>VZRO01003875.1:393-60214 GCA_013397915.1 Daphoenositta chrysoptera
AGAGAGAGAGAGAGAGAGGAGGAAAAGGAATGTGACTGCTAAGAAGTTAATTAGCATGGCAGGACGGAGAATCAAGGACTCCCAGACTTCAGAAGTGAAAAGTTGTGGTGGCGTAAACATCCCGCTGCTGGGGGAAGCAGAGTGAAGGGGGGCTCCGGGGCTCGGCCGCGGGGTCCCCGCGGGGCGCGGGGCTGGGGCTGCCCGNGCGGGGGGAGACAGTAATTTCAATGGGAATTAGTAAATTGCCTAATGGAAATGGTGTTTGAATGCAAGGGACAGGCTGTACTAAATAATCCAAACATTCCTCCAGAAATCTAACCTGCTGCTCATGCTAAGGGTCATTCAGCACATAGGGTTTCCAAAACAAAGCCAATTTGTCATGCAATATTTAGAGAGTTTGGGGGTTTCAGCTAAACTGTCTTCTATAAAAAGAATAATAAAAATAATAATACAGAGATCGACAAGGCTAACACGAATTCTCAGGCATTAAAAAGTTCACATAGAAATTTGCATACTAAAGGGAAAGATGCAGACAAAATAGAAATAAAAAAATCACTGCAACTTACAACTTTAATATTAATCAGTAAAGCAGAAGTAGAGTGAAAGGAAGCATGAAAAGAAGTAAAACAAATGTGTACATTTAATCAGACAGGATTGCATAGGACACAAAGAACAGGGCTAATTAGTCTCAGCAGGTAGGGACTAACCTTCAGACTTCATAAATAAATAAGTCTGTGAACAATGTCTAAGAGGGAATATGGAGACAGAAAAGGGATTATTTTAAGACACCAAGTAAAAACATGACTAATGAAATACTTCACTGTTAACTCAAGGTACAAATGCATTGAACAGTTTCTTTTTCCACTGGTCTTTTGACTAACTTGCTTTTTACTTTCAGAAATTGTACTAAATAACTGTATGAGGGCATGCAGACTCCCCATTTGCCCCTAATTATGTACTTACTGTCTTTGCAAACTAGTGCCTTGCAGAGTGACACCTTAACAAATATTCTCCATTTTTGTTTGCTTTTTGATTTTTAAATGCCTTTATATCCCAGAACAATATGAGATTAGAAATACAAATGTGACAGACTCCTATTTATTTTGCAGGGCCATGTGTTACAATTTGATCCAAATGAACAACAACAGTTGCACAGTTTTGTTTTGTTTTTCTAAGATCTTTTTACAATCTGCTACGGATTTTTCTTTAAACAAGCATGCTTTTGCTTCGGTCCCAGCATAGTTGCTAACTACTTCGCAAGCACCATCCAAAGTTAGCATGCAGGACAGAGCCAGTCGTTGCCCAAAGCTGGTTGCAGAAGAAGGGCCTGATCCTGTGGAGACTCACACGAGTGGTTCACATCTCTGACAGACGATTTGCGAGGGCGAAGACACACCTGGGCTCCTCTGCCAGTAATGTTGCTCGCACGGGTAAATGCTGCCAGGAGGAGCTCAGTTCCCTGCCCCAATGCCAGCTGCTGGTCCTGGGGGTGCAAGAGGGCTCTGGAAGGTTGAGGGACGGTGCCCCAGCTGGGGAAGGTGTTTCCTGGGCACGGTTTTGCAGCTGGGGTTTTACCCCCACGGTGGACTCAGAGGAGTCCCAGGAAAATCCTTTCTCCTTCTCATCAAGTTCTTCCTGTTGCAAACTTCCAGGGGTTTGTTTTCACTCTTCAGCTCAGAGCTAGCGTGGTTGTGAAGTCCAAGGATTGTCCATGATTACTAAACCAACACAGTCTAATTAAGGTAGTACAAGTCACTTTGGCTCGCTTGTGCATCTGATTTGTATCATTTCCCCTTATGTAACAATTTGTTTCACAGTCAGGGAAGTGAGAGCTCTCCAGGGGTCAATAGCACCTGTTGAGTACTAGGTTCTCAGGTGATACCTTGGATTAAAAAAAAAATGTACAGCGTTTAATGATGAAAGAAACACAGTATTAAAAAAAAAAGAAAAAAGTCAAGCTGATCCATGGCACGAAACACTCTTTATTGTTTGAATACTCGATTTTAGGTGACAGCTGGAGAGACAAAGCCAGGTGCTCCACATTCAAGAGATGTTGGCTTTCTTGCCAAAGCTGACCTCTAGCACAGATGAAGAAGTGGAAGTGCCTTTCTCCAAGCTTTTGTAACCCTCACCACTTGGTACCATACACCAAATGCTGAGCTACGGGGTTTGGTGACCGACAACGCTGTCACTGTTTTACACTTTGGCCCAGCAGTTTGGTGCCCAGAATCCTGCAGCAGAATAGCAGCAGCAAAAAAGGCTGTGGCCATGTGAGGTTCACCTCACAGCTCACACTGCAATGAACTGAAGAGGGAAGAGGTTGACCAGGGGCAGCCAAGGAAATATATTGTTTTATGAAAAATGTTTTGGAATTTTTAATGTCTCACCAAAGGCCCAAGCATTTATTGGAGAAATATGGCCTGCTGAATGCCAGCTGGATCTCCTGGCTAATGTTTACATATTTGGAGTGAGTCATCTGTTTTCATGGTCTTCTCCAAGAGGTCCCAATGTAGGTTGCAATGTGTAAAATTCAAATTATTTCTTTTGGAAAGATAAAAGATTTTGGTTGACCAGGCTGGGATTTGAGTCTACAGCTCAAAGGAATCTACATGTTTACAAATAATCTTGGATCATTAAATCTGCTCTGAATGTCAAAAAAAAAGAAATCTATATTGAAAAGGTTCCAATAACTGGAAGCAAACACATCTGCCTAGTGTCTTACCAGTACTGGCTCTTCCAGAGTTAGCAAAGAGGGGAAATTTTTTCTAGGGCAGACAAGATGACAGCATGAAAACAGAAACCGTGGCTCCTGTCTGCAGTCATTTGCATTGACTGAAACAAGCACACGTGAAAATTCAAGAAACCTATCAAAAGGGAAAATATCAACAAACAACCAGATCATGGTGCAACTGCCAGATTTCTCTGTGCCTTTAGATGTCACACATACTGACCAGGTCACTGTCTGCTATTTGAGCATGGAGGACTTTCTATCTGCACTCGATGGAGAAACAGTGGAAAATTAGTTCCAAAGAACTGCATGCATTGTTTTTCAAGCTTGTAACACAGCCTAATGTCTCTCAATCCATGCTCTGCTTCCCCAGTCATGGCTATTGCTCAGTAGGAGCATCCCTCCCTTTTAGCACCTAAACCACAGCTGTACCTCTTGCTTTTGTTAGAGATAATTCTGTCAAATAATAAAATCGTTAATGGGTAGAAATATGCATTCATGCAGGGATTATTCACACTTTATCATGAGGTGATATCAAGCGCTATAGGAGTGAATGACAAGAAATAGGCTTCTGAAATACAGAGCCCTCCATAAATATACCATTTTTATTGACAACCCATCTTTTAACCCTAATAGTAATGGAAGAAATCCAATAAATGAAACATTTACTGCATAACTTGCCTTATTTTCGGGTGGTGTCTGATTCCTTTCTAGCTGTCTCTAGAAGATGTTTTTAGCCTAATTTGCTCCCTAGAAATTTCACTCACCAGAGTTATACATCTATGACGTTTTATTGCCTGAAGCCAAGTCTGAATAAGAACTTTCTTAAGATATACTTATCCTAATGTCAGTCTACAAGAACTGGGCTGCTTTAGTTTGATTTATTTGTGCAGTGGAGATATATGTGCACCTATAGAGCTGGCCATGGCCTCAGACTGTATCTAACATCCCAAACACAAACAGATAAGTCAAACCAGCAAGTATAGCCATGGTTAGTTACAAGCAGACACTTTTAAACTAATCGCCTTAGATTTGTATTTATACGTCTCTGTTTTCCAAAACAACCTAAGCATTTGACCATTGCAAAACACTCTCATTTCACAGGAAGGGACTGGAGTGTAGGTGTCTATAATGTCTGTACATGGCCACATGCACACACCAAGCACTAGCCAGATGCAGTGTGCTTCAACTGTCTGAGGAACACAGGTTGGCATTTAGGGACCTGGAGCACAGAGGTCACTGGCTGAGGTTGCAGACCACTGCCTGGCTGGTTCCCTGGGCTCTTTCTTCTGCCTCTTGCCTCTTGCACCTACTTGGGCAGCCAGTCAGTGCTTTGGAGCAAGGGCCTTCTTTTTCTTGGTGGTTTTGCTGGCCCTTCACCAGAATTTGTGGATGTTATGGTGACGCAGATAATGCAGTGATAATAATTTGGTTTGCACTGATGCAGTGTCAGTGAGGGTGGTCTTGTAGGTGAACCATGGCTGGGAGCAAATGGTGGTAGGCAAGGAACCCAGCAAGCTGAAAGCCCCGAGCATGCCCTCGGCCAGAAAGGACTGCCCTTTCAACTGACACACAGTAATTAGCTGCGTATGCATTTGTAGTCTGTTGCAATATGAGGTAAAAGGGATTCGTTTTGCAATGGTCTAGGAACATGAACATGCGCCAGCTGCATTCCAGCTGGAGGGATTCTGGCTGATGGATGACAATAGTCAGCACAGGGGTAGTAACTTCTTAAAACAATCAAGTTTAACAGCACAGGATTATTTGATCGTTCCAAGCAATCACAGAACCACTCATGTTGAAAGGGACGTGAAGACACCTTCAGTCTGGCCGCCTGCACAAAACAAGTTATAGCTCTGAATTCATACCCATCTGCTTAGGGATTTGTCCAGCCAGGTTTCCAAAGCCTTCAAGGACAGAGATGAGACAACCAGGAGTTAGGATTTTGCGTTTATTCTTTCTGAATTTCATAATGTTCATGTTGGCACATTCCTCCAGCCTCTCTAGGTCCCAGTGGACAGCAGCCCTGCCCTACAGCAGGTTAACTGGGCCATCCAATTTGATGTCCTCTGCAAATGGGATGAGACCTCCTCCAGGTAATGGATGCAATTGTCAAAGAGGATGGGTCCTGGGATAGGCCCCTTTAGTACTGCTCCTGCCATTGACAACCAGGGCTTCAGGCCATTACCACTGTTCTTCGAGTTTGGTCATCCAAACAGTCTTTTATGCATCTAATTGTCTGCCTATGCAGACTGCAAGTCCTAACTTGGATGCCAGAGTGTCCTCTCCTGAAGCCTCAGGTTTGTGCTCCACTTGTCTTCTTCACTCCTGTCACGTTTGTGGCTCCTTGTAGTCACTGCAGCCACAGCTGCTGTTGATTATCACATCCCTGTCCAATTTTTCCTTGCTTGTGAGTAGTAGATCCAGGAGACCATCACTCACCGTTTGGCCATCCACCATCTGAGTTAGGAAGTTTTCCTCAACAAACTCCAGAGACTTCCTAACCCTGTTCCCTCCCACTGTTTTGATCTTACCACTGAAGTCAGAGAGGTAAAATTTTCCCAGTAGCACTGTGGACTGTTATCTGGAGACTTCTAATTGTGTAAAGACATGATTGACTTTGTCACCCTAATCAGATGATCTGTAACAAACCCATCACAGTGTTACCATTGCTGGCTTGCCCTCAAGCTCCCAACCAGCCCGTCTCCTGTTTCCATATGTTCATCTCCTGTTCCCATATATTCATCTCCTGTTCCCATATACTCGTGCTGCTCCTTCACTTAGAAGGTACAGCCCTTGCTTTTCTTCACTGCCTGTCTTTCCTAAGGAGGCTGTATCTGTCCATCACAGACTTGTAATCCTAGGAGTGATCCCACCATGTCCCAGCTGAGCAGTCCTCAGACCACAAGCAAGTCAGTGCATTCCCTTGTGCCTCAGTTTTTCCCCAAATCAGCCCACTTAGATTTCATGTTCTTCAGTGTACCACTGTCTCTGGCACTGTGTTTTTCTGTCCTAAATACCTCACATCTTCAGAACAGCCTGTGGCCACCACCAAAATGCAGTCAGTTTGGGTGACAGTGGAGGCTGACCAAATGGACGTCACTTTGGGCTAAGACAGGAAGTTTTAATTTAGGCCAGGAAGTGAATGAGTACTGCATTTCCTGCAAGGCCAGAGTTAAACACCCAGCCCAAATCCCAGGCAGGTCTGCAGGCTGGAACCACGTGTCCACATGAAGTGCACTCCTCCCAGGAACCACCAAAGGCAGATTTTCATTTTACAGAAAACTGCAGTAATGTAGGGGTTTTCCTCCACAGAAGCAGTTGTTACCAGTATTCTGCACAGAGCCACCTCTATGCCACTGCATGTGCAAACAAGCTCCTGATATTTGAAGCTTACAATCATATTAATTAATAGTTGATCTATTAATGCATAATCAAAGTAAAAGGGTTCTCAGGAAAATCCTTCTTAACTTCCTTGAGAGTATTTCAATAGCTTGACCAGGCCATTTATAGCAGAGATATTTACTGTATTTTACTATTTCCTAACAAATAATTTTCTGATTAATAGTTCTGCTTTAAAGCTTGTTTTGGTCTTCCCTTTTCTTCCTCCAGCTCCTGAAGCATGTCTTCCTTTTTTTTCCTCCTCATTTGGCAAAGGCCTCCCAACAACATCAAGCAGTTTCAAGTCAGCCAAGGAGATAGACAGAGCCCTGCTGAAGGAGCAGAGCAGTCTCTCTTTGTAAAATATGCTGCCATTTATCAGCAGACAGAGGTTTTTCTTGCAAGAAGGAATCCGAGCTAGCGCATAGCAAAAGCGTGGCACTGGAGACTTTGTGGTTGGCTGTTGTTTCGGGCACATTCAGCGTTTACATAGCCTGAGGGCATAAATGAGCAGACAGGAAGGAATGGACAGACCGTCCTACAGCACAATTAGGTGACAATGAGCTATCCAAAACAATCAGGATAGCAGCAACATCAAGTGCTTTCCCTGTCTCTCAGGAGTCCTCCCAAGACTTATTGCATCAGAGGCTCTGTCTATTGCTGGTGCCTCTAGATGGTGTCTCTGGAGAGGTGCAGTTGTCAGGCACTCTGGAACAGGATCCTTTCTGGGAAACTTATTGCAGCCTGAAGTATTGCAATTAGCTCCAGTGGAGCTGGTTTCTGAGCTCCCTGTCCTTGCTTAATGCAGGATCCCTAGGAAGAGGAGATGGACCTGCAGGCACAACAGGAGGCATATGTAAGGGGGATAATTTACAGGAGTAATTCCAAACATCCTCCATCTACTAGATTGGGAAAAGAAGAGACAATAGGTCTCAAGACCCTTCTGCTCTGGTTCTTCAAGTCAGTCTTTTTTGACTTACTTTCTCCTTCAGAAAGCTTGCCTCTGAAAAAGGGGAGCCAGGGAGCTGCTCTCCTGCTCTTCCACCTCGGCTCTCTGGATCCTAATCCTACAGAGCTCTGTCTTACAGGGGAGAGATCAGGAAGAAGGTTGCAATTTCAAACCGAAAGACAAATATAAGATTGTGATTAGCACCTGTCCCACAGGTGCTAATTTCAGGGGTGTGGATGTGGATTTCAAGGCATTTGGGAGATGTAAAACTCCCCTGGAGACTGTTCAGTTTAGTTAGGGAGATACAAAGGGCAAGGGTGGCTCTGGCATTCACAAGGAGAAGCCCAGTGTGTCTTGTCTGCTATTTTACCTGAAGCACAAGTCTATCATTTACACCTGCTCCATTCACTTTTTTTCCAACAACTCATGGTTGTAGAAAGAACCACTGTAATTCTTCAGGCAACAGCACCCTTAGGACATCTCCTGCATCCGTGGGAAGACATAATCTGGCATTCAAGGCATTGTGGTAGGATTGGCATCACCACTGCTTGCCTGAGGCACCATCTTCTTTCTACGCCTTGCCAGGCTGCTTAGCTTAGCCTCCTTCTCAAAGGCAGGGAGCTAAGGCAGTGCTTTTGCCAAAGACGAATGCAGAAGAAAGCAGAGATTACATAGATAGTATAACATTGGCCTCGAGATTTCTTTGGTGGCCCAGAATGAAGAAATCTATGTTCAAAAGATCTGGGAAAACTGTGCACATGGTTATGAAAATACACGTGTCCTCAGCCTTGTTCTCTTTGTCCCTCTGACCTAAAGCAATCTATGTCCAGGCAGGAGTGGAGAACATAGCTAAAATAGCACATGCAGCCCATTTTGCATACTTTCCTGTGGCACTAGAGCTAAATGATTTATGACTGAAACATTGACTGTTGCAGTACGGGACAATTACAGGAAAGTTGGCAAGGCAGCAATTTACCATCTTGTAGGAATATGAAATTCCTTCCTTCCTCCTGATTTCAAACCTGACAAGTGGCAAACTACCTCCACTCTCTTTGGGAGGATAATCAAAAGCTTACAGAATCAGAGCTTAAGTTGTTCTTGTCTGGACAAATAAATGCTGTCGTCAGTGACCTCCTATAGCCACCTCAGGACATGCAGGGAGTTTCTACTGTGCCTTGGGTACTTGATATGCCCAGAAATCCTGTTCTGCCAATTAGGTCATGTGTGCATGAATCTGTTACCAAAATCCATGAGATTCTTGCTGTGCACAAATCTAGTTGTTTATATTAGAAAACGGGTATTATATGCTCTTTTGGCAATGACTGTCTGTTTTTACTAAGTGTATTTACAATGTTTAGCAGAAAATAGCAATGTTAGTTTTGGTTTAGCACAACAAAATTTTTAAGAATATGTTTGGGTTTTTCTCTGCAAGCAGATGTTATTTGCACTACTAAGCACTACTTTAATACAAATAAATAAAAGTAGGATTTTTAGGAGGTTATTACAATCTTCAGCTCTGAGGTCCTGTATTACAGAGGTCATTGAATTTCAACAAGTGGTTCCTGCCATGAGTCTGTCATTTCTAGCTGAGCCACAATATTTCATTTAGAAAGACATCTGACCTGGTTTTAAATATTTCAAGTCAGAACTCCCCTTCCACTGTAGGCAAATTTTGTTCCAGCAGTTGTTCATTACCCTCTCTGGGGGACAAAAAAGGAAAAAAGAGCACAATAATTCTATCTCAAACTCCTTTTCCTCTTGTTCCAACCAAATAATACTACAAAAGAGAATAATCTTGTGTTGCCTTTTCATCACCAGTAACTTTCATTCCTTTTCCTGCAGTTCTGTGGTCCATGGCTGGTCCTCTTGCCTCCACATTCTCCTCCCTGGCAGCAGTGGGACACCACAGGCAGAGGGCTCTACTTATGTTTTGCATATTGCAGGATAAGGCAGTGAAAACAAATGTGAAGATTATCTGCAACAGTAACATATCAGAGAATATTTTGTCTTGCCTGGCCTTAAGCTGGTCATCTGAGTGCCCTGAGAAGTTAATAAAGAGGCCCAAAGTGTGGCTTATCCCAGCTGGGCTAAAACACCCCCACTGGGCAATGCCTCACCTTGCTGTGGCACCTGATTGCTCCATTGGCTGCAGCCAGTGCCTGAAGGACTGGCAGAGACTACACACAAAATTTTATATCCCTACAAGCTGAACTTCACTTCTAATGAAGATACTTTCTAGAAGGAAAAAGCTACTAGCTGCCAACGGAAAATGTCTTTGTATACCCTAAATTTACTGTCTGGAGTATTAAGTCACTGTACAGTAGGCTCCTATTTGCATTCCATAGTTGAAATCTTGACCATAAAGACTCTAATGGATAGACATTTCCATTTTTAATAAAGAAAGCACAGAGACTCCAAGAGACAGACATCTAGGAACTCTGGTTTTAAGAGAAATGCCAAGATCATGACATTGGGGATACAGTCCCTTGAACTGGCACCAACATTAATTCAATAGAATATGTGATATTCTCGTATAGCTTCGACCAGAACTCTTAAAAGTTTCTGTAAAATCCTTCTGGATTTGCTTCTCTTAACAACACAGAGCGCCCTTGTTTTGTTTTACTTTCTAAAAGATTTATTATGCTTGTTTTTCATCAGAGAGATATATGAAGTTTAACTTTCCCTAGTTTTGTTGGCTGACAATCTCACCTCTTTTATCTTGGCTTCCTGGAGAAAAGCAGCTCACCTCATCATGCAGTAGCATTTGTAACCATGGATTAGCTTCAGCTGAATGTGACAGGAGATGGAGAGATCAACGAGGTTTATGTCCTCCAATTTAATGGCTGTTAGAGAGGTCCAGCCGAGCACCCACGGGAGGGAAGGTGCAGAGAGTCAGGGCAGTGTGGGTGGCAGAGAGCAGTGAATCCATGGGGGAAGGTGCATGGAGAACAGGCTGCCCAAATCCCACTGCCCACCACACTGCTCCTCCAGTGTTATTGATGCTGTGATCACCCACAGAACAAAATTTGAACCCCTTCTCCCACCCACAAATATCGAGCCCTTTTCCAGCTAAGATTGTATTATATCCCTTGCAGTTACAGAATTACTGGGGGGAAAAGGCACATATTGTTGACTGCCTTTAGCTTTTCTTTTACTCTTGATTTTTTCTTAACTCAATTTTATCTTATAAAAAAATGGAAATAAACATGTTCAGACCCACTATCCTCCCACAAACCTACCAATGGTCTTCTATGGAGAGTTTGGGAATCTCTGTGCAGGAGTTCAACTTGGAGTTTGTAGGATTTGGAAAACAAATTTTTAAAATTTTTTTTTAACAGAAGCTTAAACAGAATCTCCCAAGTTACCCCAAACTGGCAGTGTAGACAGGAAAGTGATACTTAGCCTGTTGTAACACACACTTCAGCAGGACCAGCTCGTACATCATAAAGCACCACTTGCCTTATCTGTGCTGGAACAAGTCGCTCTGAATGCATGAACTATTCTAACAAAAATAGTGCAGACTTATCTCAGAATGTGCAGGGGGAACTCTCACACGTCCTGATGGAAGGGCACAAGGGCTGAAACTTTGACAATGATTTAATCTCAGTTGCACATTTCACAAGGTTACAGTTAAGAGAAAATAAGCAAAACCAGAGGATTTTAACAGTGCCATGAAAAGTAGCTTCCCAATTTGTTCAACTTCTGATCTTCACTTAATGGGTTGTCCTGCTTTTTTTTTGTTAGCACTCCAGTGGCAGTGTAGTCTGCTGTGAAAGATAAGACCTATACTAGCAATGCAAACAAGCAGCAAAGAAATAGCTTTGACTACAATTTTTAAGTCTTCTTCACATATTACAAACAAGCACCACACCAAAAAAAAAAAAAAAAAAAAAAAGGAGGAAAAAAAAAAAAAGAAAAAAGAGCGCACAACATCTAGGATGCAGTAATTTTTATATCATCCAAAGAACAGGGGGAAAAGCCTGATTTCATTTTTAAAAGCCTTGGTAGTATGGAAAATACAACAAAATCCTACTTGTGAAGCAACAAGGCTCAGTGGCTTCTTTTGCAAGAAGCCTTCAAATCTCCAGATCTCTGCGCCCACTGTTTACCCTGACAGATCTACCACTGCCCAAGAAGAATGAAGGTTAACAGTGAAGCTGGAAATTCAGTGTCCCAGGTGGAGTTTCCATCTATGGGGCTGTTCTTGGGAAGACAATGATCCTCTCTGTCCCTTTGCTAGCACCTTTGCAAACTGGAGGTATTGCTGGTGGAAAGGGTGAGGGGTTTGTAGTTTAATTAACTTGTAAGGTCTTAGAAAATGCTTTCAGTCTGTGACCTACAGACTCCTGCCACCCTTACTAATAAAAGGTTAAGGAAAATGGGTTCACAGATGCTATGGAGCAATCCCTGCATATGGAAGTGCTAAAGGGGGCCATAGTTTTCAGTGGAAATTTGTAGGGGTCCAAAAATTAAAAAAAAAAAAACACTGGAAAAAAAAGTGGCTTAAATCTCCTCTGTTTAGATGAAAGAAACTGCTGAAGACTGAAGTGTAGATACATATTAATATATCATGATATTGTAACTAAAGAGCATTATACAGCAGCACAATGTTATAAAATAGTTCCATCTATCCAATCTCACAGGGGTGTAGCAATAAAAACATGAGAGATGAAGCCAGACTGGGCTGTTTACTTTTAGCTCCTGATTTCTAAAAAATGCTTTATTTGCAATAGGTGGTTGTTAATGTTTTTAACAATTATATCCTTGGAATTTTTAATCAGAGTTAGAAAACAGCTCCACACACAGGTTTGGCTTAAGAGTAATAGCTGTGTATGATGGAGGAAGCCCTGAAGTCATGCAGGGCATCTTAATATTATACATGTATCAGAAAATATTGCATAGATGCAATGTGGCCCCCAAGTGTAAAACTCACACATATTCTCTCCTCCTCCCTCCCTCTCTCCTTGTCTCTGTCTTTCAGTTTCTCTCTCTACATTTGCTGAAACTAAAAATACATCTGTTTGTCACTAGACCTATATGAAAGCCAGAAGCCCCCATATTTAAAATTGTGAGGTCTAGCATAAGAGAAGGAGTCCGTTTTGGCGTGGGGAGATAATAGGATTTTTTTTTTTATATCAGCAAAAAATATTGGAGGTAGATATCTGTGCAGTTGCTGAGCTTTTGTGTTCTGGGGCTAGGAGACTTGAATATTATTAAGGGATCAGTCACAAAGTGCATCAATCTGGCATGTACTAGAGCCAGATATCTATTTGCCAGAAACTGGGAAAAAAAAATCTCAGCAGGCTCACAGTTGAAGAATGGTGGACATCGCTTTGATTCAAGAAAGCCCTGGCACAGATTTCTTCCTGGATATGGATAACATAATGGACTTTGGGGAGCATATTAAGTCACCCCCCCGTGACTTGCTAGCAGCTCTGGATGTGAATTATACAACTCTGGATTGATATGTTAAGGACTTAACAATTTTTGTCTGCAGCATTTCCAACCTCTGAGTGAAGTATTGGGTTACTTTTTCTTCCTTTTGGTTTGATGGCAAATTGTGCTATGCTGGGTAATTCCTTTTTAAAAGCCTGCAAATAAAAGAAAGTATAAATTAAGAAGAGGGTGGGGAGAGTGACTGTGAGGGAGTGTGTGATGCACTGCATTTAATGTTTCTCTAGAACAAAGTCACACTTGAAGGGCTGGCTTCTTTATTTATACTGTTTGTTTATGAGATCCAGGAATGCTTGTTTTCAGCATGAAATAATTTTTGCAGTGGCTTCAAATGAAAATATGTATTCACTAAAACCAGAAAATCAACTGGGAGCTCACCACTGCACTGAGAGGCCCATTCAGCCTCACAGCAACCCAGCACCCAAGGGCTCATTAGAGATTCACCAGGAGCAAACTGCTTGGTTGGCTCTGCTCTGGCTGAGTCTGGGGTGGTTTTCCTGGAATTCAGCTGAAAACTGCAGGTGCATGCAAGAAATACGCTGGGTTTTTGATACCTGACTTCAGCTGGGGACTGGTGCTGAGTGACAGGGGTTGGCACTTAGGGCAGGTGAAGACTTCTGGGAGCTTTCCTGGCCCTGTTTGGTTTTAGGATCAACACTTTTTATTGATGACAGGACTTGGATTTGATTACTTGGGTTTGATCACATGTGTTCATACACATTACATTGAATGGTTATTTCCTTACAAAACCAAAGTGCTTTTATTCTTGCTGAGTGTGATATGCACAAGGCCATGGAAGGCCAGGTCACTTTCTAGAGTGTAATTTGTATGAAGTAATTTCAACAAAAGATATAGAAAATAAGAATAAAGAATTACTGTGGGCTCCCCAGTCTGTGTACAATGGGGACAAATTCTTTATATTGCTCTGTGGATACTTTGCCTTCTATCTCTGATTTAATGGACCATTATTTTTATTTCATCCCACACAGACTATCTCTTAGCCATAACTGCATAACATATGAAAAATACACTACTTGCTTATGTGAGAAAGTAGCATTAGTAAAATAATGACATATTTTAAACCTAAACACTTTGTCCTCTTTTCTTCTAACAGAAAAACTGGGTGTCTGTAGGAGCGTTGGGAACTGAGAGCTTGGAGTTGGAATGACATGACCGGACATCTCCCAAATAGAGATGGGAGATGGGGCATCCATCCATGCCCCTCAGACCACTGCGTTTCAGAAGCTGTGATTTTACAGCAATAGCCAAAAAAGATCACTTCACAGATGACTTTTTAAAAGAGATGACCAAGGTCCTGGATATGTGAAGATATTAAAATGATGATAGGAATTTATACTGGAAAAAAACATGGATCAAAGAATGTCAGTGAAAGAAGTAGGACTGAAATTATGGGTACCGACAGCATAGGAGAAGAAATCTTGGCATATTACATTTCAAGTTGTTTAACTGCCAGACAGGTGTGATTTACCTGGAATAACTTCCCATCAGCATCAGGGAAAAAACAGTATGATGTGTAAGATGACAAATAAGAGATTTATTTTGCATGATTGCACAGGTATCAGTAAAGAGCTCAAAGTTATATCATGAGCACTTGCAGTTCTAACAAACAACCTATGAGCACTGTGATTGTACTCACAAAAGCACTGGACAAACGAGTTCCATTGCTCACCCCTGGCTGCTGCCATTGGCTGAAAAAACCAGAGAATATTTCTTTTTAAAGCAGTCTCATCTTCCATCACTCCACTTGGTCTCCCTTGTGAAACACCTGGTCCATGGGGAGGCAAACATCAGGAGGGATAAAATGGGCCTTCAAGAGAATTCTTTAAGGTTTTCAGGTCTGATACCCAAAATTTACATGAAGAAAAAAAAGAACTGTAATAGATGCTTATAAATTCTGTCAGGAATGAGGAAATCTGTTAGCAGCTGAAAGTAACTACCTGGCATTTTAAAAAGCAGCAGTTTTCTATCTTGTTCTGTCACAGGGTCATTGAAAGTCAGAATCTGAAAGATCTTATCCAAGTAGGTTTTCCCCATCATCCTGGAGCCCATGGGCCAAGAGGGATGGTTAGTGAGTTGGATAATCCTGCCCTCCACACATTATGCAGCCAGGGAGAAGGGCAAGCATTCCAGTGGGAGGGACACTGCCAGGCAGCCTTTGTGGAGGTGGTTTTCTGGCAATAAGAATGAATAGGAGAATAAAGTGCAGCACCTGCAATAATGAGTCTTTTAAATCATTATGTCTAAACATTCTTCTCAGCCTTCTAAAAACTTCTTTCAGTTTAAGCCAAACAATGCCATTCAGCACAATATGTCTGAGAAAGAAAGTCATATATTGTTCTTGCATTTGTATTTTTCTTTTCTTTTTTACAGTTTTTTTTTTTTTATTTAAGAACACATTATGAAAGGCCCAATCACTACAGTAAAAGAACAAGTCCTGCAAACCTTCACACATGTGATTTTAATAGGTGTAGATATGTGAACAAGGATTAGTAACACTCAGCCCTTGCTTAGCATTAGTGTGTGGGCTCAAGTTATGTTCTTGCTGTGAATTGGCAATGAGACACAAAGCCTTTCGCCTCTAGGGCTGTGGTTCAAATGCAGCCTGGGTCATTGGTGGCTCTACACAAAATGAGGGGGCTGTTTCTATCCAATTTCACCCTCTCCCTGTTAAAAGACAGTAGAGAATTCAAGGTCAGAGTGATCTCAGAGTCTCTCATCTTATTATGAATTGTTATTTTTCACTTACTATGCTATACTACAGAGCCTGGAGGCTTCTGCCAAGCGTGGGGCATGTCACACTGGTTGCTGTGAGAACAGGTGCAGCTCCACTTATTTACAAACACACTCAGTGGAAGAGGAAGACGAGCATAAAGAAATGAAGCGACACGTCCAAAGGACAGTGGCAATGCCCAGAGCCGAGCACACCTTTCCTCACAACCTGACTGCACTGCTTCCTTCTCCACCTGCAGCTGTGGGCAAAACAGTGACAGGAAACAGTGTCCTTGGACTTTTGCTTCCCAGCAGGTAACCTGCATGGCTGGCAACCCAGCGGGTTTTATGGTATTTTTTTAGTAAGGTGGGGATAATATAAAACAAAGTGTGTGACAGATGAAATGCATTAGCCCCAACAATATTAATGGATGATAATGTATACGGTAGATCATTTTATCACACCATTTACATGTAAGTTTGTTTGGTGTATTATCTTTGACACAGTGGAAGATTCATAGATCAAGAGAATTGGTGTAACCCAATTTCATATGTTTTGTTGGATCTTCGAACAAAAGTGGATGCATTTTGAGTATACATTAAGCAAGTGCTGCATTAAGAACTTCCTTGCGACACCTGGCACCTACTTTTATGGCTTATTTTGTCAGATTGTTTCTTCTATTCAAAGATTAATTTTCCCACTTGCTGAATTTGTTAAATCTTTGAACATTTCAGCCAACGAAGAGGTTTTCAGATCTGAGTTTTCTCAGGATTAAACACTTCTGTAACAGAAAAAACACTACTCAGTCAATACAGACAGACTTGTTTGAAACCTAGCATTTGCTAAACAAAAAAGGTTAAGCTTTTTATAAAGAAAAGTCCGGAATCAAACGTGCCCTGACTTTCAAACATGACATCTGTATCTAAATGGGCACTGGCTCAAGCAGTTATAAAAATGCTATTTTGTGCTAATTTAAAATTTAAAGCAAGTGTTGGCTTATCATATATATGGTTGAAAATAAATGTATGTGCTGTTCCCTAATGCATGGGAATGATGTGACACCCCTTCCTAAGGAAGGAAACACCATCCTTGCAACACTTTTTTGGCAGCCAGTGCACTTGCTGTATCAGGTCAGTGCTGTGCAGGCCACCGAGGGGGAATCTCCATTCAAGTACATCCCCGTGTCCACTGCAGGGCTGCTCCCAAAACACGTGCATCCTTACACCAGGCTTGTCAATTCACACTGCTTTTATCAGTCTCTCCCCTTGGCAATGACAACACAGAGAAAACTTCCCTGGGACTTTCTGTGAGCCAAAATTAGCGATGAGGTGCTGGCATCCTCAAAGCCTTCCAAAGCCCAGGTTGTGCCCAGTGGCACAGCTGAAAACTGGCACAACTGTAGGATACACCAGGTGCCAGGCCCACGGTCCTACCTGTGAGGCACAAAACCATCTGGTTTAAACCCAAGCTTTCCACCGTGTGCCTGGCATCAACTCCTGCAAGCTCACTCTTCATCAGCCAGGCTCAATGGCATCCCAAACCTCAACTCAAACACCTACAGGCATTTGCTAACTTCTGTAAAGTCCTTTCCCAGTATACTGGGATTTTTGCCATTTTTAATCAGGAAATGGGATTCTAGTGGACTGTACCTGGCAGGGTTGTGTTTCTCTGGGATTTCCAGGTCAGTCTGGAAAACCCCAAAGGCTCAAATACTTATTTGGGTAGATTGTGCTGGTGCTGGGGGAGTGCTACAGAGGACTCTGGGGTGTGAGAAGGGAGGCTGAGCAGGGCTGCTGGTGGGGCTGGTGCCTGGTGTGGCAGCAGCAAGGCTGGCTGCCCTCCTGGCTTGGCTCTGCCTCAGGAGCACTAAGGAGCCTGCACACAATTAGAGACAAGCTTCCAAACTTCTTCAAATTCACTCATTTGAAAAAGCAACTCAACTCTAAAAATAAAATAAAGCGCAGACAAATGAACAAAAAGACAAGACAAATGCTTAAAGGAAATGAAAAGAATAAAGGATTTTTAAACTATATCCTTGTTACCTTTGTTTCTCCTCAAGGAAGTAGTATTTCTTGATCATCGAGATCCCCCTTCCTTAAAAAGGTAAAGCATCAGATTATAAAGAACATTTTTTAATGAGAATTCAGGGACATTTCTGGGTTGGTTGAGAAGTATGAAAGTATTTAACCTCAGTTCAATGGACTGCCCTTTATTAACATTTTTCTTCTAGTGCCACTCACATAACTGCCCTTTCACAAGCCCCGTCTCAACCATTTGGTACTTATAACTTGGTTTTAGCCAGAGGGTGCATTGCAGAATACAAATCAATCATTGACTTTATTTCTTGTGACTAAAGGATTTCATAGACAGTATCTGTGTGGACAGAGCTACCGCTAAGAAAATAGGGCTTAATGATTAAAATGTGTCCATTTTTCTCTCCATTCAGCAGTAAAACTACCAGAAGTGCTTGGAAGCCTGTTCAGTGAGTGATGTGGCACTGACAGTGCAGCACACCTCAGCTCAGCTGAGTACATGCATATGTAAACAACTCTGCTATCAAACACTGCGCCTTGTCAAAGATTAAACATGTCTTTAGGGAAAGGGAACGGTGCCACGCCATGACCTTGGCAGTACAGGCCAAGTGGCAGGACACTTGGCTTCCCATCAGTTTGTCACAAACCTGCCTTGGAAAGATTCATCTGGAAACGTGAGAGTGTCCCTGTGGCGGGTTCCTGTCCCTTGGCTGCTCCGGGTGAGCTGCCAGTGCTCCACACACTGCCAGTGCTAGCAGTGCTTTTGTCAGGTGGACACTTGCCCACTTGGAAATGGACTGAAGCCACCCATGTACTTTAAATGTGCCATTGTCTCAGCTCCAAGTGCTAACGAGAGTTAATGACATCAAGCCTGGTCTGGTTTGGACTCTTGTAGGAGTTGTATCCGTGCTACCCACTGTTACCTTTGAGTTGCTCTGTCCCACCTGCCAGTATGTAACATTTGTAGTACATCTCCTTAATGCAAGAGGAATATATTTGTATTTATACATTGCACAAAGGAAGCAGAGCCACAGCTAGAACAGAGGGTAGCAACACTGTTTGTGTTTTAAAATTAGGAAATTGAGGTGAAGTTGATGAAAAAAATTGATGAGATTTTGTTGTTCATGTCAAACAGCCAAGATTTATCTCAGTGTGTCACATTCAGTTAAGTGCATTTAGCTGCTTTCTCAGCTGTTGGAGGGTGTAGAGTGGATATCAGCTGCACCTCTAACATTTTGGAGAGCTGACACTTCCAGACCATTTTGCGAATTTTAGCTCAACGATTTTGACAGGGCACAAATTCTCAGGCACGGGGATGAGAAATTCTGCAACCCAGTGGACACGCACTAAACTCTGTCCCTCAGCCATGGGGCACAGAAGAACCTTTTGAAATAAAAGGCTTTTCTTACGGGGCTCTTCCCTTGCCAGTCTCCTGGTGCCAACATTCATTAACATCCCAGTGCAGACGCTGTACCTGGTGCATTTGGATGCACGGCCAGTGCTCGCCCTGCTCGGGCACACCAGGAACACTCCACAGCAGCCAAGAAAAACAAGGAGAAAGAACGTCCATTAGGAGACACTTTGTAAGAGTTACAGATTCCCAGAGAGCAGCACCAAGTTTTGAGGTTGAATCCTTGGGTGTCTATCTCATGTCTTATTTTACAGACATCAGCTCAGACAGATTTGCAACACTTGACAGGCAGAAGTCAGTAGATTCCCGACGTCCTTGATGTCAGTGAGTTTTGCTGCTGGCATTCATGGAGCCAAGATTTCATCCCATTTTAGTACTGGATTAACTGAGGTACATAAGGCAACACACTTCAAGTAAAGGCAGTGCATTGGCCTCTGTTTTTCCAGGCATTTTGGTGACACATCTGATGGTCTCAAAGCATTATAGCGGAATATGAGACTTAGGTCTTTCAGACATGAAGGAATGCCGAGGGAACAAATGCAGCAATAAGCACAGCTTATGAGAAATGCAAAGCAGGTTAACAATAACTGTCTTTATCAGAAGAGAAGACATCTGGAAGCAGGTGTGAATATCAGCTCTCAGAGCTGGAGGTTGTCTTGCCGTCTTGAATATGTACAATATTCAGCTAAAAGAAGTTTTAGCATGGCATTTAAAAGCTGCTTTTTTGGTTGTTATTCATTTATTTTGTTGTTTTCAGTTATTATCTGACCTGCATAAATAATTTTTTTAGTAGTCATGTAGTTTGTTGGGCAGTTTTGTCTAAACCTCAGAGTAGTGTACAATGAACTAATACACACACACACGTACACCTGAAAACTATGCAAAAATCCACAAAGAAAATTTGAAGTAAATACGCCAAGGAAGAAACTGGCCTCTCTTTCACCATTCAATCTTCCACTGCAGTGTCTTAAATGAGACGAAAAGAGACCCACAAACTTTGGTTCTTGGAACCAGCAGAATGCTTCGTAAGAACATTTTTTTTTTCACTAAGGATTCTCTTGTTTTAGCAGTAAAAAGAAAGGATGGTTTGCTTTTGCCATTCATGTATGACATTATTTTACAGCTCACAACTAGCTGCATGCAGGGTCGATGCACAAGGAGGTGTTCATTACCTCAATGCAAAAGTTTAAGCAATCACAACTTAGCAGAATCTCTTGGCCCTGGTCTCATTAGCCTGGGAGTTCCAATTCCTCTGGAAGCACCTTGTTGAAGCAGACAGCTTGCCTCTTCCAGCACATCAGCTCTTCCTTTGTACAAAGGATGTCACAGGAGAGTGATTAGATGGAGGAGGGTTTTTCAGCTAAGAAAAGTGCTGGCAGAGAATATATAGTAGAATAAAAAATCATGAATGGCACATGGAAGGCGAATAAGAAACTGCTGTTTCTTTTGCTGCCCCTAGTTCTTGCATGAGGCAAGCAATTGGTATGTTCATAAAAAATAGCAAGTGTTTTGTTGTACTCCTTCATGGAGTACAGGCTGGAGCAAGTTGTGAAACTCCTTGCCACAGGATTTTGTGAGTGCCAGAAGTTTACACAGATGAAAAAAAGAGACTAGATAAAGTAATGGAATTAAAAGCACTTAAAAAATTAATGTACCAGTAAATCTTGATATGCCATTCAGTCTTGGGAAGACCTGAGCTGCTGGAAGCCAAGTGAATAAACCTGGGATATATAAATGCCATGATACATTTGCCCTGTTCTTGTGCCCTTATCTGGGCACCTGGTATAGCAAGAACTCAGACCTTTGGCCTGACCGTGCTAGACTGGTCTCGTGTTTGCACCTCTGCCTGGTTTGTGCTTATCTGCAGCCTGCTGGTAAACTTCTGTACAGCTTCCCCCCAAAATGTCTTTAAAGAGCTTAAAGTATCATGAACTTTTACCTAGCAATTTGTGCAGATTTTTTGAACTTTAGAAGAAGCTATAAGTAATGACATTTGCTGAGGAACACAGTAAGATACAGAGTCAAGCAGGCCTAAGTCTCCTAAGTGTGTGTAAGTGTGTGCATGCATGAGAAGGAGAGGGAGACAATGAGAAAATATCTGCATGTGAAAGTAACTTTGTGTATAAAACAAATATTTTCCATGACATATGTTGAAGAATTGAATTCTGTTAATTTATAAACTACATTCAGAGCAGGTACAATTTTTGTACTGTTTCATGGCCAAATTTTGTGAAAGGACTGGGAAAAATCTGTTCCAATTTATTTCATGCTCTGCAGTGATTTTCTAACTAAGTGTGTGTGAATTATTTTATTTCGATCTGTATATAGAGCACTGAGCACTCTGGCTCCAGCCCAGACAAGCAGTTAAAGGAAATGTCCTGCTGAATTCACAAAGACTGTTTGCATTCTTAAAGTTAAGCATGTGCTTAAGGGCTTTGCTAGATCATAACCAAAGATCTCAGGAGCAGTTGGCAAGAGTGATACCACAGAGAATAGAAGAAGAGGAAAACAGCAAGAAAGATGTCAATAGATGTATTGACATGAATTTGGAATGGTGCTTAGCATTTGAGCGCATTAAGGAAAAAGAGATCTAAAAAGCTCAAGGAAAGTATTTGTGAGACTGTGTTGACTTTTTAAAAAACCACCTCTTTCTAACAGCTATACATCAATCACTGACTTTCAAAGGAGAGAAACATTGCAATGTGTGTTGCACCATTCTCATTGTATTATTTCGCTATGTGTGACACTGCAGCAATTTTTAGCATACAGATTCTTAATCTCATTTTGGTTCTAAAGCAGCCACAGATCACATCATTGCTGGATGGGCATCTCTGGAGATTGTCCTTTCAGAGCAGGGGCAGCTACAGCAAGGTGCCCAAGGGGTTGGCTCTTTCCAGGGATGAGGATGCCACAGTCTCTCTCGACACCTTGTTCCAGTGTCTGACCACCTTCACCAAGAACTTGGTATCTTCCTCCAGTGGCACAAAGCTCCTGTCAGTGGTCTCAGAAATGTTTAGACCTTCTTCCTGTACGCATGCTCTGCTTTACAAAAACAGGTAGGCCCCAAGATTTCAAAGGGATTAGCCACAGGATTGAAAATAGATGCAAGTGTGAGTGCTTTCACAGGGCTTTAGCTGGCAAGTCAAAGTGAGCTGGTCAAAGTCGTAGTAAAAATGGAAAAAAACCTCAAAATCTGTACTGCAGAAGTCACAATTTCATGATACAGATATCACAATATATGTGCACAGTTTTTTCCCTTGAATTTTAGAGGATTGTAGTTCTTAATCCTGGGACAGGTTTGAAAATATTTCATTTTCAGCTGTGGTAGTTGAGGGCTTTTAAGGATTCACTCACATTCTGCCTCCCCTCTCTCCCCCTTCTTAAATTTAAGTGCATTTTGTCACTGATTCTGATTTCCATAACAGCCATAATTTCACTCTTTCTTTTCAAAAGTTCAAAGCCCCAGTGCTGGTAAACTGTATAGGGATAAGATTGAACTCCTGGAAAACAGCAAAACACATGAAGGCAAAGGTGCATGATAAAATGGTTTATCTGTGGCTTTGCAGTTATTACACAGATAACATTTTGATACGTGTATTATGTTTAGTAACTCAGTATCTATGTGTGTAATACATAATTTTTTAGTTAGAAGTTTATCTTCCAAAACTGCACCGTGTTTTTCAATGAGTCAGCTGGTTACAGTGACTCCTGCAATTTGTGAAGCTAAATGCATTTATGCATTGTGACATGAAATGTGCTTCATTCATTTCTGCGCTGCTGTTTATTTATGATAATACTTCACAGGAGATGAGTGAATATTATAGAATACCTTTCAAGAGGTCAATGTAGCCTTAACTGTAGTGTCTTCACTCTGCACTGACTAGTAAATCTTCATTGAGGGACGAGGTGGCTGGGGTTTGTATGCTCACCATGACCTGCATGGATTAACGGAGAGCAAAGGTTCCAGTGAGTGTGTTTGTACAAACATATATCTACAGGAACCTCCAGGCACGCTGAAAGCTCATCTGCTTCCCTCAAGGATTTGAAAAGATGGGGAGGAGGATTAAAAGAGTGGCAAACAGACAGAAAAAGACGACTGTTATGTTAACTTCTAATTTTCTGGCCTTGCTAGCAAAAGACAAATTGCTATTGTTTAGCTAGCATGAAGATGCTGTGGGGTATTTGCATCTTTCCCTAAAATAGGGCATTTGGAAAGCAACTGAAAAAAATCATTATTTTGGTTCAGTGTGGATTTAAAGACAGAAAACAATTGATCTGCCCTCAAGTCCACAGCTACCTAAGGAAAGGAAGCAAAATAGCATCTGTGTTGTACATAAGTGGCTACAATATGATTTTAAAGTGAAATTACTAGCATCACTTGAAAACTTCTTTCTTTCTCTGCTGGTGTCAAATTTTCAAAACATTTCAAGCACCCAAAATCTATTCCATCTTTTCAGAGCAGTCCAGATGCCACCAGAGCTGCCATGGCCATCCATCTCAGCATCCATGCTGCTTCAAATGATTTGCTGGGATCACACAGCAAGGTGGAGGAGCATGGACTTTCAGTGAATGACTGACTTAGAGGGTTTTCCTGGCACCAGGTCTCCTTCCTTTGCACCATGTCCCTTGCATCAGGCTCAGCACTGCTTTGAAACAGCCCACTACAGGGTAGAAAACTCAACTGGCAAAAAATGTGAATAGTGTTCCAGTGGTGGAGTGAGCTGAACTGCCTGACTGAAGAGTGAGAAGGGAGGGGGAAGAAAGAAGAGAGCAGCGAGCCACTATGTTAGAGCCACTTTCTCTTGAAGTCTTATCCTAAGAAAAAACTCTAGGTAAGTGTACCTGCAGGCAATGAAACTCAGGTCTGTTTTTCTCAAGTGCTCAATACTTCTGCTAACTCCCATGGCGACACCTTAACAGTCAGATTCTCAAAAGGACTTAGTCTTCAGTGAGCACCCAGGGTGCTGAGGCCTTTAAAATTTCTTCTATCTTCCTTTGCTGCCTACTTGGGAAATGAGATTTTTGTAAAATTCTGGCTTTACTCAATAAGTAAAGCTTCTTAGTTAACTGCACTAGCTGGGGGAAAGACATGGATCTTTAATACACTCTACTAGTATTTGCTAGAGCAGCCCAGGTTGATTATAAAGTGTCCCTACACGAAGGAGGCTGGTGTCTGTATTTCCCTCCAAAGCTGATGCAGAGTGTGGGGCCTGAAATGCCATGAGATGGTGGGTCAGTCTCCAGGTCATGGCCAGGACACACAGCCCTTCCCTGAAAATCATTTCTTTCTCCATCTAGCTCCAGGCTGGGTAGGGGTCCTTAAAACCATATTCTGAACTTTGATGAAACTGTCCAGTGTTTGAACCCAAGAAGATGTAAAGACACTCTGTCCAAGGACTCCAGGAAGTGATGCAATCTTAAAACCATTTACTACCTGTGTTTTACCCTTGGATTTTGCCAAGGTGCTTAACTCCGCTTTATGGACTTCCCATTAAACTTATCTCATTGTAAAACAGTGTTTCTTTAGGGTGGGGAAAACGTTTCAACCTTAAACGATTTAAATCAAAATTGCTGAGGATTTTTACACACAAGGAAGCGGCACGAGTTTGCTCTAAACAAACTGTTGATGTGAAAGCACTGGCACACCCCACTCTCACTGAGGCAGCATTGGCTGACGAAGGTTTCACCACTCCCACCTCCATTCACAACAGAATGGCAGACAGGGAAACATGCCAGGGCCTCAGCTACTCAAGTGTAAAATCTGGCATATCATCACAAAGGCTCAGAAAGGTAATGGAATATAAATTGGGGCACCTAGATGTAGAGGACGCAGACTCTGTCACTTTGGTGCTTTGACATCCTCTGACAGAACCTTGACAGGAAGACCTTTCAGTGTGATTTAGCTGAGGAAAGAGCATCCTTACAGGCAGCCATCCTTCACGGGTGAGGAGTCCTCCTCTGGCAGGGTGGGGACTTTAGGGTGTCTACAGCCCCTGCATCCCTTTGACCACAGGCTCTAGACTTTGTCTTCTCTCTTTGTCCTTGTTTTTGGCAGCCAGACAGAGAGGGGAGAGCACGTGGGTGAACAGGCAGAGACACAACATGTTGAGGCTTGGCCTTCTGCCTCTCAGAGGTGGCGCGGTGGTGCCACCTCTTTGCAGCTCTTGCCTCTCCTCTCTGCCTCCACACACTCAATGTCTTCATTTTCCTTGCTCATTAACACCCCCTGACTTGGTAATGAGCATGGAACTGTAATTTAGAGCATCCAGGAGAGTGGGAGGACCAGGACAGGGCAGAGAGAGTGCTGCTCAGCTGACATCCTTGGCCCCACAAGCTCCTCCTGGACAGCTGACACCCGAATTTTGGGATGGCGTTGAGAGCTTCACAAGCAGCTCCAGGCCCAGGCAGGGGGCCTGGCTGCTACTCCAAAGCTTCCCTCGGGGGTGAGGAGCAGAGTCTGCCCCTGTCACCCCCAGTGTTCACCTCCCAAGTCTGTCCATCATGGGACTGGTTTCCGAAATTGGTGCGGAAAGTTGTGTGGGAAGGGTGGCCCTGCTCAGCTGTCCTTCCTAAAGCTGTGGCACCCAGGTCTCTCTGCTCCAGGGCTGATCCTGTAGCCAAAAGCACTACAAAATGCATACACATCCTCGATTTTGCATGAAAAAAGCCAGGGTTGTGAAACTCTCTCTCCAAAACAGCATCCAATAGCTCCGTTTGCATGGCCTCAGGCTGATGCTGGCTAGGCCATAAATATCTCACAGCCTGAGCCATGGGCATGCTGGAGCCTGTTTTGGGGAGGAGGGGGATGTCTTCATTCCAGGCATTGCAAACCAGAACAGCTCCCCGCTATCTGAACTTGCTGCTCCCTACTTACTGCTAATTTGTTCCTTCCTGTAGCTGATTTGTACCTCAGTTTTCCTGCTATCTTTAACGTTAATTCATTGTGTTTTATCCTACAGAGTGATACTTAAAGACTGATTCCTGGCCTGGTGAATAGTGAGTATCCAAACGAGATACCTTAGTCTTTCCTTCAAGGCTTCAAGGATCTGGGTCTGAAAAATTACCTCTTTTTTTTTCACTTGGAAATCATGGAATATAATGCAGTGTGGTCACAGCACTTGTGAATGGATATCCCTGTCTGAGGGAAAATAGGGACAAAAAGGAGAATTCTGATCTTGACTTTCTCATGAGAAAGATTTAGCAAAGATGCGTGATTAGAGCACTTCACTGGAGAGGCAGTTTTGACCTCCAGTTAAGAATATTTTTGACATATTTTTTCAATATACTTAACCAAGGCCAAGATGTGTCAAGAAAGTGGAATGAAAGGTAAGTGTAAAATGGGAAGGAAGGCAGCTTGGAGAGAATGACAGGGAAGCAGACTGAGGGGACACGTAAGCCCAGAGTCTGTCCAGGTTGTGACCACACCAATGCCTGGATCAGGGGACAGGACACAATTAAAAATCTTCCAGTGGATCCTTTATGAGAAGGTGTGAGAGAGAGACAATAGCATTTTCTGACCGCACTGATTCCTGTGAACCTGTGTGGTCTTAAGCTCATTTATATGGAACACTGCAAGCAACATAACCTGAATTAATGCTGTGAGACAGAAATGAAGCCACTAATGGACAAAAGGAAGCATGAGTCTAATGGTTCAAACACAGAGCTGGGGAGTCAGGAGACCAGAGCAGTTTTACCTGATTTAGCTACTGACTCATCTTGAGAGACTGTGAGGAATTCACTTGTATCAGAACTGTTGCTGCTTTTGGTTTGGGGTCCACTTTTTCTGAGGTTATGGCCATTTTGAGCACTCATCCCTGAGCTCCTGAATGCCACGGCTGCCTCATCTGGAGGCTGTGAGCATTCACTCATTCATGCTAGTGCAGCCCTATGAACCTCTCAGGGGAAAGGGCATAATATTATAATTTAAATAATTTACTTTAAACCTTGGCTCAAGGGACAGCACGGCTATTAAGTAATGGCCTTTGTAATCTAGAAAGCCTTTCCTGCCCTTCCCTGAGATGGATCCTGTACTTAACACTTCACCTGGCAAAGCACAGAACAATTTTCCCCCACTTACCTTAACAAGGCAAGTCTTTTACTCACCACACCACAGGCGGGCTGGACGCTTTGATTGAGATGGCCCCACAAGGGCTGCACAAAGGATGACTCAGGAAAAGTTTTGCTAATCCTAAGAGTCCATCAGGCAGTTCTGTGGTATCCAGGTATTGCCACTGGTAGCCAGCTTGGGGCTCCTGTCTGCCCATCAGGGCTTCTGTTGCAGCAAACACAAAGTCACACGTAGTCATATGTTAAAGGCTTAATTACAAATGAACTGTCAGCTTCTGCAAACTCGTTTTGGGGTAATGCTGTTGAGGATCATCAGCTTCCAGGGGTAAATTGGGTGGATTTGAATCTAACTTCAAAAAAGGCTGTGTTTAGGGACAGGTTTGGTGCCTGTCATGTTGTCACGAGTGCCACGAAGAATACTTGGCTTGCTTCAAAATTGTGGGGTATTTAACAGGCATACAGCTTATATAGTGGTTCATGGGGAAAAAAAAAAAAAAGAAAACAAAACAAACCAACAAACCAACCAAACAAAAACCCCTGAAGTCTGTCTTTGTGGATGAACAATTTGCTTTCAGAGGTAAGGTGAAACAAGGTTCTGACCCAAAGATACCTATTGAAAAATTTCTTGTGAGGCAGGTTTGTGAGGTATGTGTTGTTGAAAGCAACCAAGATGAGTGCAGCCACGAACTCTGTCCTCCCTCCATTTTCCAGTGATGGGCACAGTCTGGGACATTCTAGGAGGAAATTTACCCACACCAAGGATGAGTGCAGCCCCAGCTTACATCTTTCTCCACAGCACTGGGTGCTGATTCCTGCAAGAGAGGTCACCTGATGAAGGATATCCTGTCTCAAGCATGATCTGGCATGGCACTGCCTGTATTTTTTCTCAAGCAAAACTCCCACTGACATCAGTAGAAGTTTGACTCCAGAGGAAGCTGAATTTCTGCCAATTTAATCTGATTCAAGCCTTCCTACATGAAACACAAGAGACTGATGCAGCCTCTCCACCTTGGGAATTGTATCTCCCCACACCACAGCTGAACATGCCCCAAGGTCCACCGTGGAAAAGCTGAGCAAGTCTGAGCCATTTTCAAAATGTTGGTGAAGTTTCACAGCCTCAAGCAGTCATTATTGCACTGGGTCATACCCCTGAGGTAAATTATTAATAATAATAATATGTTATTTTTGTTAAACCTGACATCTCCTTTCATCTCAGCCCCATGCTTATCAGGAGCTCTGCAACAACAAAAAAGGAAAGTTTTATTTCCACATTTCCATCCCTTCGTCTCATCACGCCACGTCTGCTTTGGGGAGTGAAGAGTAATCTGTGGAAAGCTTTCATGCTCTCAAACCTACCAAAACATGCAATATTAATTGGGATTATTAATTGTATTTACTGCACTAGCAAGTCTAACCTTGTTAAAGGCCAGTGTGAAGATGTGGGATCATTTCTGTCATTTGGAACATCCTGCATGCTACCTCCTCTCAGAAATCAAAAGGAAAATTACCTCACTTTTATTAATCATCCTTTTTCTTACAAGATTTTGCCTTTTGTTTAGCTGCACTTCACAAGGAGAAGGTGTGTTTTCTGTGCTGCTTTGAGATCTTGGCAGTTAATGGAACTCTTTGATTTTTAAATAAGAGTTATTCCTCTGAGTGTACAGTATAAACCTAACAGGCAAGGGACTGTGCCTTTAAGTTCATCAGTTTTCCCAGTGCTGTACTGGAAGGATTGGACTGAAACTTTAAACATTTCTAGCCATACCTAGCATATGTATAATTTATAAGCCACACACCGTTTTCTGTCAAATAGGCGATTGATCTGACTCGGATCTCGTTAATTATCCTCCACATACATTATACGTTAACAGATCTTCAGTATACTGTGTATCAATATTAATAAGATTATAAAACACTATTGATAATTAGGAAGAGAAAGAGACCAGGCCTTTGATTCACTCTGTTACTAACGCCCCTGCATCTCTAGATTAAAAAGAGACCACTTTTCGTTTAATAATATCAGATCAGTACATCCATCTTCTAAAAGGCTTTATTAAGAGAAAGCTAAGATTTGCATCCCTATGCAAGGGGCTATTTGAAATTGATTATGGAGGCATCATTGATGTGTGAGAAATTTGTTTCTCTGTCTTGTCTAAAGGGGGACCTAATAGGTGGGAGGGATTTAAGGTGGAGCACTGCACTCTTGGATCTTTGATCAGGAAATTTCTATTTTTCTTTGTCAGGCTATATTTGGTAAGCCAGATTGTCTTGTTTCAGAGGAAATTAAATGGGATGTCATATTTCTTCCTTTAAAAAATAATAACATCTATGCTATCACACTCCAAAAGAGAATGGTAGAATCAAATAACAACATTTATCTTTAAATTATGTGGGTCAGATTATTTTTTTTCATTACTTTTTACAGTTTTTCTTCTTTTTTTTTATTTTGCTCTGACCTGCCTTTTATGTTTCCATTAAGCTCGTTTGCAAAAAGCAAACCAGAACAATGAGTTGCTACTGAGGGCTCTGAAACACTTCATATCCAAATTGAATCAGGTAAACTTTGCTTCCTTAGAAATTTCATACTCAAGGTGAGGGAAAATCATTGAAGGATGACAGGGGACACAGCAGAAATTCAGGTTGCCACATGACTGGTCCTCCACTGGAATGCTGTATTGCACCTTGGTGGCTTGGGAACCAACACTGGCCAAGCCCAGGTGCTTTTTCTAACACCTTAGAAAAATTATTTGGGATTCAAGCATGAGACCTGATTTTGCCTTGCTGCTAATTTCCACTAATCACCAAAGAACTTATGTCACTAATCACCCAGTTATTGTCTTCCTGAAACTTCAGAGCAGCTCTTCCCCGGGTCAGCTTGCACAGAGCCAATGTGGCCAGGCTGAGTTCTCAGGCTCCCTCCCTGCTCTGGAGCAATTCTGCAAGAAATCCTTCCCACTGCTGGCTCCCTTGGGCTGGCCAGAGTTAGGAGACCTCATTCCAGCCACCACAGATATTTTAAGTATCATATCCCGCAACCCTATGGAGATGAGATTTCTAAAATACCATGTTCAGGACCCCAGCAGTTTCTTCAGGGGAGTGCTCGTGTTGCTGTGCAGAACAACAGGCTCTAGTGGAGGATACTTAGTGTGGGCAGCAGAGGGAAGCCGAGAAAAACTACCCTCACTTGGACAGGGGCTTTGCTCTGGGAAATTTCACACATGTATTTCCCTGCAAAGTAGCCCAGTAGATTCTCATTTCTCATGGCAATTCTGCTAAAATTCTGCTAAATAAAACCATCAATTTATGGCTTCCAGGAAATCTGCCCTATATATAATTTTTCCATTCCCTAGAGCACTGCGATTTTGAAGCATGCTGGGAGAGATCATGGTTCACAGGACTGTGGAAGGGACTCTGAGATTAGGGAGGTCCCAGGCTGCTGTGTCCACTGCAAAGTTTTGGGAAAGTCCCTTCATCTGCCTGGGACATCCATCATATTTGTGAGGGGTCACAGGAACTGCCTGGGTAGAACCAGGGGGTACAGGACAAACACCCACAGTACCTAAAATGCCAATGGGACACCTCTGGCACCCACACCAACTGGAGTAAGGCCACCAAACAAGGTCATAACATTTAAATTGCTCATTTTGCCTCATCTCATTCCATGTGAAACTGGGAAAGGGACAATCAGATGAGACATAGAGGTGAAAGGGCACAAGGAGAGATTGTGACCTGCTGGGGGAAGGCTAAGATGAGAACAGGTACATAAACCCAGATTAAAATTTATGTACGGGGTACATAAGCAACATAAAGGGCTTTCTGTGTTGGTACAAGTGTAGGCAACACAAAGTCCAAGAATTGTTCTTTTTTAACCTCTCAGATGGTTGTGCCCTTCTTCTTTCTGGAGGGAGGCTTGAAGGAAACTGTGGAAAGAGCCTCAAGAGACAACAATGTGAAATGAAGCCTAAAGGCTTAGAAAAACAGAGGTAAACCAATGAAAGTACAGCGAGATAGCACAAAGAACCCTAATTTTAGTTCCTGGTCCAGGAAAGTATAATGGCTGGCAGAGACTTCTGAGATTTTCTTGAGATTCCTGCAAGCCCAGTGGTTATCAGGGCAGCAGGGCCCATCTGTGCCAGTCTCTGGCTAAAAGCTTGCTGCCCTTTCTCTCTCTGACAGGCAGCTGGCCCGGATGCACCACGGTGCAACTTCCTGAGCCAAAGTTCACTTCTGGTGGCAGGGCTGTCCCCTGTCGCACAGGGCATGAGCCTGGGACTCTGAAGGCCCATCTGAGCCATGTCACATCCATCCACACTTGTTTTTTCATACAGTTCAGGCCATAAATAACTTGCTGCGTGTTCCTGGAGATGCAGCTCTGCTGCATGCCCTGTAGGCTGTGTATGTTGTGTGTGAGCACAGCAGCACTCGCATGCACAAGGATGTTTGCAAAAGGCAGCAGGGAAGTGCCTAAGGTGTAGCTTTCCCATGAAGGAGGGAGTTTGTTCCCTTAGGCCCAGAGACATTCCTTTAATTTCTTATGTCCTTACACAAAAAAAAACACATGGGGAAACAAAACTTCTTTCATTGACAATGCAGAGAAGTGAAGACATCTACAACACTGGAAGCTAGCTAAAAAAACCCTGAAGATCCAGTTCATTTTCCATTGGGAATATCCCAAGTTAATACATTCATGCGAATATATTTCCCAACAGAAATCCATGAAAAAGAGAAAGCACATAGAAATTTGGGGTTCTGACCTGTCTTTGCCATTGGCTCTCTAGTGACTGCCAGGCTTGTCTTCTTGGCTCCTGTGCATTGCAGAGGCTCAGCAGGCCTGGCAACCAGACTTCACTCAGTCTCTGAAGTCTGGTACTGCTCCACAGATGTCTTCAACTGGCTGGAACTGAGAAATAGCTGCCAGGAAAAATCCCTCAGCTGACTGGTGCAATGCATGGGACAAGCATATGCTGAGAACATGGTGAAATGCTTGTCTACCACCTCGTGCAAATGAAAGCTGTGTTGATGGAATCAGGGCCATAGATGAGGCTGTGAGTCAGAGGTAAAGGGTTTTGATGGCCAGTCTTATCCATCAGGCAAAATGGGTGTTGAAGCTGTACTACCCCAAGTCATGGGTCCTGCCAGCTTCAGGCTCAAATGTGCTATAGAAGAGCATGGAAGACTTTGCTTCATCTATGGCCCTGCTGTCTATAGCTGTACAAAATCTTTCTGCCTCTACAGCTCTCAGGCTGGGTCTATTAATTAAGAATCAAAAGAGGGAGGTGAGGAGAAAATATGTATGATTCCTGGTATCATCACAGCATATGCTGAAAATGAGATCCTTGGAGGCAGTGGCAGCAGTCGGTATTTAGACAAATTAGGGCAGTGCTTTAATGCATCAGTGCCTTCCTGATGAATCATAGAATTGTTTGAGTTGGAAAGGACCTTAAAGACCATCAGGTTCCAACCCCCTGCCATGGGCACAGACACCTTCCACTGGACCAGGTTGCTCAAAGGCTCATCCAACCTGGCCTTGAACACTCCCACAGATGGAGCACCCACAACTTCTCAGACAGGCAAACTCTGCTAGTGGCTCACCACCCTCACAGTAAAGAATTCCTTCCTAATATCTAATCTAAACTTACCCTTTTTCAGTTTGAAGCTATTCCCCCTTGTCCTATCACTACACACACCTCTAAAAACCTCCCTCTCCGGGTCTCTTGCAGCCCCTTTAGGTACTGAAGGTGCTCCAAAGTCTCCCCGGAGCCTCCTCTTCTCCAGGCTGAACAGCTCTAACTCTTTCAGCCTGTCTTCACAGCAGAGGTGCTCCAGTCCTCTGATCATCTTTGTGGCCTCCTCTGAACTCACTCCATCAAGTCCACATCCTTCTTCTGCTGAGGGCGCCAGAGGTGGGTGCAGCAATCCAGGTGGAGTCTCATGAGAGCAAAGTAGAGGGGGAGAGTCACCTCCCACGACCTGCTGGCCACGTTTCTTTTGATGCAGCCCAGGAGATGGGTTATGGTGTGGAACAATTATGGTGGAAATGGTGAGAAGGATCCATTCTCACAGAGATGATGCTCCAGGTGTCTGTGTAGCCCAGAGCAATTATTACATGGCCCCTTGACATGGTACCTCCAGACAGCTCCATTGTGCCAGGATTTACATGTTATTAACCTGCTCAGTGTTACTACATCAGAAGAAGTAGAAAATAAAAGGAAAATAATATCCCCATTTGAGCTTGGGCACGGTAGACTATTTTTCAACCCTGGCAACATTTTAGTTTCTATCAAAGAAGAACATTTGCTTTCGCGTTAAGTGGGGAAACCCTGAAGATGAATGTGCAGCTTGAATAAAAATAGCAAAACCTTGGTGGTTCCACACTTAAGAAAAGATACTTGGGCTACTTGAAACAACAAGGGTTTGCTCCCAGCTTGAGATTTTGTCTGACAAATTTCAGAGAGAAGGGTTTTTTTCTCCCCTCCTCTAGCCCTGAGACATACTGCAAAAAAATGCATGCACACGAGCCGTTGTCACTGGGAATGTACCAGCCTTCCATTAACATTGCTCTCTATAGGATGGCGGTTGGCAGGAGTGCTCATTTTAAAATCCAAAGGCTCATGTCTAGTGCTCCAGCCCTTATTCCCCAGAGTTTTTTCAAGCCACTTGAGCCACTTGTCTGGAGCCTGCTTGCTTTGATCTCCTTCTGCATCGAACGTGTCTGGAGAGAGCTCTGCAAGGGGAAAGCACGAATCGAATTGTGCGCTCCCATCTCACATCTTGCCCATTGCAAAGCCATACCAGGAAATTGAGGAAATGTTCCAGGTTTTAAGCTTTCTACCCTTAGCCAGAAATTAAAACCCCTTCATTAATCCAATCTTAAATCTCAACTAGCTGCTGCTTAAAGTGGTAATAAATATTTCATACCGATTGTGTTGCGTTCCTTGCTGTGTTTATTAAATGGAGTTTCTCATAATTCCAGTTATTCATTTTAATAGGTCAGGACTTGGCTGTGATTTAAACAGACCACTGAGGAAACAGCCGTGGTTAAACATTGTAACAATATGGATTATTAATTTAATTGGCCAGCTATTACTTGTTTTGACTCTGTGCTAACACATTTAGCTCAGTCTCTTGTGGCCTATAAACCACAAAGGTCGTGACTTCAACATTCAGAAGAATGGGAAAAAGAGAATCAGGGCTGAGATTATGAGGAAAAATAGAGAAACAGTGTGGGGAAGACAGAGTGGGGAAGGCTAAGGGCTTGCTGGAGGCAGTGCAGGGCAAAAGGGGATTTATTTAGTAGCTCAGCAATAGAACATCCTCTAAACCACCAGCCAAACTGGCAGTTTCTTTCAGTCTGCATCCCTCTGAGGTGATTTCAGTCAGTGATTTTTACCTGTGGGTATAACAATGGTATATCCACATGTTTAATAACACCTCTATTTTATTTCTAAATTTTTATAATCTAGTCCAAATTATGCCATGCAAAGAGCCCACACGTGAATAATCAGCAATAATATTTACAAGTGTGTTTAAAAGGCCAATCAAGCATCCCCATCCTGGATAATTTCACTGCACCTTTATTGAAAACCACCTCATGATGCTAGTTAGATACAGTGGGGTGAAAAAGCACATTCCAAAGGGCATGCTAGCAAAAAGGGACAACCAGGAAAAAATGTGGGTTTTATTTTCTGTGCTCAACTAAGACAGTGTAATTTGTACCACAGACTGCTCCATTTGAAAGTGGTCAAATATTTCCATTGATTTTTTATGCACAACTCTCATTGACTCCAAATAGGAGTTCTGTGCATTTAATAGCATCAGGATACGACCCTGTATTTTTCTTGGCAACTGTGTGTAAAATGTGGCAGTGGGCAATGTTTCCACACTGATGCCTGTGCCAGGTATGTTCACCACTCAACTTATACAGGTACTAGTTTCCAAGAAGTTTCCATGAATACAAAAGGTAAATAGATACATTAGGTAGAGAGGCAATCAGATATGAGTCTCCACTTTCAGTATTTGTCTTGTGCCTCGGAATCTGTAGCTCTTCCTGCAACAAATGGCTCAGGCCAATAAGTTGGAAGAACACAGCCCAAAACCTTTGTCTGCAAAGGCAGGCTCCAAACCATGCAGCTAACATGGGAAATGTAGCGTGCATGAGTGCAGCATACATAATCAGCAGTAACAGCTGCCCAGACAACTTGGTGGGATTCCAATGCTGTAAGACTTCTTCCATCCTCGCTCTCTTATCCTCCTTCGCATAGCTCAACCCAATTTTCCAAGACACAGGGACACTGGGAAGAAAGACACAGGCTTGAAAGCTTATTCGCTGTGTAGAAAAGAGCCAGATGGAGAAAAATTCCTGCATCTCCCTTTTCTGGCTATTTCACCTCTCCTCCTTTTCTGCCTCTCTCCCCCTCTCCCTGACCTACCTTTGGCCCTGCTAGAAGCTTTTCTTCACCATGCCAGCCATCACTCACACCCCTGTCCTGCAGCCCATCTCCCCTGCAGGCAGACCCCATCCCCACAGGAGTTCCCATCTTCCAGCCCATATTTCCTTGTTCACCTCCTGCCTTAGGCTTGAAACCCACTTGCTTTCTATCATCACATCCCCCATCATGCACAGCGAGCCTTGGCTCCTTTCCGACAGATTTTATCCCAGCTCTGAGCACCTTCTACTCCTTCTATACTCAAGAACCAGTTTCCAGATTCAAACTCTCACTTTGCCCAGCTGGTGACACCAGCACCAACATCCTGTAACACTCCTATCCCCCTTCACCTATTCAAGATACATCATTTCTTGCATGCACAGAGTACAGACCAAAGGCTAGGACCACGCTATATTCAGCCCCTTGCAGAAATCCTGTATAAACATCTGAGAATTCCTCGCCCCGTGTCGTCAGGCTGTGTACCTCCCAGATTCCCCTCCTGCAGCAGTCTAGCTCCACCACTCCTCCTGGCTCTGTGTGGCAGGCAAGACACCCCAGCCAGTGGAGCACAGCTCCTCACCCAGGGAGCCATCCTTGAGCTGCTGCAGGTGCTGCGTGCTCAGCCCTGTATCTCTAAGTGCGGCTGACAAACAGGGCTTTCTTCTGTGGTGCCTAGCACCAGCAGCCCCTAAGGACAAGATACCCTTCCCTTCTTCTCCCCCACCCCCAGCCCTTGCACACAATACAGTATTTGTCATGGACTTGTTTTCCAGTACATGAAGAGCACAAAAACGCGTGCTCTTTTATGATAAGGTAAGCAGAGTGACCCTGTAACATTCCACATCTGAACTCAGAACGGCATCTGCCTCACAGCTGTCCTTGTAGCAAGCATTTCAAAAACACAGACAGCAAAAAACAGCAACAATATCTCATCGCCGATGTAGCTGCTTACAGCACAGTCCTCACTGTCTTCCAAATACCCGTGTTTGAGAGGTGACCTACAGCTGTGAAATTTGGATGCAGATTCCAACACCACCCCTTAATTTCAAGGATGTTCCAATATGAGTTTTACACAGAGTTGCAGGCCAAGTGCAAAATTTGTGGCTGGAGCTAGGTTCAGATTCTGAACACCCTGAGTCACAAAGATTTCCAAGAGTTTTGGCTTCGTTGCAGTATTCATGTTCCCTCTTACTTGAGTGCATTGACATATCCTCTAGGAGTCATGGACTAGGAGCCCACAGCGAAAGGCTCTGCACAAACAGAATAAAAATAAAGGAAAGAGTTTAAAGTTCAGAGTCAAGAGATAGATACAGAGAAATGTGGAAGCGCAGGGAAAGAGTTAGACTGCCAACAGGACAGTTGAAATGCAGTTGAGTTTTCAGTGGTCATCCAGTCAAAGCAGAACTCTGAAGGAGATTTTGAAAAGTAAACAAGTCAGCAGCATTGCAAATGTGTGCAGAGTGCTTCTTAAGAAATGTGGGTGAAAAGATGGCTGGCATGAAAGGACAGCTATGGACATGGATGTCTCAAACCAGCTGGAACAAGAGCTGCTTTGAGGAAATGAACAGCAGGAAATGGATGGAGAGGGAAGAAACCTTCATGGGCACTGAAGGCAGAAGCAAACTGCTGCTACTTGCTGCAATAGATAAGGTAGTGGAGGAAGGCAAAAAGAAAATTGATGGGATCCGTGTGATGAAAAATGGGCACCATTTGGAATAAGTATGAGAGGAGATATGGAGTTAGGCTAGAGAAAGGGGTCTTGTAATCAGATGAGAAGAGCTTCAACAAACAAATTGGTTGTGAGAAGAATATCTCAAGTTGTGCATAAAGTGCCAACAAAGATAACTTGGATGCAGGGTTTTAAGAGAGAGCAGTCCAGATTAAATCCAATTTATTTATTTGACTGCATAAAGAGAAACGATGAGATTTTAACTTGGATAGAAGGAAACAAATCATACAAGAAAGAGGAATCATGAAATCAAAGATGGTAGCTGAAATCATACACAGATTAAATCCCTTAAGAACAAGACACAGAAGGAGGACTGAAAAACTGAAGACATGAGTGCAAGGGAGCTCAGGGGCAGAGAAGTTGCCAGCATAAGTGCAAGAGTTGCTGGAACAAGGCAGAGCATGGGACATGGCAACGAAGGCTGGTACAGCTGGTACAGGTGGAAGAGCAGAACGATGGCAGACAAAATTATTTTCAGAAAAGGAAGAATGGAAACTGGAGGTTTGGGTGGGTCTTGCTGCAAGTTACAGTTCAGTTTGCAAGCGTAGTCCCTCACATAGTTCTGGGGTTCTCTGGTAGGCAGTGCAGGAATAAGAGTATGAACTCCTCTTTGTCTTCTGACCTCATGTGAGAGATTTTCCAAATGTGGCTGCAGAAAACCAGGAGAATATTTAATGTATCTTTTTTTACCTCTACAATTTTTCTCTCCACAAGATGTTGATAAAAATCAGCATTTCTAATATCAGATTTTTTAAAAGAAGAGGGACCATTAGGTCATCTGGAGAAAGTCCTGTTGAAAGGTATCAAAATGTCTGTGATTGCTCATGTGCAGCAGCTCCTTCTTGGATGTCTTTAGGGGATTAAGATGAATACTTTGAGTACAGGGGCATGAATTACTTCAGTCAACATCAGTAGCCAAAGAACTGATTGCACTGGCTTGTGTCTCTGCTGTGGCACAGATGGAGACCATTCAGTAAATTCCTTCAGGGTGAGAATGATCCCCCTTCGTTTTGGAAGATAGGTGAGGACACAGAAAACATTAGAGTGCAGCAAAGAGCAGGTGCTGGCACTCTGCTTGTGCTAGTGAGAGTGATGTAATACTTAAATAAAAATAATTAGGTTGTTGGACACAAGCCTTCATATAAAAAAACAACATAGAAAACACATGTTTTCACATGTTTCCAATGCAAAAACCACCTGTCCCCAGTTGGTTTAATGAATGTTCACATGACTGTGAAGTTTAAAGGAGCGTGCAGTGGCAGTAGCCAGCACACAGCGGGTCAGTGTGAGCGCTGCTGTGGGTGAGCAGCGAGTCCTGAGCTCCACATGCTCTGCATGTCCTGCCACGGGCCAGGGGAACATGTGCAGGAAATGCCTCATTTTGTACTTCTTCAGGAGAAGGAATGAACCTATTGTCTGGTCTGCTGGGCAGCAAGTACCCGACTCCAAGCCCAGTAAAACTAGTGGGAATCAATTCCAGGATCTTGTTGACATTCTGCACATTCTGTGGTTTCTCTTTTGTCAGGATGCACACTGCTTTGGTGAGGAAAGAGGGGAAGGGAAGGAAAGAAATGTTCAGAATTCTCTCCAAAGTAATTTGTGGGAGCATTTATTGGTTTTGCTCTCTGTGCATAAACTTGCCTGCATGGTCTTGAGCTGGCTGGGTCACTGGTTTCTGCCTAAGAGTTTGCTAAAGAGAGAGTAATTTTTTGTTTCCCATGATAACTTGTATTTTGAAAATGGCATTCAACAACGTTGGCTTTTGGTCTTTTTTTTTAAAAGAAAGCAATTGTTCATTTGAGAATATGACACTAACCAACTATTTTGCAATGTAAGAACAGCTAAAAATGCATTTTGCAAGCAGTACAGCACTTGACCATATCTCCTGGCAGATACATGGTAACTCCACCTTAAATAAGAGATCTAATCACTTGGAACTTGCTAGCAGTGTATATTGTGAATAACACCAGGGCTTTGTACATTTATAAACGCTGTGAAATTAGTTAAAAATAAAGTTAAAAAAAAAAAAAAAGACCTATAGAACATATTCTGGAGCATAGCAAGGAGCTGGTGTGCAGTGCTCTGGTGGTTTGCTTCAAAAATAGGCAGCAGTAATGGATCATTACTTGGTTTTCATTCTCACCTGCCTCTGACTTGCCCCACTATACATTTCTGAAACTGTTCTGACCCCTTTCCACAACACGTTGGTAGCACCCACACAAACACAATCTGTAGTTCTGCAAGACAAATATGTGAATATTAAATTATCTTGCCTAAACAATTCAAGTGGAACCCTAACTGTTTCGCTAAAATAAAAATCTTTGTAACTTACAATAATTAGCCTTCATCATATGCATGAAAATGTTTTCATCCTTTTTTCTATCAGCTCCTAGAGTTAAATCTGGACTCTCTGAAAAAGGTGTAAAAATCCAAAAAGTTTTCCTCTTTTACATCCATTTATCAGGTTGAAATACCAGTATTTTCTAAATATCCAACAACCTTTTCAGTTCCCAAGTGGTTTTTTTGAGTTCCCAGCTTGCCTCATAAGCTCAGGATGTGTAGATTTGCAGACTCTGTTACCCCTTAATATTCATATCCATAGAAAAGAGTGACAGGCTTGGGGAAAGACCCAGAGAATTATTCCAGACTCTTCAACTCAGATTTCATTTTGTTTCTTGATAGTCAGCACCTGACTGTAATTCATTTTGAAAAGTTTAAACAGAACCTTCTATTTTTTGCTGACTTTGGAGCAAGGGCATTTGTCTATCCCTCATTAATCTTTATGTCACTTGCAAGAAACATCATACCTTTTCCTTTTGGAATAGATTCCCTAAATAAAGGTCCAATGCTGCAACCCTTGTCCCCATTAAGGTTTTGCTAATGACCTTACGCCACTCAGAACAAAGATTATTAAACTGGGCCAGATGCTTGGTAGATGAAGAGAAGTTGAGAAGTGGCACTAAAACAGAAGGTTTCTCCTTTGACCCTCCAGCAGATTTTAAGGCATCAGCTTTCAGTGGGACTGACTTAGCAGAAGCAGGGTGAGTTTAATGATGAGTATTTTCCAAAATCCCAACGGAGCATTTGTTGGTGTTGGGTGGAACCATCCACCAAGTGCTTCCTAGGATGGTTTGAAAGGTTATTGAGTCCTTTAGCTGTCCTGTAGATACAAGCTCTGGGCTTGACAATATTGGTAGGCATTTACCTACTTGCTATTGCAAGAGGATAGGAATGCACTTGGTCTGAGGGTTAACTTCCACCCAAAGAGTGAGAACTTGTTAATATATTTCAAGAGTATCTCAAGTCTCTTTTTTTTGTTCCTCTCCTTGGGTTCACATAACATCATCCTCTTCACCTCTCAGGATGAAAGCTACCTGGATATGAAGGACAAGCATGCACCTTCACAGCAGAACTTCTCCCAAACAAAACAGAGGTATTTCCTATGTAGAACCTTCCCTTGCTGAGCCCCACCTTTGGTAATCACAGAAAGAAACTTGGAGCAAAGAGTACCCAAATCAAGGCTTGGAGATTTCATAAGAAAAGGAATGAAGAAAGAAAAATTACATTTAAAAAGTATTGGAAAATAAAAAGGTACAGAGGATTCGCTATGAATATGTCTGAGGAATCTATGTAATATTCTAGTACTGGAGAAGGGCAATATTATTCTTAAATCTCCAAAACCTGACAAAACATATAAAAGACAGGACTGGCTTCACAATTACTCCCAAGTGTAATATTATTAAGTTCTTCCAGAAGGGACTTCATTGTAATAAAAAATGGGTTTGTTTCTCCATTTTACAAGTCTCTCTGACCTCATATGTTCAATCTGCCTTTCACACCATTGTTGAGTTTGCTTATTTCTGGATAACCACACTCTCTCACTGACACAGGAATGTTAGAGTCAACCCAACACACATAGAAATGTTTCCTATCTGTTAAGCAGTGCAGTGCCAGAATATAACCCAGGATGTCACTGCAATGCACAGTGTCCTCTTAAAGAAAAAATACTCAAGAGATACATGTGTTAAGGATTCGTAAAATGAGGGAACTAACTGTTGGCAGAGTTAACTTATTCGGTACATCAACAAAAGTGGACATTAATTCCTTCAGCTGAAAGTCAAGATAACTCATCCAAATAGTGGTGGTAGGAAAGGAGGAGGTTAGGAGAAAAAAGAGTTTTTACTAAAGCCTGAGTTTTTTTGCTAAAACACAGGGGGATTTTTGGCAAGTTAATACAGCTCTTATTTTCATAGCGGCCTATAATTTAAGACATCCATCTTTCTGGGTGTCCAGCTGCAGAAAGGGGCAGGCTGGCTACCGAGCATCAGTGTGAGTTGCTGGGATGCTCAGGTGGTGCTGGGGAATCAATGCCAGGCCTTCGAGGAAACACAGCATCAGTGGAAAGCGCTGACCTCCAGTGCTCCACCTGCATCCTTCTGCGAGGACACCAAATGGCAGAGCGGGGTGTAATTACCCTGCTGCTTGTGAAGCACAGCCGATGGAATGTGCTGCATCAGCACTCGCTGCTTTTATTACTGAGGGGGAAGAAAGTCTCGCAAGGAAAGGAGTGAATGAAATTCTGAGTGCTGCGTTACTCCGGTTAACTTCTGGGAATCTAATTATTTGAGAAGAGGTGCGCTTAGGAATCGTTCTGTGTGGGTGTAAAAAATTGCTGAAGAACACCCTGCCTCCCCTCCTCTATACCTTACCCTTAGAAAAAGAAGGCAGGTAAGGGTACATTTAACATTCACAGTCTTTTATACTACTAAGTGAAATCAGAACAAAATATGGTAATTAATCCATTGTGCATTCAAGGATTCAGGTTTGAGCAGCAGATGGGAAAAGTTGTGGATCATAACCCCATGCAATATTTGACAGAATATCAGTCAAATATAGTTCACACATCTTCATGTTTCTGTCAGTCCCTCTCATCTAAAGTTAATTTAAAGTGACAAGAACTACATTAGCACTTTTCAAAGGGTAATGCAAACTTTAGAATATTCGCCTCAAATCAATACCCATGCAGACTCCTAAATGGTCAAACTAGCAAGTTCCTGAAGGTGATTTAATTTTGCTTTTTATGCTGAATTTGCCATCTGCTTTTGGGGTTTACGCATTAACCTTTAAACAAATTGGTTCAAAAGCGTGGCAGAGAAGGTGGCACCTGTTTATTCTGCGTGATACTGTCATGGACACATGTACAAAAGAGAGTCAAGGCAAAATGGGCAAATCTCGTTCTGCCAAGTCATAGTTTGGATCTTAGCCTGTGGGTTATTTTTGAACAACTCCTTATGTAAGTGGTGTACTTTGATGCCTTGCTTGTGAGTGGGGCGCCTACTGTCTTTGCACCACTGCAATAAAAGAGAGTCCAAAGCAGAGACCTCACACAGGCTCCCACAGAAAGTTTGATCTGGTGGCCCTGGTGCTCGCAGCAAACTGCAGCTTTCCTGAAAAGTGTATTACTTGATAGAAACAGTAATTTCTCCCCGTTTTTTCCAGCCAAAACAGCCTCTGTGAGCACATGCACATCTGCAAACCTATGCTCGCGTATTTTTGTGTCTGACTTGGGTGTGGGAGCACAGCAAAGTCCAAATCCTCTGATCTAATGCTATTGCTGTGCTGGTTGCTTGTGCTTCTGCTCCTTGTGTTCACATTACCAAATAAGAGATCACACCCTGCAAGGCTCTGCAGAGCTCATCTCCTGGGAAGGCAAAAGCACTTCTTGGCATTCGGACTGCACACAATCCCAATATCGTCCCCCTTCCCCCCCGGCCCTGTTACAAATGATTTAAGGCAGGCTGTGAATGAGAAACATAAGGTAAACACTATTTAGCCTTTATTGCCTTCCGTCCCAAGCGTAACTTGGCCGTGCCTCTGGAGAGGTGCCCAGCTCAGCCCTTCTGGAGACACAGTCACTGGCTGGGATGTGTGTGTGTCTTCTGGAGAAGGTACAAAAGGGAAAGGATCACATTGGTCAAAGGACTGCAGCTTCTGGAGTTTGCTGGGGCTGAGTCACATGTGGTGTGGAAGGAGGCACAAAGCCCACCAGCAGCGGGTGGGGTGGGGAAGGGTGGGGAGAACATCCAGTCCCTTCTCATTCTCCTCCTTTCTTTTCCATAAAGCAAACCCTAAGATAATCATTTGCCTGGCAAAGCTGACTCCACCCCACCTCATATTCCTTGCACAGGTTGTGTTCCAAAAGGGGTGATGAGGCAGAACAGCAGGCCAGCCCCAGCTGTTCATCATCTGCATGGGGGACTTAGATATAAAATGGACAAATGGATCAAATTTAAACATGTGCCTGGCTCATTTATGCAACTGGGTGAAAATGCAGCAGGAAAAGTAGCTAACCAAAGGGTCCCCAAAGAAAATGGTTAAAATAGATCAGACACACTTTCCCTTGTAATTTCGAACTTGAGATAACTTTGCCAAGCTGTAGCAAGAACTTCAGTTCTCAGGTAGGTGGTGGGTGATAACTGGCTAAGATGCTCAACTTGCAGGACTTAGTTTACTTGTTCCAGGTGACAGAAATCCCTACTAAAAGCCCACTGCCACCAGCATCTTCCCAAAGGACTGAACTGGATCCTCTTGGTGCCTCAGCCTGGAACAATCATGAAAATGCTTCACTGTGGCGACTTTCTCTGTGCAGTAGTTCACCCACTAGAATAAAAAAACCTTTTTCCTCTACTTCTTGACAAAAAGCTTGACTGGGAAAAAGGTTCTTTTCTTTCATAGCCTTGACCTATGAGTATTTTTAGGTTCACATGAGGGGATTGAGTGCCAGCTGGTCCCACCCAGTGTAACCAGGGAACCTTGTTTTCTTGTGTGTCTAGTCATATACACCAAGGTGACACTACACAGTTGTTTTTTTGAGCATGCTTATGCAAATGTCTATATTTAAAATAAAATAAATATTGAGGCCCACAAAGGCAGAACCTGACATGTCCCCCACCCATCTGCTTGTCTTCCTCCTGTACCTCCTTACTGCTCATAAACCTAAAGTGGGTTGTGCTAAACAGAGGAAGAAATGAAAAAGTGGAATCAGGCCACGCATGTTCTTTATGGTTGGACTCAATGATTTAAAAGGTCTTTTCCAACCTAAATGATTCCATGATTCTGTGATTCATAGACTACCTGCCTGCTGCATAAATTGGCACCAGCTGCCAGGTGCCCAGGACAGAGGAGCTCCAAGGTGCAGGAACCCTGAGCTCTTTTTGCCCTTAGTGGCGTTTCCAGATGAAGCACAGACATACAAACCAGGCTTACCCTCTTAGTTTTTACCCAGATGTGCTCTGGCAGAGGCTGCTTGCTCCTCTGGGCTGGCCAAGGGCTGTCTGCCACTCACAGGCTTTGGAAAAACTGTCGTGTGCTTCAGCTGCTCCCCAGGAGACTGGGAGGATGGCCAGGAATAAAAGGAATCTCCTACAAGGATCCAGGAGCCAGCCTACACCTGAAACCTCAAGAAGACTCAGGAAAAAATCCCTGGTGCTGCTGCCAGAGTTAAACCAGGCAAGCAAAGGACTGACTATTCAATATTGGGGTTCATGGGGAGCTTCTCTTCTGCCTCCTTCTGCATGCACTCTTTGTGCCCTGACCTCCGTGATACCATTTGATCACTGAGGTCAACACTGGCAATCAGAGATTGGGAGTTATAAATCTGCCCTCATCCTTCTCATCTCTTTCCTACAGGCAAGAATTTAGTGAGGAACATGTTAGAAATGAGGAGCACATCCCAATTTGGGGGTTAAACACCTCTTTTCCTTGCATTTAGGAATTTGTGCTATTTTTCTATGCTATCCTTGACATCAGAACTACAGTGATCTGTAAAGCAAGAGCAAAATTATTCTCCTCTTTTTTTCTGTGGGGGAGTTATTTGTATTTTCTGCAAGACACTGCCTCCTTTTGAGGTATGCACTGAAAACAGTCATACAAAATGCTGCGGAAAACTGTGCTCGCATTTTTTTCTGCAGTCATCTCTTTCCTAAGATACATCCTCAGTGGAAATCTATGTGTCCTCCCTGCCCTACATTTCCTATGCAATTTCAGAAACTTTTAATGCCTGCTAAGAGAAGCACACTGCAGGAGGAAAGCACATCATCCTGGGAAGACCGGAGTTGCCAGCAGGGCTGGCAGGAGAGCTGCAGAGCCATCCGAGTAGGTCACCCCCTGGAGCGAGAGCCATGAGCTCCTCCAGCCTCCGGGGCTGCCCAGGAATGGAGCTGGCACACTCCCTCCTCTCAAGCAGACCACGGCAGCAATTAATTGCATAGTAATGCAAGGATGCAATTAGAGCCTGGCCAAACACAACTTACCCCCTCTCGGGGCCTCCAAATTTGGAACATTTTCATTCAGCAGCTCACCAGACACGCTGAGAGTTGATCTCAGAGGAGTATCTGACACCCTTGTCAGCACCACCCTGCTGCCATCCTCTTCCTCAGTGGGTGAGTGGAGTTGGGTGCTGATGCTCTGAGCAGGCACTTGGATATCTCCCCACTTTGTTTTGCCAGTGTTCTTGCTCGGGGTTGTTTTCCTGACAAGCCAGCAATTTTGATGTTTCTTCCAGGATGCCTTTTAGTCAGTGTAACTCCCTGAGTTTATCCTTCAACATGCTATATTTCAATTACGCCACTTATAAAGAGTGCAAACTACTTACATATAATTTGTTTGTTTGTTCTGCCTGTGCTCTCTCCTTGTTTTTATCCTCAGTCAGTGAACTACCCAGACCAGGGCAGTCGTCTGTGGTTGTTTGGAAATCAGCCGAGCACATAAAGTCTTATGATTCTGGGCCCATCATCTCCCCTTCCCCCCACCTCACCACAAATGGACTCTATTACTAATCATAACTCACAGCCAACATCTCTTTGGTTTTAGAGAGGAAGAGATTTTCAGCCTCGGGCAAAAGACATCCAGTCTGATCATGAGAGATGCTGAAAGCTACGGGGGTTGCTGGCTCATAGTATCACTGAGGATATAGTCCTTGGGGAACAACTTCCCTGCTCATCTAAGTTTTCTTTCATCCAAAATTCAGGCCTGCCCTGTCCCAGTTAGCTGACTAAAATCTTTACAAGAAAAGAATGGATTTGGGTGCCTCTGGTGGTTTATTTTTGGGTGTTGAGCACAGTGGAAGGACCTGCTTTGCAGAGATAGCTGAGCAACTTACTTTCTAAAAAAGAAATCTCCTCACACATCCCAAGCAGAGCACCCTGAAGTCCAGGAATCTGAAATGTCAGGGCCCTTTTGAAAATGGCCATAAAACTGCTCAGAATAAAAAATAATGTGAAAATTTTGATATAATCAGATATGGAATTAGGTTCCACCTTCTATGTTACAAAAAACCTTTTATTTTCATGTCTTATAGCATTTAAAAATATTGAAAAATGGCAATAAACATTGAAACCAAAGTTGTACTTTGGCTGAGGCAGAGGTCTGCTACCTGTATGCTGCTACCCTGTCCTCTGCTTCCCTTTAAAGCCAGTGGAGGAAGCTCTCCCAGCACACCAAATCCATGTGTTTGTGTACTGTTTGCACCTATATTTATATTCTCTTAATTACTTTGTATCCCATACAGTTTTAAAAACTTCTCTTTTAGTAACAAAGCTTTCCAGCTCACTTTTGTCTTTCTTTTAAAAATAAACAACTTAAAAGTAGGCAAGATCAGAGGATTAAGTAAATTAATGAGAAAGATACTTAAAAGGCTTTCAAAGTCTCCTTCTTGCAACACTGGTATGTAGATTTCTTAAATAAGTAATCATGAGTTCGCAGCCCAAATTAGCACCACCATACACGTTAGGGAGGTCTGGCTCAGGAGGTATAAAATTGGGACCCACCTCCCTAAAAGAGACAAACCACGTTTGGTTTCATTTTCTTTTTTCCTTTCACTGCGTTCTCCCCTCAGTAGCTGGGGATGGCATTCCTGTTTTCCCGTTCAACGTGGCAGGCGTGCTTTGGGTTGCTGGGAGAGAGGGAAGCTGTGCATCTTTATGCGGGTGTAGACAGCAGAGGACAACATTCCGCTCGGCTGTGGGGAAAGGTGGGAAGAGCTCGGTCTCTGCAGCAGCTGGCAGGTGCTGCTCTGCAGGCTCTGAGGGATGGGGACACGGCGAGGGGATGCTCCAGCTAGAAGGAAGCCGAAAACACAGATAGACACAACTGAGGCCAAGCTTTGAAAGACAAACCGTAAAGGCTACAGATGGATGTCTTAGCCAGGAGGCACGGAAAAGTACGAAAGGAAGAAGCAATTAGGAGTATTTGTCATAAGAAGCATTAGGGAAGAGAGAAACTTTGACAACTTAACCTGTGGCAGGTAGGCAACTTGCAGCTTGCTGTCACTGAAGCTGAGGTGCACGAGGCACCATTTTACAAAAACCCCAACATTTTCCCGGCTCACTCAGGGCCCCGGTTAAGTTACAGGAGAATACAGAACCTCTGCACTCTGCAGTGCAGCACCTCCTCTCCTTCATGCTTGCTTTCTGTGGGGTGAAAATACTCCAGGGTCTCACCTCGAGGAGGAGAGACTGAGCACAAAGCACGGGCCCTCCAGCAGCACCCAGTGCTGCCCTCCACACGCCACAGCCACAGGGAAGCCCTGGGACCAAGGAGTCTGCCTTGCAATTCAACCTCAGACACAGATAAATATAAATGTTGTTCTTCTCTCAGCAGATTAAGTCAAACTCTAAGGCTGGATGAGAGGTAAGAGTATGCAATATTCTTTCCCCCAATTAGCAAAGGAATCTGTGCCTCTCATCAGTGGCATCCAGACCTCCTCCACTTCCCCCTGCAGATTAACCCTGCTGGTCATTCCTGTCCTCCTTGGCAAGAGACTGGCAGGGCATGTCCCCAGTCTAATTTTGGGAATCTTGTCCATGTATCCTTGCTGCCTTGAGAGAACACCTCAGCTCACTAAACTTCCAGATGCATTTCCCAGGATAAGGACTAAATTTGTGTGGGACAATTCTGGGTGATGAGGCCCAGAGTCCCTTTGTGTCCACTAGCAGAGTTATGCAGGCTCCCAGCATCTCCCCTGATTTTGGCTGTGTGGATCCTGCACTCCTGAAAAATCAGTGCAAAAAGACCTAATTCCTCAAGTTGGTGTCTTAAAGAAGTTTGGAGTAACAGCCCTGTTCTGGTCAATGGAAACACCCGAGGCCACAGGAGATGGTGCCACCTCCCAAAGCCCTCAGGACAAGGAGGCCCAACAACTGGAGAAAACAATTTCAACAAAATATTTAGTAGCATTTAGAAATTCAATTATCTAAGATTTGTTAGAAGGGTTTAGTCTTGGTTAAAAAAAAATATTCCCAAAAATATTGTTGAAAAGGTGTAAAATAAGATTAATAGTGAAGTAAGTGTGTGTGTGTGTGGGTATGTGTGTATAAGCATGCTAGAGAATTCTTTTATCTCATTGAAAGACATTTGATACTTATTAAAAGATTATTGCTTTAAGGCATATTTTGATTATCTGCCTAAGACTGTGGAGAGTCTTGCTACTGAGATAATAACAAAGAAACCTTAAACATGAAAAAAAATACCCACATGAAAGATAATATGTTCCTTATTAGTAGTGGTATCATTTTCGGTGGGATTGCTTCTCTCCAAATATAACAGAAGTTTAAAAGTAAAAGCCCATTTCCAGTAAAAAGAGACACCACACAGTAGTTTTGAACTTTTTTTTTTTTTGGTATTCAAAACTGCTGGTGTGTGATACTTCATTAAGCAATTATCATGACTATTTACTTCAAAAATGTATTTACAGTTTCAAGATCTGTGCTAAGGAGAATACAATCAACCGTGTTGCATGTATCAAGACAGAGAGAGTTAGACAAATCTATTAGACATGCCCCAACAATGCTTTTAAAACTACACTTTTTTTTCTGCTCTTAGATGAAAGCATTTTGGGGAGTCTAAAAGCAATCATGTGCAATTTTAGAATGATTGAAACCTTTCAGAAACTTGAAGATGTATTTGATGTATTTTTTCACATATATAATTTTTACATATATATATATTATTTTTTAATATGTTTTTACTTTGGTGTTTCTAGTCTCTCTTTACAGCACCTTTCTGCCCTTAGACCTTGCAGAAGCTGGAGAGTTGAGCCCCGTTTTGTAGAAGAATACTTCAGTCAATGAGATGACACAGCTGCAAATATAAGCTCCTCGTAGCTGCAAAACTGTTCGTTTAGAGGAGTAATTTAATTTTTATTGAATTTAATTAAAGTTCATTTGAATTGATCTAGGTGCAGAAGATGATAACCTTCTTCATGGGAAAGGAAAACAATTATGGCACATAAAGCTAAATAAACAGCATGGAAACAAAAGACAGTCCCAAATTTACAGACCCTTCCTAGTTTACAATGTGCTGAAGCTTAAATACCACACTGACAACCTCCTGAGCAGAGTGGCATTTGAAATACATGCCTGATTAGTGAAATGGCACATAAAATTCATTTTTCTATAAAGATGTGCAAATATTTTATTTACTCAGGAGCATTTACACATTAAGATTTAGACAGATATTTTCTGTGTTTTGTCCTACACTTATTTCAACAACATCCATCTCTAGAATAATTGTGCTGCCTGCATGAACATGTATATATTCATTTGTATGAATATCGAGGGGTACATTTTGTGGAACAGTTTTAGAAGAAGAAAAATAAATAAATAAATAAATAAATAAATATGTGATTTTTTTTTCCCCCTCACAGAACAGAAAGGTTAAAGGATCACTGAGTGAGGCAAGAAGTGGCATTGGAGGAAAACTGCAGATCAAGAGAATATTATTTTTAACAGCAAAATAAAGTCTCTTTTACATTCAGTACTTCCTTTGTTTCATTCAGGACAGTAGGCATTAGAAAAGGGACACAGCCCCAGGAATGTAGCAACCCAAACCCCATTAAACATGCATGGGGAAGATTTCCAGCCTGCTGTGCAGGGAGTTACATGCCCAGGCTCTGTTAACAACAGTAATTGTGCATATAATTTCCTGTGCGTTGCTCTGAAAATTCACCCTACAGACTTTAGCTCCATGTCAAGTAACTCAGCAGCCATTTATTACAGTCTGAGGGTGAAACCAGAACTCTGAAACTGCAGAATGGCAGCCTTCACTCCCCTCCCTTTCCCATAATTTTTCTTTCTCCATCAACCAAAGCAAATGTCCAAGGACCAGGTCCTCAGACAAAGCAGGAGTGACTCTCCAGAGGATGCAGCGTGTCCTGTGTGGTGATGGCTCCCTGTCCCTGGTCTGGGCTCTGCTGGTCTCCTGCTGGTCCTTGTTGGGGTCAGCAGATGTCTGATTGTGCACAGACCTGTTTGGACCTGGTTTCACCTCTGGAAACCCTGCAGAGGTCTGTGCCTGGAGAGGTAGTGCAGGTGTGGCTGTCCCAAGGAGGAAAGGCACAGCTGCAGTGTGTGGTGCAGAGTTTATACCCAGAGGGGCCCAGAAAGTGGGAGAGGTGGCAGCTCCCACAGGGCAGGAACAAATAAACTCACCCAAAGTGACAGACTGAAGGTGCTTCAATAGCGGGTTTGAATCGGGCTGACCCCAGAGAAAGGGGGCTGGTGCTGAGGTCCTCCAGGGTTTCTGGATAGGGGAATTGCTAAGAAAAGTTACCAGGACAAAAGGTACAAGTGAAGCTCTGAGAGGAAAAGTTTGCAGTAGGAAACCCAGCTGACAGTGCCCCAATACCAGGCTCTACCGTGAGACAGGCCAAGCACCCACAGCTGCCCTGGAAGCTCAGAGTTTTATGGGATCAGACCAAAGAACAACTGAAATAAAAACTTTCTGTCCTGGAAAAGCAATGAAATGCCAAGCTGCCTTCTCTGGCAGAGAAGCAATTAAAAGTTTGGCTCTATCTGCTCGCAGAAGAGTGAAAGCAGAAAGTAAAATGGAAGCTACATCTGAGGACACTGCAGAATCAGGGCAAGCCATGAAGGTAATTTGCTGTAGGAGACCACTGGGCTCCAGAAGATCTTACAGTGAATTATGTTGAATAAGATCACCCCCCATCTGGTCCTCTGCACTTGGATACTAATTAAAAAAGTATGCAAACTAATCATCCACAAAAGTACATACACACTCAAGCATCCAAACCACCATCCTGGCTATGAAACAAGAATCCCACCTTCTCCACCACGCTCCTCACCAAACTACCCCCTCAGCCCTGAGCACCAGGAGGAAAGCACAAGAGGGAAAAGCAGAACAAAACCAAGATGTTCTTGGCACAGTGTGCCCACAAGGTTAGGCAGTGATGCACTAATGAATAAGGTTCTCCAGGGAACAATCCCACATCAGTAGGTGGAACGGCTAATCTAATAGTTTTCTTCTATATCTAAATTCTATAAAGGTGTAACTTGCAGCAGGGAGCATGTGATCACTCTTTGAATAAGCAGTGGGAGGGGAAAGGATATGTTTAATGGCCAGAATTAGTTTCCTTACACTGGTTTCCTGAGCCATTGTGCAGAATATGCAGCCTAAGAGTAGTGTGAGACTTTTTTTTGATTTTGAAATGGGTACACATCAAATACACCCATCCCCCAGACACAAGAAAATTCTCGCCACATGCTTCTGTCCTCCAGACTTACACAGCATTTTATTGTATGGAACACATCAAAAGGGTTTGGTTCCCTTGTAAAAGTTTTACAGGAAAATCATTGAAGAGCAGTGTAACTTTTCTTTTTTTTTTCAAATTCAAAACTAGAACCAATATTCTGGATTCCCACACTTTGGTGTGGACTCAGAGAAAGCTGTGCTTTTCTGTACTGTAGAGCAGAAATACAGACCCTGTATAATTAGAATTGCAGTCATGGCCTGTGGGATCTAGTGATTTGGACATATTTTATTTAACCAGCTTAGTAAAAGGTAATATTCAGCAGCTGTGATCTATAGCAGAATTACAATTTTCAGGGTCAAGGAGGGATTTTGATATTAGGAGGTTGGGCAGAATTGCTGTAAAATCTCATGAGCTGTCGTTAAAAATAAATGAGAAAATAGGTTATCCAAGAGTCATTGTAAGGGAAAAATCAATAGGCAGTGTCTATTCACTTGGGCTATCAAAATCCTTGAAATTTGAACAAAAGTTTCACGTTTAGTGTGCTGTAGGTTTTGAAATGTAAGTGGTGAATGCTCTGTGGGTACAAATTCATTGTGCTGTGCATTCAAACAAGGAGAAACCCTTCTGAAGTTCTGGAGTTCTCTATTAAGACAGCGCAGTTCCTTCGTCACCAAGTCAGACACGTAAAACAGTCGCCAGCAAAACTTCAGAAGCAATTTTAGCTAACGGGTGACAAACTCTCTCTTGGAAATACTGCGTTTCTTTATCTCACCTTGCTCCTCTGGGGTTCCCTCCCATGTCTGGCTCCCGGTGGGTGCAGGGGGTGCAGCCCTGGAGCCTGGGCGACTTCGCGCGAGCGCACGCGCCCGGCGCGGAACGCAACCGCCGGAGCCTGGGAGTCAGCATTATTGATAATTCGGAGCAGCACACGTAATTGATATGGAAAGGGAGTACCATCCTCATTCAGAAACAATTAACTTCCCCCTCCAACACAGCAGTTCAAAGAAGACGCAGCCTTTTAAATATGAATGAGCAGAATTTCAAAATATGCAACTATTAGCTATTACAATGTACACATGGAGTAGGGTTGGTTTTTTTTTTCAATATTCTTGTGGCTACCAAATTTAAGTGTGATGTGGATGCAGATGTGCAGGAACCCAAGTCATGCATGGACTCAAATCAGTTAGAAGTGGGGAGGGGAAAATGAGAGGTTCACACTGCTCTTGGATTGTATTATTTTATTTGAGCCTCAGCCTGATACAACCCAAAAGTCCAGTTAATTGGTGGATCAAGACAGACAACTGAGACTTTACAGAACATACAAGAATTAGCAGAAAACACTCATTGCAAATGGACATCCAAAAAGAAAACCTTTCCCCAAAGCTCAACAACACTGGGGAATTCAACAGACTCTTCTGCAGCAGCCCCATAAAGATTTGTACATTGTTAATTTGATTGCAGAAGGTGCATATTAAATAGAAAAGAACTGAGTTTGTCACTGTCATCTGAATCCATTCAGTCAGTGCAACAAAGGTATATTTAACTAAAATATGAAACAGACTTGCTAACACCGCATTATTTTCTCAGGCTTACAAAGTTAAAAAAAAAATTAAACTGAATATAAATGACTTTGAGCATTTTTTATGACACCCACAGCCTAAGTGATCCAGATAATGTAATCTAACCATCATTAGAAACCATGAAATTACAATTCCTCCGGGATGGATATTTATCTCTCTGTTACATACAGAAAGGCGATTAATTAGTAGCTCTTTCAGTGTTTAACATTACTGTGTACGGAGGCTGATTAAAATCTAACTATAGAACAGCTATGATAGCTAACACGTAATCTGGGGAAAGTTTAGCTGGGGCACGAAGAAGCACCTTAAAAAGAAAACTTAAAAAAATGTACTCTTAGAAGTAGGTAGCTTCAAAGCCAAAACACAGGCTTCCTTCTAATTTCTATTACACACAGCAATCATGACAATTACTCAGATTTCAAAAACCTCAATATTCAAAACAACTAAACCCACGTCAAGTATTTTTCCAAAGTGGTACAATTCACAGAATACCCTTTCGTTTTTGAGAAAAGTGTACAGAACAGAGTCATGAAGGGAATCACACTGCCTTGAATGGCTGATTCTGAAATTTAAATGGGAGGGTTTGCCAGGGTGTGTCTGTGTATGTCCTGTATGGACAGGATAGCGTGCACACACTGTGTGGGCTAAATTTGTATTTCTGGTGTAATTTCACTGGGTCGTGTGGAATGCACCAAAGATGTGTCAATGTGTGTGAGCAGACAGTTTCCTCCAGGATCTCACAGGGAACAAGAGGACACGGGTAATTTCACTTTGGGAGGAATAAACAGAGGCAACTTTAGCAGGTTTGCTTCCCAGAGCAAACCTTTTATTCACAAACCTTTTGTGAATAAAAATACTGGAGGAATTTCACACAAGGGCAGCTGAAAATTCCCAATTCACTAGTTGTTATTTTGAAAATAATATCTTACTTCAGCATCACTGTACCTAGGTATGGGAACTAAGACATTTGGGCTGGTTGACAAGAGGGAAGAAGCTTTAAAAGCAAATGTGAACAGCTCAGCAAAAACTCCAAGGTACCCCTGGTTATATTTAATTTTTTGAAACTATCAGCTGAGACCACAAGTCAGTATTGGACATAGGTTGTATTTTAGTGAGGGCACACAGAAAGAAATTGGAAGTACCTTTAAAATGTAGTGTAAAGAAAGGCCACTTTACCACCCCCACAGCCTCCCAGTTCAGGTCCCAAATAACTCAGCCACTGATTCCTAATCCTCTCCATTGCATCAAGTATTGTGTAGATGCTGCTCTCTTCTGGCTGCCTATACAAATTTTAATATGCAAAATGTTAATAAAAAGTGAAATGAAGGCTGAGAACAATCAAAGATGGCCTCAGAGTGCTGAGGGCAATGGAGGCACCTCCGAGGCCTTGCTTTGGAGAGGTGACCTATAACCAGTCACCTCACAGTTCTGATCCTACACCACACGGGCCATGACCTCCTTCAAAATTTCCCTCTTCTCTTCCTGAAGATCTCGCTCAGGATGACTCATGCTCATATTTGGAGGCAAGGGGAAGGCACACTCTTATTTTTCAGGAGAAAAATAAGATGGAGATGGGCAGCACTGCCTACTGTGGGCAAACCACACAGGGCAAGGGGCACAGCTGTGATGCTGTGGGGGGTGTGCGTTTGGCCATCTCACACCTCATGACTACCTGAGTATCAACAGCTCAGTTTTGTATTCTTACAAAAACAAGGACAACTGAAACCCAGTGAGAAGGTTAAAAAAAAAAAAAAAAATCAAAAAACTTCTAAACTCTCAAGTGACTTTTGCATCAGGACAAGGATCTTTGAGGCTACCCAGCACAACCAAGCTGCCCAGCCAAGTGTATCAGGGGTCACACCACCCCTTCAGAGAGAGCAGAGGAGGAACAAGATTCCTTTGAACAGGTTGGAGGTAGGAGGTAAGAGGTCACCATGGCCTCCCATTGCTCCGCTGTGGGACACAGCAGTAATTACTGGGGTCCAAGATGACCCCAAGATGGTTGACTTCTTTCTACCCTCTAGTTCCACACTATAGACGTGTCCCTGTCAGGCACCTCTGACCACCCTCAGATTTCCTCAAGCAGATCTGCTGGGTCAGTCCTGTGCTTCAGAGGAGGTGCCACACCCTGCTCCATCCATCTCATTGCCCCTGTGGTAACATCATGTAACCATTGTCTGCCTGAGAAAGAGCTGCTCTGAGGCCAGGGGACACCTGTGGGCAGGGTGAGTTCAGACTGACCAACAGCACCCAAGCCACCAGTCCAAGCTGCAGGACAGCTCAGGCACCGAGTGCAAGCCAAAACATCTCATCCTAGAGACAGAGGAGATAACCAACACTGATCTCACCCCACATTAATTCATTGTCCTCCTTAAGGTTCTTAAAAGATAAAATTAATCTCCAGCTCAAGGCTGTGTCCTGTGTCCCTGGAGCCCTGCTGACCACGCAGCCAGGACACACGGCTGGGGCTGAAGCCTTGTGAAGGTGAGAAGTGCTGTCCCTGTGACAGACCAGCTGCTTTGGGTGGCTGGGGACGTGCACCCTGTGCCACATGTTTGTGTGGCACTGGTTTGCTCCTGCTGTGGGAAGGAGAGGAAGTGCAGTCCTCACAGCATCTGCGGACTCACAGGGATATCTGTTACAATTCATTAAGTAGTGCCCTAAGAAGTTACAATAATAACATTTCAACAGAGTTTCCAGAGGGAGTCTCAGAAACTACAGGAAAAGCTGACAAGTTTCAATCCATTTATCAAAGCACTCCAAGACAGATGAAACAGCAGAGCTGCTTAGTGAGGAATGTCTCTCTTTCTGGGTGTCCAGAGCATTTCAGTAAATAAAAAGCTCTTTAAAAATAAGTCAATACAATGGAATCCCTTTTGCCTTTTGCCAGCGCTTGTATTACACTTACACCCAAATGACCCTCCCACCTATAATACTGCAGCATTTACACACACATCAAATGGGTGCTTTTCACTTACATAATACATTTAATCCAGGGATTACAGAGCACATTATATATTAAACATTACACCACCTCGTGAGGTAGGTTAGCATTAATGAAGTTGTGGTGGGTAAACTGAGGCACAGGCCAGCTTTATTACTTGCCTGTGGTCCACAGGCAATCAGTGGAAAAGTCATTAAGACGCTGTTCAAACAGCAGACACACATATGCACCTACTTGTATGGGTAAAATAGACTGATCCACGTGCTCTAAAGCAACTTCAGCTGCTCATCTGGAGACACTCAGGTCTTGATTTTCTGAGGGCAGGAGAACAAAAGGCAAATAGGAAAAGACAAAAAGAACAGAAAGCAAATATTTGCTGTTAGAAATATTTTTTTTTGTACACCAAACTGTGTACACAAAACAAGAGGCATCCAAAACTGAAGGACACTTCAGATGCTGGTCTCCAATAATTTGATTTTCTGAGTAAAGATTTTTCTAGACCTGCAACAGGGGTTTTGTTAGGTTTTTGTTCAATAATGTCAGTTTATATTTAGCTTTCCTATAGCAGAGAAAAAAAAAAATCTTTGGTTAAGGTCTTTGAGCCAAGCATCTAGGATGAAATTTTCAAAAGCACTCAACAGTGGCTTTTGAAAATAGAATTAGGCTAGTTGCTGAGACAAGCTTTGAAAGCCACCCCCTACCTCCTTTAGCATTTTAACTGAGAGCTGCTTTTCTCGGTGATGGCACTGTTCCCTGTTTTAGCCTCCCCATCTCATGGCCTTCACCAGTATTGCTGAGGCAAGTTGGATTTAACGCCAAGAAAGCAGGCAGGAGACAGGCAATGAGGGAGCCTGTGGTCATGACCTCCCCAGCAGGTCTGCTGCCCCAGAGTGCTGTAGCTGGACACAGGGATGCTCCCTGGGTGGCTCCCACTTTCCAGCCAGCCTTTGTTCTCTTTGTGGGAGCCCTGGCTAATAGAGGTGTACACCCTTCGCCTGATGGGAAGGTGAGGCTATAATTACCTCAGTAATAAGGTCTGATTCTTCCCTGCTCTTCGCTTCCTTGGCTGGCCAGGAATACTTGTCTAAAGTGGGTGCAAAATGCTACCAGATCAGAAAGATGACATTTTACATCAATGGAAATGACCAGGTGTAAGGAACAAAGGCCTACATAACAATGCTCTCAACTCTGTTGTCCTTTAATTAAGTAGTTCCTCCAGCAATGACACTAATGAGGCCTTGTTTCCTCAGGGTTGGATTCTCTAGTATCTAAATGGGATGTGAGCTTTTCCTGGGGAGAGAGGCATTTATAATTTCTCCCTCCCAGGTAGTGTCCAATTTGGGTGGATGGCATGCTGCAGCCTCTCTTGGTGAGGACACCAGTGGGACATCTCTCCTCTTGGCTGCTCATTTTCCTGAAACCAAAAGAAATTTTTGAAGCTCTGCTCTTCTATTACATTTGGCTGAATTTGGTCAAAGGCTCCAACTTGGCAGGGGATAGGAAGACAAATTCATCAAATGAGACAGAGCAAAGACATAAGCCTGTTTCTTCTAAGAAGAGAAGATTAAATATTATTTTTTATTTACAAGCAAGTTTTCTAGTGGTGTGGTAAACTCACAAGGTATTTTTTTGCTGCCTATGCCTGGCTGTACCTCTTGCAAGCAGTATCAACAAAAGGAGTATGTACAGAGAAATACGTGCAGGCAGGACATGCAGCTCAGGCAACAGGCAATGTTACTTAGCTGGCTACAGAAGAGAACTGGAAAGTTCATTAAATCCACAGAAGCAGCAATCATGTTCACTGGGGACAGTGCTGACTGGACAAGGTCATGGGTCTGAACGGAGAAAGCAACTGAACAAAGAAGCAGCAGCAGAAGGTTTTCTTTGGGTTTGGTCCAGGAGAGCAGTCACAACATGGCAGCCAGCAGGATGCACACAACATAACCCTGGCCACGCAGGCTTGGCTCCAGACCTCTCTGGCCACGGGACAGCAGGGACAGCCCCTTTCCTGTACAGAGTTTAATGGCTCAGAACCACTTAAGGCCCTCAAAAATGTTTCCGCTTTCCAACACTGCTTTCTGGCAGGACAGACATCCAGCCAATGCCTTCACTTCACATGCTCCTGAACATCCCATCAATGAACAGGCCCCGGCCTTGTGAGAAACCTGACATTGGCTTGCAGAGTCCACATCCTTCATCAGTTATGCCACCAGCACCACCTGGTATCTCTTCTTGTGATAAAGCCAAAACACTCAGGGAACACCCAGGCTGCACTGCCGTAATTGCAGGATAAATCTGCAGCAGTTCCCCAAAATACCACAGTGCGTGGGTGGTAGAGAGATACCAGCCGTGGGTGATACAACTCCTCACACTTAGCCTACCCCACAGAATCAGCAACATTTGTAGGTTATCTAGGGTTTTTTACCAAATTATTGTTGCCTGGGGAAAAGCAGACTATTCCCAAACCCACCCAGGGACGCCTCTCCAACTGCAGACACTATTTCACTCATACTTGTGTACAACAATCTCCCAAGCAGGTTTTCCAGCCCGGAGAGGTAATCACGTCTGTATGTTAGTGGGAGACAGAGCTGCACAGAGCGAGGGCTGGGAGCTCCCCGTCTCTGTGTCTGTCCCTGTTGAACTTGTCTGGCGTGAGATGGAGACAGAAGCAACAGATCCCAACAGTACCGACCTGTTACAGCCATACCTTCAGGAAAAGTCCAAGGAACTACCAGTGGACCTTCCTGAGCAACAGATCAATACGGAGCTTCATATCAGCTGCGCCGTTATTCATGCCAAAGGCAGTTGTTTGGATGAAGGGATGAAGAGTGCACAAGTTCACTGGTTCTCAGTGTATAAGCTCTTTCCCCCCACAACCCCTCTCCTCTAGATGCCTTCATTATTTATGTGTGACAAATAAAAGACAGCAGTGGAAGATGCTGAAGTGTTTCTCAGTGTGCACCTCTGTTTTCCAACAAGCACAGGCTGGGACTGTGCACCCAGGCCAGGCTGTGGGCACGGTGAGGAGCCGGTGTGCCACTGCTTGACATGCACCAAAAACCCACTGCCAGGCACCAGTTGATGAAATATTCACCTGCTACATGCCTCTTTCCCCACGTGACTCCAGAAGTGGCAAATTATCCCAGGGAAGTGCGAGGGAGCCTCGTTGGCTGGGATGGATTTGCTCTGCACCATCCCGTGGTACGTCATCGCCCCTCGCTCGCCATTTCTGACGTCATCCCTGCACGGGGACCCGCCGAATGCAAACTGCATTCAGATGTATTGAATAAGAAAAGATCAAAGACTGACTATTATAAAGCAAAGGGAGCCTAACACGTACCCTGCCTCTGACTGTTTCTTTTTTTACCATCTTAAAATTCTCCTGAAGCTTGTCCTTCCGTAAGAGGATTATTTACAACCGACAACTGCAACTACACAGAGAAAATATACTTAGAGATAAATACTTTTTTTCCTATAAAAAGCAGGAGTTATTTTTATCTGTTTCAAAACAAAATCTTCCCATGGTTTCATACAAAAACCAAAAAAATGCCAAAACACATGCTGTCCCCTCCAAAAAAAAAAAAAATAAAAAGCCTGAGCCCACATCCTCCCTGAGTTTATCATAAGCTGTCAAGTTGCTAGAAACAGAACTGTGTAAGTCATTACCACAGCTAACAACTTTACTGGGGATCCACATGTAGCTCTTTCCCCCCCTACAAAGTCCTACCAGATTTTGAAACGTGAGCGGTGCAGTTCAAAACAAAAAAAGAAAGGGACATGGATTTTTTTTTTTATTTAGGATGTGTGCAAAAGTGGTTCATTTACAACTACGTAAAAAAA
>VZRO01003875.1:62735-188121 GCA_013397915.1 Daphoenositta chrysoptera
CCCAGCACATAAACCACTTCTAAACTTTGTTGTGAGCTGCATCTAACACTCAGACAGCAGAGCTGACCCTACATGCTTCCATTTGTTTCAATGAGTAACATTTTCCCTGTGGATCCTTTTATTCTCAATTTATCACCATCTTACTGTGTCTTAGCTGTGGCATCACTACCACATCCTTTTAACTGAGTTGTTTCCATGTAGAGAAAACGACGACACATTTAGGGTCAAAATCAGCTCCCTAAATCAGCTCCCAGGGACAGCACAGCAAGCTGGCAGAATCCACAGGGATGCCAGAACCCCAAAAGTACTAAGGCACACATGAAAATTCAGTGCTCAGCTCCTGCGTAATGTGGGGAGAATTTAAAAGTCACCAGATTTTTATTTCTTTGAACATCTTTCAGAAACATTTTATGGCTTAAGTTCAAGGGCTTAAAATTCCTCTCCATTTGCAATATTTGTAAGGGATTGCAAATAATGAATTTAAAAGTTATTATGAAAATATGAACTTTATCACATCACCAATGATAGATCTTTGTTGGAGTTACAAGCTTAATTATAAACCAAATGACCTCAACTTGTCTAAAGGAGATGCACGGCCAACAGGAAAAGAGAAACAGCTCGTTTACACACAGGTAGATGAAACTATGATATATTATATCGCTAAAAGCATATATAAATTAACATTTTTACAGTTTCTGTTTAAAAAGGGGAATATCACATCAGAATTTAACACACTCAAAATATTCCGACACGCAGTCTCAACGCAGTCAGGCCAGTATTAGAAATCTAGATTATTGTATAATGCACTATAATCACACATTTGTTGCTGAACTATTAGGATCTCTTTTAAATCAGCAACAAATAGATAAGTATCTTTATACATCTTCATTAAGGGCCTAGTGTGTAATGCTTATCAGTACATATATCAACACTGGAAGATTTAAAAGAGATTCAACAGATGGGCTGTAGCCACAACTACATTTTAGGTAAGTGATGCATTTTCATGATCTTGATGAAAGTGGAATTGCTTTGAATAAGCAGAAAAGAAAGGCTAATTTTAAACAAAAAATTGTTAAATTGAGCTTTGGATTCACATCATAAACATCATCCTAAGGTTGCTCTCTTTTTAATACTAGCTACTGTTCTTAACCAGGTTACATCTGTTAGGATAATGCATGATGGGGAGTTAGTCACAGGAGACAGGTTCACTTTCTACATCATTTGGTCTCTGCTTTACTTATATTCTATATCACAGAAGGTCAGATACTGCTTGATATTCATACACCCTGCACAGCTCAAGAAAAGTGCAAAGACCCCTCTTCCCTCACTAAACTCTGGCAACTTGCAGGCTAATTGCCTGTGGGTGAATTCGACACACATTAAGTCTTTTTACACCAGAACAAGCCCTCACTCCAACAAATATTAAGATCCTGAAAACACTCAGATAAAGACAAATATGTAAGAAAAAATAGCCCCACATGCCATCAACTATGCCATCAATAATACAAAATATTTTACACCACTTGCACCTGAGTTGAAGAGTGGAAAAGAGAGGGAGACTCTGTCAGTGCAAGAGAATGATTCATGTGACCACTTTGTCTTAATTACTCAGAACAAGCAGTTTGTTGCTGTTTAGTGAAGAACAAAGATATCAGCGTCCCCTGACAGAAAAAATAATAGCCATCATGGTGGTGAAGATGATGATGACTGCCAGAACAACGATCAAAATCCGGTTTTGGATGATCCTGGAAAAAAGCAGAAGAGACAAAAAACCCACAGTGAATAAAACAAAATAAAATAGCAGAATATATATAAAAAATTATAAAATGAAGTGCACAAATAAATTGAAGAAAAGACATATGCCCACAAATTCAATATTCCCTCAACCATTCTGTATATCCTGATTATTTTTTACTTCTTCCAATTTCCAGTGCTTTCAGCCATTTCTTTACATAGCTATTAAATCCAACTTTTGTATTCAAGAAAGAAGTAGATTTTTCTGAATTATGCATACATTTATATACACATTAGAATAAATTAAATAAATTAGTTCAAATTTATTAACCTTCTAAGAACAAACAAAAAAATAGTGTTCAGTCAATGCAAACCAAGCAGGGTGGTCTGTAATAGTAAATATCATTATATTTTTTAAAACCATTCTGAAATCTTCACGGTGTTTTTAAACTGAAAAGAAACAATTTATTAATTTTCAAGGGATTTTACTATTAAGGAACAAGATTTCAAGGAAACACATGTCAATGAGATACTCACTTGTACTAAAATACCAAGGGAAAAGTACAAAAGATAGTTTTGAAGAAAAGGATGATATAAAGAAGCAAGTGTCAAACTGTGAAGCTTATGTTGTAAAAGCATCTCCTGTCTCTGTAGCATACCTTTACTTATGGTAATAGGCAAATGTTACATTCCTATGTAGTATGAAAAAAATGGAGATTAGTGAAAATAAAAAGATACCAGAAGTAGAAAGCCCTAATATTTTTCAATCATTTGCTGGAAGAAATTCGTGGTTCTAAAATCAGTCATCACATCATTTCAGATTTTTCCTAAAATTAATAGGTCAATTAAAATTACTAAATCAAGAAACAGTAGAATTTGAGACATTTTACGTGAGGATTTTGGATTGTAAGAATATCAGCATTTGTTATTCCATTCTCACAGAGAAGGAAGAATATTTTCACAGGCTCTTCACAAATAGGGACTTTTGCAAAACATACTTGTACGAGAAGCTTATTATCAGAATTGGAGAGGTAGAGCAAAAATATCCCAACAACCCAACTGCAACAAAAGCACCCCAAGTTACATATTTTTTTCTCATGCTTCTGCAAAACAAAACAAAACAAAGTCTTCAAGAACCAAACAATGGTAAGAAGAGGTAAAACTGAAACATCAAACCAAGCACAACTTGAAGACAGGGAGTGTAATGTGCTAAAATGAGCATATTTCACACAGTGAAAGAGAGAAGAAACTCCAGAGAGCAGAGGGGAGTTTTCCTTGGTAAATGTTTTTCATTTGGATGCGGGTGGATATACATATAAATTATATTGGAAAGTGTAAAGAAAAATGCAGTTTTAACCAACTCCAGCTCTCTCCTTGCTTACCCCCCACCTAAAGGAACAGCAGTAAATGGATGGATGAAAACTGTCACATCAGACAGACACCCTCCCCTGTGACACTCTAAAAGGACTAGCTCTCTATCCTCCTGACAGGTTACAAAATGATCACATTTGCTGACACGTCTTCCGCAAAACTGCTTTAGTGTTTGTGTCCACTTTCCTAGCAGGAGATGAATGGGCTGCTTTGTCCTCATTTATCACTTAAAGCTGAACTAAGATCTGTCTCGTTTATTTTTCCCTTCCTCACTAGAAAGGCTCAACCACAGCATTAATTCTTTCGCGATGACAGCTAATTCAAACTTAACAGGCAATATTTACTCTGCCAAAAGGATGAGGAGGAGGGAGGGATGTTTCTCACTCTTTTTTTCCCCTAAAAAAAAAAGTGTAGCAGGCTAACAAAATAAAGCTAATTAAGGGCTTTTGGTTCTTGTTGGTTTGCACTTCAATTTAACACCTGAACTTACAAGCTTCTCTTTTGTGGCAGAGTGTGACATTCTCTGCCAAACACCTGATAACAAACGATTTGCCCAGGCAAATGCATGAAAACCAGAATATATATTTACTCACTCGCCCTCATCAGTCCTGAAAAGACACTCAGCAAAATTGAAACTCAGCAGTGAAATAGATTAAAAGCATGAAAACTCTTAAAACATTCAGCCTTAAGTAATACACAGTGCAGCTGGCTTGACAACCATTTTATTTGTGGGATGTGGGCCCCAAGGCATCCATAATGCTAATTTACAAAGGATTAACTGTGAGTGAAACTCACTTAATCTAACACATAGTTAGGCAAAGGCATACATAACATACTGAGTGTTTAAATCAACTCCTCCTGTCTCTGGCCCACTGGAAAAATTATTGCATCATCTGAGAAACAAAACTAAAGAAAAATAAAAAAGAAGCATCAAATCCCCCAAATGCTTTATTTTTAATACCCTGTCAGTACACACCTGACTGCACGATTATTTAATCAGTGTCCATTCCTCTAAAATCCTTTGCAAGAAAACACTGAGTGAGGCATGCCACCACCTGTATCTACTAATTGAAGGTTCACTTACGGTGTGAATCTAGGAAATACATATCAAAGTTCAATTTCTAGGAATCTGAATTAGTCTGCACAGTGCAGCAAAAGAATATCATATTAAAAGGAACAAATTAATCATGAAATAGGATGGATGTTATCAACAGATTCCTACACTGAAGCATTATACACTTTTAATATTCAAGCCCACAGTTAAAGATTAATTTTATATCTTTAAAAAAGAATAACATTGAGTTTTACTGTTTTCCTTTCAAGTGAGCAAGTAAAATTAAACTAACTGCATACTGCCCAAAGGATGGGGCTGGGAGGAGAATGACAGAGCTGTTTGGCAGCAGCAGGACAGTCCTGAGGAGGACTCGGTGGTGCCTGTTGAAATCCGAGTCTGGGAGCTGCTGCTAAGACAGAGAACACAAGTTCTGGGTGTCAGCACATTTCAGATCTCAAAGTCAACAGGCAAGGACGACCCTTTAGAGTAAAGAAGAAACAAAGAGGAAAGGGGGTTTTGAGAGATCCAAGACAGTCAAGCCAGCTCACAGTTGTAGAACAATGGTTGGCATTGGCAGGACCCATCTGTAGGGAAGCCTATAGTACTGTCACAGCCAGACACTGCCAGTGGGTATTGCTCTAGGCAAAGCATCAAGGAATTTAAGTGGGGGAGGGAGTGATAATACCAAAGGAGAAGAAAATGGGGCCTAACACTCGCTACAAAAAAAATCCCAAAGGCTAACATGCTCACAAGAAGCAGATGATAGTCTTTTATCTCTATTACACCTTAAATTCAACAAAATCTGGTGAAAGAGGAAGCCCAGATTTTTCTTTGAAAATGCAGAGCATGTTTACAGGGTAAATAATTTAGGAAAGAATATATACTTGAAAGAAGACACCCATTGAAACATCCATGGCTAAAATGCCTGAAGGCAAAAACTTGTGCATTTGCATGCTGCATTTTATTAAGTTAGCACACTGTAGCTTTAAAAGAATGCACGGCCAAATTAAGAGGAATGTGTGACTGAAACATCAAGGATTCCTCAAGTTTACATTATGAATCACAGTGCTGTTGATATGAGATGAATTAACCATTTAGTTGATGCAGCTTAGGCACTGAATTCACACCAAGTTCTGCTGGAGCCCTGCGCGGAGCTCGTTAACAGCCAACGTCTACTGTTCCTTTCATACTCAAGGCTCGAGGAGCACAAGGGCTCATTCTGCTTTGAGTTAGAAGAGACGAAAAATCTGTGCTTTTAAACCAAGCTCCATCTAGTTTATTATGGACAGCAGCCCGAAATGTTTGGGTGCAAAACCACACAGAAACCGTAACGAAAACGCAAGGGTAACGTTAACTGACGCACTGGAGGAGCACTCAGGTCTAATAACGCAGAAAGCACATCCCTCTCCTCTCGAGTTTCCTTCTGCTCCACCTTTCCAGGTGCCTGACCCTTTATCCTGGATGCTGGTCACAGTACCTAATCTCTGACCACTGCTGTGCTGGAGGGTGCCTCCAGCCAGTGCCAAACTCATGACACCGTCCACTTTTGAGGATCACCTCCTTGGTGCTCAGGGCAACCACCGCTCTTCAGAACAGGTCCCACATCTGCTGCTGAACACTGATATTCATGGCAAATCTGTTCCCCTCACTCCTGTCCTGGCAGAAATCGTGCTGCTTCTCCACATTTCAAACCCCCAAAGGGCTCGCTCCTGTCCGTAGCTTCACACACACACACACACACAATGGGTCTAACTCTGTTTGTGCCATGTTTAGATCTGCTCCGTATAAACACAAAGCAGTTCCCGAATAAGCTTTTGCAAACCTTACATTAAGGATGCCAACCGTGTTTAAACCTTTTTATAAAACTGCATTCATTAGCAGGGGAGTGCACGACATCTATATGGGTTCAGCCTGATGTCTTGCACATGTCTTAGTGCCTGATTGACCAGCATTGAATAATGATGCCTTGCCATTAAGCACTGATGGTACAATAACAATTGTCATGAAAATTAGCAATCACGGTAACATGTTAACAAAATGCAGGATATAAACGAACTAGTGCAGACTCTGGGTGCATAAAGAGTTTTGTGTCCTTAACTTGAAGACTACAAATAAAATACTGCGAAAAATTTCTAACAGAAGCTCAACTCTGACACTGATACAAATGAAAAAAAAACCAAACCCAAACAAATGGCTTGGGGGATCAGTTAGCACACATTCATTACAACACAGGGCTTTATTCTTAAAGGAGGCATCTTGAAAAATAGTGTCCTCAAGAACACAGACTGATTGATGACAGAGCACTGTCCAATAGTGTTTCACTGTAATATGTATTTATGATTTTACTACAAGGATGCCTATCAGCTTACTGGACAGAATGGCTTGTTCTCTGTATACAAGATCACATTTTACACGGTCACTTTGAATACTTGGCTATTGCACTTTTTGTGCCCTTTTACTTCTGATTGGCAGTTTTTGCTAACATGAAAGAAAATAGGTGCATGCAAATTAGTGGCAAGTTATTTTTAAGTGTCCAATATTCATGTGCAAATCAGCAGACTCAAACAAACACAAAGTGTAGGTCCAGTCACATTGGCAAAAACATACCAGACAAAACTAAATGTGAATTTAAAGTAACAGCTATACTCACATACCTTCTGGACAGACACAATCATTACTATATAGAAGGACATCCTTGTTACGATGAGTTTTCAAATGGAAGCACTAAACCCCACACAGGGGAATAAAATGTTATGATTGGTAAAGCAAAGCCTTAGATACATAATGATAAATCCCAAGTTCAGGGTATCTGGGGGCTGTTCAATAATTCCCATCTTCAGGTTTAAGAATGTTTTTCTGAAATAAAAGCAACTGAAAAGAATGAGACAGGCTGTGGCAAAAACATGGTAACCTGCTGCAATAAAAGAACAAGAGAACCCTGCCTAGCAGAATTACAGCTGGCTGGAAATATCTGACTTGAGACATTTTTCATCATTAATGACTGAAATTAGCAAACAAAAATACCAGTGAAAAAAAAAATCTTCACAATTTGCATATGACTCCTTGGACCTCTTCTAGCTGACCCTGGAAAAAGTGAGGAATTTGGAAAACATTCAAGTTTTTTTTCTTCTTCCCTACCACAAGCTCTGAAAAAAAGTCCAAGTCTTTACGTTCTCAAGCCAGAAGACCTAATGACATAGTAATTGACATTGTATATTTAGAGGTGAAAAGGCTTTGGGGGTGGTGCAGAGGGGATGGGACTCCCCATGGCTTACTGGGGACAGAGAGGCCACACTTCCTGAAGTCCACCTCCAGTCTGCAGACTGTTCCCAGCAGAAGCCTCTTTCGTGTTCTTTGAATTTCTTCCCAAAGGCACCTCTTTGTAAGACCTTGTGAAAATCCACTAAAAATTGCTGAAAACTGAGCAGATAAAGAAATGAAACCCTCAAAAACAGAGGGCTGGAGAATAAGAAAGGATGACCTTTTTTTAGCTGATTTTCTAGCAGGGTTTCTTGAAAGAGCCAGGCCATACAAGGCTCCTAAGATTTTGTTGGTAGGGCTGAAGAATTGTGCAGAGCTATGTCCTCTAGCTTTAAAGTTCAGTCTTAAGGACTGGGGCTGTCTACTTGTAATAACATGGATACCAATCTCTAGTTATAATATTACACTCAAACCACATCAATGTGTTTCCACCTGGGCCCTGAATGAAAGAATGAGTCATGTAATAACAGGTGCAGGGAAGTAGTCACACTATCCCACTTTAAACATCTAAATTATATCTAGCTAATCTCCCTCAGCTCCCTGTATACATAAACTCCAGTCCTGCTCTGAATTGCCCTCGCTTTTTCCTGGCCTTATATGCACCCAAAGAGCACTGGTCAGCTGGAGTAGGTGCCTACAGCATAGGAATAAATACCCCTAAAAGCTTGAACATGAGGCCCAAGCAAGAAAGCTTGCTAGCTCTGAAGGCAAAATCATACAAAAAAGCATATTGTAAAGTGTGTGTAATCTCCCATTAATCAGAAATATTGCAGAGATGAAACTCAGCAGTGAAGCAGAAGATGCTAATCAATAATTAGCCAGTAAAGACCTTGATCCATCATCTCCTTTTAATGGATCCTATATTTGCACATTAATTTTTGACCAGAAGCAAATATACTTTTCCTTTGACAGTCTTTCTGGAGGAGTAAAAGATAGAGCAGATATCCCTCTCTCAGCTGAATCCCTCCTGAAACACACTGGCCTTCCTTGACTCAACTACGTTTTTACCTTGCTGTGTCATCTTCTGACAATCTTGCCATTAAGATTAAAACTTAGAATTATGTTCATTATATCTGATAGCTAAAATACTTATGGTGAGATTTAATTCATAATAGAAATCTTGCAACACATTCCAAATGAACAGCATTGGAGTATAGTGTTATTTGGTAGCCATCAGGGTTATCATGGCTTGCATGAGCCTTCTCTCAAGGAGCTGGCAGTCTCAGGAAGGGAAAATTGTATCCAGGTGATCAGTGGAGTATGTGGGAATGAGAGGGCACTGGCTGACCTAGGAAGGAGAGAGATCTACAGGAACAATTGGATATCCAACATGTGAGAACCCGGAAAGCCTGAAGGAGGACCTCATGGATGTGGGGCTAAAGGTAAAAACACAAAATGGAAGGGTGCTGAAAACCTTGTATTAGCTAGATTTTATTCACTGCTTATTTTTAAAACACATGGGAAGGCATTTCTGAAGGATGAAAAGTATCCTGCTGCTGCTGAGAGACCCTGACATGGAACTTTTCTCTAAACGGTTTTGATGCAACTTCAGCTTTCTCCCATCTCCATGTCCACTCCTTCCACAGGGGGAATCAATCAGATTATGACCATCACCAGGAGGCACAGTGGGGCTTCTGGGGCCACGGAAACTCACCAACCAAAACGGGAGAGGGATTAACTCATTTCATGCAGAGCACAGGCAGCACCAGATCCCTTCGGCGAGTCTAAATGACAATCACATGCACAGTGGCAACTGCAAGTGGAAGGAGTCAAGGTTGTCTTAATCTCCATCCAGCCTTTCTCAGGGTACTGAAGTATCAAGAAGAACAAATCACACATTTAGTCACCTGAGCATGACTAAGAACCATAGGCCTTAGCAAACATTACGAGAGCTTTAGCAATGGCTCTGAGGGAGGGTGGATAGCCCAGCTGTTGGTGCAGTGGCATTCTTCAGCACGCTGGGTACATGAAACCTGGTCCCCAAACAGTTAACAGGGAAAAAAAAAGCCCCAACCCCCTCGTCAGCACTCAAAGCTAAAGCAATTATTTCTCCAGCAGAAGAAATGTATGCAAGCTATAAAATGACAAGAACGTACATGATCTCATATTGGCTTTTATGATAAATATAGTTAAATTTACATTCTGTGCAATTTAAAGAAAACAAAAATGTCAAAAGTCTGCATCTTATCAACTTCCATAATCATTAGAAACCACTAAAAGGTATACCTTAAACAGATGAAAGGAAGTAACGTCTTTCACCCTGCCTCAATTTAATTAATGACTAATCTACAGCTTTTAGGTGTGACAAAGCTGGAGACTGGACACACATACTCTTCTTGCATTATTTTCTTCTTATTACACCATATTTGACTGGGCGTCTTTTTGTATGGCAAGTTTTCTACATTTGTCTTAACAATGTTGACCTCTTTTGTAAAAACCTGAAGGCATCTGCAGCAATTGTTCCTGAAGATGTGCTATCCAAAATGTTACCATTTCATGGCACTTCTTGAATGATAGAATAGAATTTTTTTTGGTATATATTCATTTTTTTTTCAAATGCTATAAAAGAAAGGAAAACAATCATGGCTAAGGCCATTTGTGAGATGGCATTAAAAGAGCCTACTCTGAGACAGATAAAAATAATGAGAATCTTTCTGTCAAGAAGGATTTAGAAAATATCACTAGCATTATTAAAATTTAATTTTTTACTGTGCTTTTTGGTTCCCCCTTTTCCAGTGATAATGAGCAGGACTGCACACCTCCACAATGCTAGTACTTGTTTTGAGCAATAAATTCAGCCTTCCAGTCTGAAGACATTTCAGACAACAATTTTGACTGCTATAGGCTTATTTTTCAACCTTTTCTGTGCTTTGAGTCTTCCTATAAAAACCAGTTCATAAGCTAATTTTCCACAAGGCCAGTGGAACAAATAAAAATCAATTTTTGCCCAACCGGTTCAGAGAAAACCTGGGAACAGTGAAGACAGAACAGTGAAAAATAAAAAGAATCGATGTATTCACAAATGGTTTACCTGATAGAGAACTATCAAATTAGTTGTCAGGAGATACTTGCCACTATGAAAGTTATTTTCTTTTCAGCATGTTACAGTATTTCTATTAGGGGAGCAGAGAAGCCTCTACTTTGTCATGACCTCAGACACCTCGGTTTAACAACCACGTCAAGCCTCCAAAAATTTGGTAAAACCACAGGGCACGAAGTCACAGTGCAAGAGCCCTTGCAGGTCGTGCAACCAGAGGGACCTGCAAGCCCAGCTGGCTTAGGGTGGGTGTAAGTCTTCATGATCTCCTGGAAGGCACGAAGATTCCTGTCTCAGTGAAGGCAGGGAGACATTCATGACCTCAGACCAACCTTGTCAAGAGGAATTTGGTCCATCAAGAGAGGAAAAAAATCGTAAAAAACACTGCTCAGACTTCCCTCCTCTGTTAAAACCCCAAGTGTTCAGGAGCACGCTGAAGACTAAGCAGTTTAATCTCTTGGACAGCAGAACATAAATTTCTCCAAAGATGGGAATCCCATTCGTAGACTTCAAAACTATCAGAATCCCAAGGACAACTCAGGGCACAGACTTTAATATCATGGTCCAATCCATTTCATCATCTTCTCCACTAATTGGGCAAGTGTTCCCAAAACTGGCATGCTGAGAAGGGATGGGATAGGTGCTCATGCCTGTCTGCAGCCGTAAAAATATGTCTGGAAAATTGACTGAAGAACAGAATCTGCTTTTTAATACAAATTAACCATCACTGCAGTGGAAATAAAATGAATTTATAATTTACAAGCTTAAATACTAAGGAAGCTATTTTTAAGTAGCTATAATCTTCACTCTGGTATGTAGCATTTTATACACTCCTTTATTTTTATGAGTTGGCATTAGAATGTGACTCATTTTAACAGAAAAAAAAAGGATTAAGTACATTACTCTGAAGTAAAGCTGCATATTACCTATTTAAAATATTGTAACACACCATGGAGACATCATTTCTAGGGCCAAACAAAACATTACTCAGTGAAGAAATGGCATGAAATATAAAATATTCAGCAGAGGAAGGGTATTTGGAGCAAAGCAGTTTCATTGCCAATAAACAGCATACTAAATAGTGAGCATGTAGGAAAAAAAAGTATACCTGTTCTTCACTATTTGAGATATAACACTGTAGTGTGGGAAACTAATAAAGATACTACTCTTCCACTAAGCACATGTAGGGAAAAACTAAAACCACCACACATTTTGATTCTGAATCTCTTACAACTGATGCTAATTCGCTTATGATATCTGCCTGATTTAGAGCTAATCTTCTGTAAATTAACTCCTAATGCTGTCTGAAATAATCCTCTTAATGCTGGTCTGTCTTGAGTACTTTATATCAAACACCATGAAATACACAGGCACACACAAGGCGCTCATACAGCCTCTGTAGTGCCGTTGGCTGCTCAGGAGCCTTTGCTGTGCCATGAAGGCACAAGCACGGTGCAGAGCTGTGGGGCCCGGGGGCAGCTTGGGGACAGCTCTGGTTGTCCCCTTGGAAGGGGACAGCAAGCCAGGGCCGTGTCCCACCAACTCCTGGCCACCAGAGAGAAGAGGAGGCTCTTTGTCTCCTGAGAAAAGGGTGTGTGGAGGAACAGCTCCGTGCTCCAGAGTCCCACCTCCAGCAGCACAGGATAATGAGAAAAAGTAAACCGCTCAGGCTCTGAGATTTCTGAGCAACGAGATCTGTGTTAAACAGCACTAATTATCGGCTGGAAGCCTAATCTGATAACGGGTTTGAAAAGACAGAGACAGACCATTTTGTTTCTTCAGTGGAGGAAAGTATTTTAAGGGTGTTGCTTCAGCATCGGCCATCTTAATTATTATTGGCGGTGTGCTAACTCTGTATTCAAAAATATATTTTTTCTGCTAAATCCACAGCAATAATTTTCTCCCCCAACATTAATTTAATGATAGAGCCAAAAAACCTAACTGATATTGGTGAGCAATGCAAAACCAATACATTATTTTTGTGGGTTTTGAAACATAAATGACAGACACAACTTTGAATGGACTTCTTTAAGTTTTAACAGACGGTTTATTGGCCCAGACTCCTACATATAACAAACATAATTGCAAAAGCAATATATTTTTAATTGAAAAATTAATGTATTTTTACTATGAAAGTGACTCAAACAACAAGTAACTTTGCCAGGTAAAGAGCTTTTGAAACAATTTTAATATATGGAATGTTGCTTAGAAATTATATTCTCACCATAGAAAGTACTTATAGGAGGCTACTAAAAGAAAAAAACATCTATTGTTTAAATCATATTTTATTGTAACTTGCTTTTTTAATATACTAAAGAACAGATAAAACACAGTGATCAGTGAGCTGTATGTGTCCAACAGCCCTTCAAGAGAACTGTGGAAATGTATAAAACAAGCACAGATACAATTCTTTGCCAAACACTGTCATAAATTTTTTATTTGGCAGCTAACATTCTCACTAGCTTTCTTGGCAGCAATTGGGACCTTTAGCAAGAAAGGTGCAGGAGAAAAATACCTTGTTTAGAGATGTTTTCAACACTTTCTGGGATTTTTCAGAACTTCTGCCTGCAGCATACTTTACAACCACAGTCTCCAGTCACCTGATGAGTGGGTGGTGGTTTTAAACTATTTTTTTTAGTATAGACAGCCTACTACTTCCCTCTGGCCTTCAGCCTAGGATGTGAGTGTGTGGAGTGGGACTGCGTGCTCCACAGAGATACAAGTGGTTGCTCCTCTCTGTCTAGACAAAACAACTTGAAAATAATACCAGAATGTACCTTTCATTGCTCCTGATACTATCTGTATCTTATTCCCAGGTGACAGAGATAAATGAAAGTCAAACATATACTGATTACTTTTGCATTTTTCTTGGGAGATCTCTGTAGAAGAGCTGGTCACAGGTGCAGCTCCCCTGACCAGCCAGTGGGTTGCTGAGAAACAGAATTGGGAAATAGATTTCTGTGCCCAGGTCCAGAGGTTTTTTGTTTGTTTGTTTGTTTTCCTTTAATATACTGAACGTCTGATGCACTACCTCCCTCCATGAGCCCAGATGTGCTGATGTACGTATCTTACCAACTCATGTATGGAAAAGTTATTCTATATTTTGGTATTTCATCATTTCAGAATAAAAATAAGATGAACCTATTTTACGTCTCAGCAGCTTCCTCCAAAACTTTCACAACACTAAGATACATTTCAGCTCTTCACTTGAACAGAAAGCAAACAGTTTGTCTTCAACAGTTTTTTTTTCAACCAGGAAAAACACCTTTTCCTTATCTGCCTCAAATGAAAAAGGCTGGAATTTAGTTTTAGACAGCATAAATTGCTTTCAACACAGGCCTAACTTAAGTAATGCTGTTACAATTATAAACACAAACGAAAAGGCTTCCCCACAGCCTGTGCTCCAGTTCTGCCTGTGGTGCTCACCGGGGGCATCACCCCCGAGAAGGTTTCAGAGCCCACACAGACATCTAGTGGCAGGTGAGAACACTGCACGGTGGCACCGCCACTGGCACCGCTCCGCGGGGACCTGAGGCCGTGCCAGGGCTCAGGTGAGCTAAACTGCTACCACTATGGATGGGCATCCAAAATGGGAAAGGTTTGCTCCCTCTGTGCCATCCCAGTAGTCATGGTGAGACAGCTGCTCTTGTGGCAACTCTGGCGTCCCAAATTTACATTATTATTGATTCTACTCAATTAAATCAGAGCTCGTTTTGTCTTTCTGAGTACTTCTAAATGTCTCTCTCCTTACTGCTATTTTATTTAACTTAAAATCTGCAGAGGTGAATTATCTAACATCGTTTAGGTTCTCTGAGCGTGGCTACGCGCAATGCAGCTGACTGGAACACACCGGGGCAATGCGATTTTACAGACAGCAAAACACACACGATGAGAAAGTGCAGTCAATAATAAATTCTAAATGGTTGGAGGAGGAATATGACTTGCTCCACAGTCCGCATCAATCAATGGAAAGATGCCTAAAACTTCAGTGGGGTTTGAGTCCCACATCTGCAAAGGAGATCAAGCACTGCAGCTCTGCTCGGAGTTGCAAGAGCTCAGTGCCCTGATTCTGCTCTGTTACACCATTTTAAATCAAGCAGTACTCAGTGGTGTCATAACCCTGTACATCTGTGTCAGACCCTGTGTTGCAAGGACAGACTTGATGCCAAGAATGCAAAACAGATGTTGCTTTCCTAATGTTTTCGTGTTGTCCTTTAAGTTGTTTTCATGGGGTTCTGTTTTCATTTTGGGGAGTGAAACAGGTCGACAGGACTTTTCAGAGGGCAGACTGGAGGAATGCTTCTGCATCTTCCTTTTTATTTTGTGTGCATGTGTGAATATGCAGAGGCTTTGAGTTACAACCGGGAAAAATCTCTTTTTTTTTTTTTTTAAGCTTCATTTGAGCTATGCTCTGTTCCCTTGGGGCAAAGTGAAAGGTAGCTATTTGTGGATGGGAAAAAGGGCTTTTGTGAACAGCAAAACTGCATCACCAACAGCTTAGGAAAAGGATTTTTTGAAGTTATTTTTTACTACTACTTTAAGAGGAAACAGGGATAAATATATCTTTTTTGCATGTTGACTCATTAACAAATTTAGCAATAAACACCTTGCAATTAAGTCCACTAGTTTACTGCTGTCCAGAAGTTTCTCAATACTCTTTGCACAGAAGGTTTTGGAAAACACAGAACTAAGAAATGGTGAAGGCAAATCCCAACAGCTTGCTCAAGCAAATCTAGCCAAGGCTTAAACTCACTTCTGAACACTGAAATTTGAGATGCTGTATCAAATAAGCAGCTCTTTTTCCCTGAAGAGAAGAAACTGGGTGTAGCTAACCTAGTGCATAATAGGTTTATTCTCATTCACAAAACAGGAATTACTTTATGGCCCCAAAGTAAAACTAGCAGAGAAATATACTGGCAGATTTGCTGCAGATGTGTGTTGTGACACGTATGCAGGGAATCTGCTATTAATCACACGCTAAGTTTTTAATATTATGTAGGGTAATGCAGGCAATCATTATGGTGGAGGTTCTGGATGCATAACAGCCTAACCCACAAAGGGGACTTTTAAATTTAACTCATTTGAGCTCACTCTCGCACTGCACCAGTTGAATTCCCTGGTTCATCCCCCCACTCCCCATTACATACATTTATTTCAATATCCATTGTGCCTTTCTTTTTGTGCTTGTGCTCCGCTTCTTTTCCTGAGACACATGACAGTTGTTGGGGAAAGTGCAGCTTTTCAATCCTCCCGTTTGCCGGACTATGACAGGAATGTTCTTGTTAGAGGGGCTGTTTGTGAGACCCCTGGACACATACCCAGCACAGGAAACAGTCTGACTCAAATGCTGGAAAAGCCATTCTTCACCTGAATCCTTCAAAATTTGTGTCTGAACATAACTAGAACCTATGTATCCATACCCGGGTTAAGATTACTACAGACAATTATACTGTGGAAATGCATTATTCTGACAAAGCAATCAATCACGTTATTTCTCACAATTTCAGTTCACCCCTAAAATTTTCCTTACCTCCAAAGCCAGCTGGATATTATATTACTGAAGCTGTTGAAAGGGTGTAACACTAACCATGAAGCCAAAGGCCACTAAAACTATGCAATGCATAAATTTTTATTGTTTGCTCAGCATTGAAATCTCATTAGGGCTCATAACTCATCGGTGCACTGCAAACATTTGCATCTGCTGATCATGAGAACTTGGATGGAATGCACACCTTTGGCTAATTTACTTGTTATGTTTTTAGATGAGACTGTGTTGCTTTTTATATTCTTTTTAAAAAGTCCTCAGTCCTCAGTTTCTTTTTAATGCAGTTGTGAGTCAAATGTCCACTTTTTAAACTGAATACATGAAAACTTTCATTTGCAGTTTCTCAAGGTTGTTCTGTTGCTGGCAATGTTCATGATCATCATTTTACAAAAGCTTCATTCGACTTAGTATTCAGGGTAGTCATTGTTTGAAAACTGTGCCCCATAGAGCATTTCACTTCATTCATCCTTTCTGTTTTATGCAGCCACATTTTAATTAGATTAAAATTTGTCCTCCAATTAGCTTTCATTAAAGTTTCTAGATTACAGGAAAAATCTCCACTGAGTTGTGCTTCAAAACTGTGCCTAAAGTTTAAAATGAAATAACTGTGCAAATGAAGTGATTATGAAGATTATTACTATGCAAAAAACATCAGTCGCTTCTTGGTTTACTTATACATTTAACTCTGTAATTCATTTTGCCAACTTCAATACCTCTGTGTTCTCCAGAGTAGTCATCATAATAATACCTTACAGTTACAGGATACCTTTCATTACCAAGGATCCTTAGGGGCCTGATTCTGCATACCAGTATTCCTGTTGAAGTCCCTGAAACTATTTGAGCAAGTGCTCCTTGCTGCATGTGAACCAGAACCCAAGTACAGGTCAAATCCTGCTTTCAGATGCCCACGTAGCGTTACTGCTGATCTGCGCAGCTCGGAATGCAAACCAGATATGAACATTATGTAAAAAGTCCTTCTGGGTGAGATGTGGCAGCTGTTTAATGGTGCATGGTTACAGGACTCACCTCTGTAAATGAGGGTGTGAGGACAGATACTTCCCCCCCCCAGTTAAAATTGCAGAGAAAGCTGAGAATGTAATTATCCGAAGAGGAAACGACTCAGTAGGACACTGGGGCTGGGGCTGCATCTCTGCTGTCACTCACGTCTTCAGATGTGACATTGCCAAGGATCGGATGCCCAGTCACTAATACCTCCTGCACATGCAAATCTACTATGTGCTGAAGGCAATATAAAGTTTACAGTTCACCAGGCTTATCCTACAACCAGAGCAGACATTTATTCTGGAGCAACCTCTTGGTGGAACACAAGGGGCTCCATGTCGGAGCAGGGCGCCACAGAAATGGATCTGTTTGCAGGAAGTTCTCTCCCAACAGCAAGAGCTATAAATATATACATATAATTAAAATTAAAAAAAAAAAAAAGAAAGAAAAAAAAAGAAAGATGCAGCCAACATCTTAAAACTAAAAATAGAGGCACTTGGGTTTCAAAAACAGGGACCTGTCTTTGCTCTAGCAACATATTTCTGATAGGAGGAACACAGTCAAAAACTACTTTACTACAAATGAAATGTAGTTCATCAGCATGGGAGAATTATTTCAGCAAAATACGGGAGTGTAAAAAGCAGGTTTCCCTATTTTTCATGTGCTAATTGGCTGAACAACCACTAGTAAATCTTCACATCCCTGAGGTAACTAGTGTTATTCTCACTTAGCAGATGGCAAAAGTAAAGTTTAAGGGTGTCAAAGGCTAGAGGGGAATTAATAGTTTAAATGTTCTGACTCAAGCCAAGACCATGTTTCCAAGGTGCAAAGCAAACAGCAGCAATACTAATTTTAGGAGTCATGCTCAAGTCTGTCCCTTCCTCCACCTGAACTCCTCCTCTTGGTGTTCACTTCTGCCACCTCGTTACAGCATGCCAACCTCAGTTGTGCTGACTCAACAGCTTGTGGGTCCATGTGATGAACCAGATCAAGTAATTGATCCAGGATAAAAAAAGAAAGAGAAAAATGAGAAGGGTGGTGAGGAGAGAGATTTTGCACTGGATCAATTCAATCTGAAGACATTGACTGGAAAACAGAAGTGCTCATGTAAACAAGAAAGCAGCTGGACGCAGCATAGGGGCAGGAGTGGGTATTTTTGTGGGCAGAAGACCCTGTTGTTGATGTTGATGGTTTTGTACCACAGAACTGGGGTTCAAACCATTCTGAAATCATTCCATATGTGTGTTTTAACTCTTTTATAAGAGTTCTGTTTACCTCCCTTTGCCTGCTTTGCTCTGAGGAAGAACATAGTTACTCCACACTACATTTGCACAAATTTGCACGAGGAAATTCAGAAACTGAACAAAGTATTTGACTTTCCACAATTAAGACCTGGAATGCCAAGTTTGCCTTCTCAGTTACACTGACTATATTTCAGAAATACTGCTCCATTTCCTCAATAGAATTGCCATGTTCCATAAAATACAGACAAACTAGTCATGCTTTATGTCAAGGGTGCATTTACAAATAGTTTATAAAGGATTTAGATGATTAACCATATATTAAGACAGTTAATCAAATTTAAGAGGCTATTTCAGAATTCTACAGATCAAGCAGTTATTTATAATCCTTGTTATTGCTTTCTACCTTACATCCAACCCTAATGCACACCATTAGAATATTCTGCTAACGCTTTATCAATTATTTGTGTTAGTAGAAAAAATCCAAACAAAAAAAAACCCCAAATCCTATCGCAAGGAATAGGTTAGATAATTAGTACATTGAGACTCCTAGACTAAATGAATCAGACCCAAGAATCAAATCTTTGGAGGTAATTAGCCTCTGCCATGATTTAGATACTTCAAGGTCCTTAAAAATCTCAGCCCTCATCACTGTGCACATGGGATTTAGGCAATTTTAAAAAGCTGGCAAAGTGTCATCTGAAAAGGCACAAATGCTGCAGTAACTGCAACAGCTGAGGAACACATATTTTCTTCAACAAACCATCAGCATCATGACAGGATGCTTAAAGCTTCAGTGCTTCATGCTGGTTGGGAAAAAAAACGGACAATGGAAAACTTGAGGAATGTTAAATTTAACTGTTATCCTTACAAAATACAGTCTGCTCATTTAAAACAGAATGAAAAGTTATTTCTTGTCATTTTATTCAGTTATTTGAAGCAGTGTCTTCTCTTTTTCATAGTTTTCACTTGGTATTGGGCATACAGAATGTTTTTAATGAAGAAATAACTACAGATTGCTTTTTATTGTGGTATGATTTATATAGCTAAAAAAAAATCTATTCTGGAAGTATAGTGTATTTGGTGCTATTTTTGCCTAGGAATGGAAACTCGAACTGGAAATAGAGTCATTCATTCACACTTATAGGATGACATCCCGTTGACAGGCATGCAAACTTGGAAAGGTGCTACGCAGCCACTCTTAAAATACTACACTGTATTTTTTTCCTTCTAAGCTTCAATTAAGAAAATGTTACAGAGACATCACTACTTTGTAAGGCTAAGGGTTCATCATTTGCAAGACATCCTCTTTCAGAAGTACAAAGACAGAAAAGTCAAGGCACTAACTACTAAATAAACTGTTTTCACAACAGAACTGGCACCTTCAAGCCCCTCTGCAGTGAGGTGCTGTGCTGTCAGGAGTTCTGCTCGTTCACACTGTGATCTCAAAGAGCAATCCCCAGTCCCATCAGAAAGGTCATCAGTCCTTCCTGCCAGGTAGTCATTTATTTGCCTTCTTTGGTTCTTTTTTTTTTTTTTTTCAATTTGAGGTGAATGAAAATCATAAAAGGTGTGAAAATACGGTTAGGGTAGATAAACTTAGAGATTCTAACAGAGCTGGAATGCTGTTGGTGCTAACAAGCCCTGAGCAAGTGATCCGTGTCTGGCATGCTCTGCCAAACAAACTGCAATTACAGACGAACCAAAAATAAAACAAGCAACTTTAAACCTTCTGAACGTGTGAGCCCGGGCCTAAGAATCATATTTGCACTTGCTCCCACAGGCTTGCTTCCAAAAGGCACACAAAACTGGAGGGACCTTTCTAATGGGAAGGAAGGAAGGAAAGTTTCCACTTGAGAGCTGGCATTTTGGAATGGCAGAGAGAGCAGCTGACCCCGGAGGCTCTTGCCCCTCAGTGCCAAATTCCTACAAGAGCAGCTCGTGAGACTTCGGCTCTGTCATACCTGAATCAAAACGTCAGGGCTCGAATCCACACCACGAGTCATGCTCTCTGAAATTGAGGTACATAATCCTCTTGGCTTTGCTTTCTGTTGGGCTTTTCCACCCTTTTGCATGCCTCTGCAGTGCCAATCGAGATGTGCTTCCCCTTTTTGTCTTAAAGAGAAAACCTCAGCTAGGCCCAAATTTTAATGATTTCAAACGATGCGCTCTGTAACTTCCTTTGCACCAGCTTTCTTGTTTTCTGCTGGTTCTAAAAACCCCCTTTGACCCGCTCATAAGAACACCATTTCTGCTTCTGTCATCCCAAATTAACAAATGAATGAGGAGAGGGGAAACTCCCCTGTCACTCCAAACCTTCACCCTTCAAGTCCCCCTGCCTCACTGCAGCCCTGGTGCTCTTAGATAAAGGGAGCATTAATGGGCTGAAGTTTCAATGGGACATCAGCACTCAGTTAAATGATATTCCGAACCGTGGGCTAACTGGCGGTGGGCAAGGGCAGGTATTTACTCCGTGCAGTCTCTTAGGATACAATGGATTTATGGCCATCAATTCTGAACAACACCGCTATTGTCTCTTCACATTCTATCTGCCTCCATTATTCATTTGTGTTGATTTTGATTGATGAAGACACTTTAAAAAAGGAGGGAAGGAAGGAGGAGGGGGAGAGGAATACTTCAACTGTTTGGTTTCTAATTCCTGTAAATCTACAGTTCATACTGCAAGAGTACTACTCAAAAGAAATGTCAATCCTCACATTTTGGGAAGGGGTTTTTCCTTTTACCAGTCTCTCTTCTTTCGGAAAGAACTGGGGTGCAAACAGTGCTTCCCTGACATACCTAATCACCATAGGGGTGGCACATCACACTTCAATCAGCCAAGAAATCAGTGTTGGGTTTTTTTAAAGAAAAAGTGTTAAAACTTCCTCAAAACCTCTTTTGCATATTTACTTCCTATGCCACAGCTAATTAAGTTTTAGAGCTGGTTTGATATGTCAAAAATTGCTCGGATCACAGAGCTGAAACCAAGAGGAGTAGATAAAATTTCTTCATTCAAAGTGAAAGCATCTGCCAGAAATCTGACTGTGTGGAAGTCATAAAGAAAAGGCCCAGCTTTGGCTTGTTTGCTTCCAAATATATGGTATTTACTGACCTCTCATTAAAATATCCTGACAGAATACAGATTATGAACCACACGATATATTTCTTTCCATGGGAGGCAGCGTCTGAGGCCTGGGGGTAAAGAGATTCCTGAGAGTCGTTTAAATTCAGTTCACTCCTCTCAAAGTTTTAAATGAGCTTCTGAGCAAGCACTACAGACTTGCCAAGCTCTCTGCTTACTTATGGAAAAGAGAAAAAAAAAGAAAGAAGGAAAGAAAGAAAGAAAGAAAGAAAGAAAGAAAGAAAGAAAGAAAGAAAGAAAAAGACAGACACGTTCACCACATGTTTGCATCTCTTCTGCTCAGAGATCTGCCCCAGCACATGCTGACTGCAACATTCAAGGGACTGTCTGTAGCCAAGGGAAGCCCAGTACCCTCCTGAATATTTGGCCACAGGATTTCCTTACTAGTTCCACCCCTTTCTGCGCTTGAAATAGTATGAGCTATTATAAAGCAAGAGAAGCAGTGGAAAAAAAAGGACAGATAAATTTTTAATAAACTGGCGTCAGATGTCATAGTCACCACCACATTCAAAAATCAACCCCTCTATTGAAATTTTGGTGTCTAAAATGTTGGTGTTTTAAAATGACTGCAGACTAAGGAAGAAAGCTTTGCTGTTTCCTATTATCTCTGAAAATGTGGGCTTAGAAACATTATTTACAAAAAGGAAAACTTGACTTCCAAGAAGAAATAGGTGAAGGGAGGAAGAGTCTGTGGAGCCGCTGAATACACAAAAGCTTGCTGCTTGACCACTCGGTTATTTTACAAAGCATAATTACATCTGGCTTTTTTTAATATTATGTGGTTCATATTATTACTTTCTGTACCATCTTTCATGTTTCAAGGGAGTAGGCTGCTACTAACTGGTGTTAGGAAGAAACTAATTCTAATTACTCAGTATTTCTGCAGCTCCCTGAGACGGATACAAGATGTGTGCAAAATCATCCAGTTCTGTTTTTGAAACTCCCGTCTTCACAATTTTGACTTTTCAAAATGATCTCCTCTTAATAGAACATGAGTTGTCAAAGGCTGTCAAATAAACGATAAAACTCTCAGGAAATAAACATCTCTCCCCTAGTAGGTTTGTATATATTTCCGCAAAAGTAAAGAATTCTAAAAGTAAATAAACACATGGGAGGATTAGAGAAGCAATAAACAAAAGCATTTCCTCATTTTGAATTTAAGAAAATAGGAGCCTTTTTCCAGCCATTGCCAGGAAATACTAATGCACAGAGGTGAAGTTTGTACTAGCTAAAATATTATTTCATGCTAGGGCATATGGACATGCATTCATGCACGCATGCACACACTGCACGTATATCCCCAACCAAAATTTAAATCAGGTTTATACTGAGCCACGATGGATTGATGGGCAGAGGATTTTAACACCCGTTTGGACCAACACAGGCATGGGGACTCCTTGCTGCAAGATGATAAAGATGAAACCTTTTAGTCCTAATAAAGGAGTTTACAGGATTCCTAATCTCTGCACCCCACCTCACTTCTCCCGCAGTCCTGCTGAAAGCTTTAAAACAGTCCCCAGCACTAACATGGTACAGAGCCTGTTGAACATGCTGATCTGCTCATGATTACTCTTTGCCACTGTAAAACAATCTAACTCCTCAAGTGAATGGAGTCTGTAGCAACAATGGTGTTATTGACTTGTTGCTCCAGCTCTATTTAGTTATTACCCTCGAGGCCACAATCAATAGACTTTGCACCAAGTCAGCCTAATAAATCCCAGGCTTTCACTGGAGCTTTGCCAGGAACTGCTAGAAAATCTATGGCAGTCAAACACTTAGAGTATGAATAACATAGAAAGCTGTACTGACAGCTGTATAAATTAATTAACAAGGAATGTTCTTACTCTTTTAAGAAGATCATAATGCACGTTTACCATGATTTAAAGAGTCACAGGTAGAGCAACAGAAAAATTACCTTTGTGCTTTCATTTAAAAAAAAAATCAAATATGATTAAAACAAAACAGCTTCAGACTACTTTTTCCTCCGTTTGATTATTGGATGTGCAAAAATCTGCATTTGCATTACTGCTGTGGCCATTTAATTACTCCAAGTTTGATTTAAAAAGGATCTGAGCCCAGCAACCACTGACCACTCAGTGCAAACGGTGCTGGCATTTTAACCAGATAAATGTTGACTGCTGTGTGCTGGTATCTGCAAGGGGGATTTAAATTGCGTTTGTAATGCAGTGATTAAAACAGAAACAAAAGGAAGGGGGGAAGCAGTTGTTCAAGAAGTAAGAGGTTGGTCACTAGTGAATTCCAGGTTCTTTCAGTTCCTCCTGTAATAAGCAGATATTCTGCAGACTCAGCTGCGAGGCGCCTGATCGCGGTGTCCGGAGACGCGCTGAACCCACTGTGGCAAGAGCTTGGTGCCAGCCCCCGAACAAAAGAACCTCCTTTTTGCACGTTGAAAACGAATGTAACAGATCAATAGGCTCTTACAACTGATTAGATGCCCCAGTGGTACTTTCTGGGAGCATTCAGCTTTCCTAACGAGGGTCACTGCATTGCTGGGAAGCGAGGAGGGGCTTGGGCACCTGCCAGGCTGGCACTTGATGCTCCTCACCACTGGAGGAGGGCACAACCTGGGGAGGAGACCAATGCTTGAGACCAAGTTGTGGCAGCCTTTGACTTTAGGGAAGGGAAGGAAGGCTTGGGCAACAAGGCAGAACTAAAACCATGCCGTTAGCATGGGAAAGATGAACAAAATCTGTCCAGGGCTGAGGCAGAAATGATCTCATGAGTGAAGTGAGGGAGGTCAGAACAAACTGTCCCATCTGAGGAGGGGATAGCAAGCAGATGGAGGAAGGCACAGACACTTCTGAGTGGAAAAGAAGGTGCGAGCATGGTCTAAGGTGACTTTCAACCTCCACAACCCTCAGCAACCCTGAGGAGCAAACAGAAAGCCTACTGGCTTTCAATAATGGATGCTCATTTTACTCCTTCTGGGCTTCAGGGGCTCTTAAGAACCTCACTGGAAGCAAGGGGAATCTTTGTTTTTTCCATTTGGATGAGCAGATTCTTGGGAATCAACAAGGGAAAAACCACTAAGCATTAGCTCATCCTAGGATACTTGGTTTATCCATCATTTCTAATAGAAGGAAAATCCTGGTTATTCAACTTGTTAAGGAAAGGAGTCACATTTGGATCCCAACCCATAGGAAAGGGCATGTGAGTGCTGGAATGATATATTCTGAACATATTCTCACCCTGAAGATGGACAACCTCACACTGAATGGTTGGTCGCCATAGTTTTTTCAAAAAAATTAGATTTTCAAGGGTCATTTTGATACTGCTTGTTATCAGCAGAGAAAAAGGGATGAAGTTCATTTCACAGCTCTCAGTTCCTCTCCTCTATGGACAAATACATTAAGTCTCAACCTTTAAATTCAAAAGTAAGGCTTTCAGGAACTTCAATGTTTCTAAGGATTGAGGAAGCAATTTCTATTGAAGTTTCCAAATTCTGTTTAAGTCCTCCTGCCCTAAAAGGACTCATGAGCTTTTTGGGAAAAAAAGTTATACTTTTCATTTAGAATATGACCTCAAATTTGAGGTTATTTGATTGCTTCTGAGTACTGCTCTCCCCTTCTCCCTTCCATTTCTTTTCCCTTTTAAATATGCCAAATTACTTTGTTTTAAAATACCCCTTTCTACAGAGCCATATGTAAAGCATATATGCATCAAATAAAAGAGCTGCTTGGGAATTAGGACATATTTTCAAGAATAGTAAGTGAGGTGGAGAGCCAGAGTTTCTGAGGGCTCAGTCCTGTAAAAAAGGCTTAATTTTCATTATGAGATGAATATCTGTTCTTTTAAAATAAAACGTCTCTTTAATAGGGTCAATTTCAGTACCCAAAATTGTGTCATCAAAAGCACTATTCATATCTGAAAATTTAGGATTCAGAATTCACTGAAAGCAATTTGAACCCACCAGGGATGCACCTGGAGCCTTACAGCTCTTCTGGCAATGTACCATCAGAGGTGACCATATGCCATTGTCTGGCACCTTGTTAGCAAAATGGAGTTACTCTGTGTTTGAGGAAAAAAACCTGCACAGTTTCTGTCTCCTGGGTCATCCTTGAGGTTTCTTGTGCCATGTGACTGCTTTTATTCACTAACTTTCTGCAGACTCAGTCAATCACTGAGACATGTTGATGCAGTTTTTGTAACGAACAGAGGCAATAACATACCTGTATTTTACAAGCAGCTATTTCAAATACAGTACCTAAACTCCTTCACCCTTGTTTTGTATGTGCCAACATGGCAGTGGAGTACAAACCTCAGCGTGCATGCCAATTCCTGACCTGGCAGTAGGATTCAGGCTGGGTGGCAGCACACAACACACAGCAAAGCAATGCTGGAAGCTCCATGCGTGGAAGGCAAAGACTGAACATCCCGGACCTGCCAAAAGCAGCAGTGTTGGATCCAGTGCTGGCATCCTTTTTCTTTCTGAGCCAGTTTTGCAGCAAGCTCCACAATGCTGTCAGGAAGCACTCTGCTGCTGGAAGCTGCTCTGCTTTGCTGATGAGATTTAAAACTAAGCTCCTGGTCTTTTGGGAGTCGTTAAAGATCCTGAGATAAAAGTGAATCTCATTAGCCAATCTTAAGAAACTCATACGAAGAAGGACTGTAGAAGAAAAAATAGCTGTTTATGAGCACAGCAATGCAGAATTTCATTAAGTTCTTGCCCATATTCTGCATCTGACCAACACAGAAGAAGACAACTACAGAGACACCAAAGGATTCCCAACCTCTCATTTCTTAACATCTTCAGAAATATTAATTATCAGCTTCGCAGCATTATCCAGCCTACTTGCTTTTTTCTTCACTGCTCTGCTTCTTGATTGAGGCCCCCCTGGCCTCACTGCAGCCAGCTCTGCACACAGCTGGCACAGCTCAGTTGTGCCTGTCCTCTTATTCAAGCTACAGTGTCTCCCTGGCTGCCTATCCACCAGGAACTTTCTAGAGTGACATCCATAGAGCACGAAACAGCTTCCCAATTTGGGTTACTGTGCAATTATACTACCTATTTAAAATTTAAAAAAAAACTAGCAACCTTCAGCAATCACAGGAAAAAAAAAATTACAATTATTTTAAACAGACACCAATCAAGTGTAGGCTAAAAATTTGACCTCTTTTTTCCTTGTCTGTTCTTTCCCTGTTCATTGCACTGCATCTAAATTCCTCTCCCCTCTTCACAAACTAATTTGATGGTCTTATTTTTCAGCATACTAACAATTGTCCATATTAGTAATCAAATAGCAGCATTTTTCTCTAAGTACCTAGGTTTCTTCACTTGTACATGAATAAGTACAGTAATTCCCAGGCATACAGCCACAGCAAGGCAGAACTTCCAAAAAATTGCATCACTCCTCACAGCCCTGCCTGCTACACTACTCTGCAATTGCTTCTGCTCCTTGAAATAATCCCCTCTGAAACGGAGTCCTGGATTTTGGCGGGTGATAATCCCAAGGGGTACCACAGTGGTAGCCAACTATCCGTAACCAATAAACATAAGCTTGCCAAAGCATCCTCTTCCTCTTTTTAGTTCTCTGATTTCCATATTCTTGAGAGCTGGCCCAGGAACCCTGGCCAACAGTAGACAGCCATATCATGGCACAGATTTAGAGGATGAGGAGTATAAATGGAAATACAGAGCAGTTGAAAAATTACATTTTAATTCAATTTTCTGAAAAACAGTCCCACACTTAAATGCACTTTGGATGAAGACCATGAAAGTTGTACAGCTTCTCTGGCTGCTTTTCTAAACTCAAATGTGTGCTATCTCACTTTAATCTTAACTGGTTTTTAAGGTGATAACACCGAACAATGTGGCTCTAGAATATATAGGCCAAACAAGAAGCAGGAAACATTTTTCTTTCCAGCAGGTCTGCAGAGGTACACCAAAAAGAAACACTCTCGAGCACTAGACTAGCACTGAACACAAATGATAACATTGCACAGGGCTGAGTTTTCAGTGATTTGTTCCTCTCTACCAAACGCTCTGCAGCTAATTGGCTCTGGAAAAGGATCTGTGCAAAGCTGGTATGGCCCAGTCTGCTTTAATTGGGGTGGTGCCCACCAGCAGCTCCTCGGGATCAGGGCAGGGGCGTCCGCCCGCCACGCGAGGCTCTCATTGACTCGCGTCCCTTCAAAATCTCCCCGTCGTGATAGACTGGACCAGCCCAATCTAAATGTTTTGATCTGCTACATACGTGGAAAATGAGATACTGGCACACACACATAAAGCAGCTGTTTTCTAAGTGCACTCCTTTAATGGTCTCAACACAGAGCACAGGGCAAGTGAATTAGTCCTCTGCCAGTGGAGACTCCTTTACCTTCCCGTGCCTGTGGAACATGGGAAAGGAAATTCAATGCCTGCTTTACATGACAGAATTAAGCTAGATGTAACTTGGAAATTGATTAATTTTCTCAGCTGACTGAGATTGATCTGAATTTCCTCTTTTGTGCTGTAAGTATTCTACACCTGTCCTGAAACAAGTTAGCTAAAATAAATTAGCCGGTGAGGAATAAATTTAAAGGGACACTGACAGATCTAATTTAGCCCCAAATTAAGGATAAAAGAGAGAACAATACAAAATAAATATTAAAGAGTCAGCCTGGAAAAAAACCCAACGCTTCTGTGAGACTTCTTATAAGGAAATAATTTCCATTTAAATAATATTCACAACCTGCAATGGAGTTCTGTGGTGAAGGTGAAATTTACTTTCAGTGAGGTGACACCAGCAAGTCCACTCAGCTCTTCAGCTGCAACCAGCAGCAGCAAACAGACCACAACGAGCACATGCAATATTTCTAACCAGTGATCCAGGGTCAGTCGCTGACAGTTTAAATACATTGCTATCTTGCTAGTGTAATGTTTTAGGGATCATCCATAAAAAATCCAAATATTTTAAAAGGCACTTAGGAGAGCAGAAAAGATGATCGTTGCTGATGTGATTGCTTTTATCCAGAGGTCCTCCTGAACTATTGTGCCAGCTTGTGCACTTGGAAATTCATGTGTCCACCACCAACTTCACCCACTTCCAGGCATTCTGCAAAGATGCAGCTCTGTGGGCCTTAAGACCTGACCTGGCATGACTGGACTAAAAAGGAGACTATTTTATTCACACTCATTTAACAATAGTTTAACCTAACTTGCTTTGTGGCAATTTGAAACAGTTCCCCAACCTTTTTCCTGTTTCAAATTTAGCATCTGAGCAGCGCAGATATTCAAGGAAACCCCAAACATTTTCAGATCAGTTGTGTTCAACGGCACTTTCCCACCTTGCTTTTCAGTCCTTCTATGGTCACAAACCAATTTAAAGCTCACAGCACCTCCTGTGATGAGGACTCAGAAACATGTGTGCCCTGCTTGCTGTTGTGTGAAATAAGACCCATGGCATCCATACCATAAATGATCAGCCACCCCTCATTAGATCTCAAGTAGCTAACTGAGCTCAGAAGTTTCACGTCTTACTTTATTTATGAGACACTTTAAGATAGTAAATAAAACCTGATGTGCTGAATAAAACAAAAAAAGACAAAGGAATGACAACAGCAATTGAAGTTCCTTGTGGGGGAAGCACCACAGAACACAACATTATCCATGGCTGCAATAAATCAGCATTGAAAAGAGTTTAGTAAGGCCATTGAGTAAAAGGTAGAAAAAGGAAGTGTAAGGCACTTCTAGCAAGAAGTAAATTGATTATATCACCCTGATGGTGATAAATATGGTGGTATCAGCTGCCTTGTTGCTCAACTGGATGAAATAGCATGTATTTTACCAGCCTATGGGATTAAAACCTGGAGGTGACAAATTGAATTGGCATTAAGAATAATGTTTGCCTTTGTAATTTTTTTTTCTCAAGAAACTTACTATATTGAATGGTACAAAACTTACATTTAAAGGAAGGCTTTATTTGTCACACATATGATCTTAACTCAATAAACCAAACAAGGCATTTCTCTCTCCCTCAATCAGTATAATAATGGTAGTTTTGTTTAAGCTGCTTGTTTATACAAGAGCCTGTAGATATATAGACCTTAGGCTAATCCTATTGCTGAAAGTAAGACCTAAATGAAAACAAATCTTACCAGCAGATCTCTATTTTGAAGACAGCTCTATTCAAATCAGCCATGCTGATTATACTCTGAGATAACCCACACACCATTTAAGGTTGATCACTTTAGCAAACATGAGCTTTGCGCTGCAATTTTCTGGTCTTTTATTTTCCCAGATAGCAAAGACCCCCACAACGACTTCATTAGAGAGTTACACAACTTCAGGCCAACAGATTTTTCAGGGAGAAAGATATAGATGCAAAAGCTCAAGATTCTCCAACAATGCTGGATTTTAGTTTTGAAGAACAGATTCCACTTTCTCTTTTTCTCCTTCCTGCACACACGAATCAGAATAGTGGCACCTTGACTTTTTCTGGTCCACATAACATCTACACAAAACTCATGAAAACAATGTGCAAAACCCTGACTATGGCTTTGCCCTTCCCAAATGAAATATTTTCTAAGGAATACATAATATCTATCAGGGATACAGTGGAAAGTGGGGAAAAGGGAAACTGAAAAGAGAAATACCTTTTAAAAGCCAACGAATTTTTTTAAAAAAATTTTCAGTGTGAAACAAAACCCATGTACCAGCAAAAGATTGGTAAATGCTTGTCTTCTGCAAATACATTGGTAAGGTCTGTCACTTTATGTGCACTTGTTACTTGTGAGTGGATTTAATCTTTAAAAGAAACTTAATTTTCTCTGTGAAAACATTTGCAGAAGAGAACTGATAAACTCTAAATGCGACATGGTCAACTTCTATTTTCTATTTTTTCTACTTTACCTTTTCTACTGAAGTGGACAGAAAGAAGCTCCCCTGAAGAAGTCAAAGGACTGGCCCTCAATGATTGACCAAAGCCAACAGAGCCCAATGCCACCAGCAGTGGCTTTAGCCCTCCCTGCAGCCCTACAGTTCCCTGTGACCTGCTCAGATGGGTCTGGAGTCCTTTCTTAAATGCACCTGCATGGATTTGTTCGTGGTTTCTGCAGAAGAAATATTGCCTCAGGTTGCATGAAGTTCTGGAAGGAGTTTTCAGTGGTAACTTTTGTTTGCTGGAAAGAAAAACTCTGTGCTCTTGGTAACCCCTACTCCCCCTACAAAGAGATTCCATGAGAAACCCTCTGCCATGGCCAACAGAGAGGTGGGAAAACTGCTGTCAATCTGCCTGGGCCTCCCCCCTCTCCCTGAACCCCTTCCAGGCTGCACACAGACCAGGAGGAATGACCGGGCTTGCACTCCCTGCTCACCACAAACTCCACTGCTGCAGCAAAAGTACAGGTTTTAACAAGTTTGCTGACTTCAATCGCAGCATTCACTAACACAACACATATCCACCAAGTCAGGAGCTCTTTAGAGCAAGGATTACAGATCTCCAAGGAAAAATAAAGTCTAAACAGGGGAGGTGATGGGCTGTCTCTGAAAGGACAGATGATTTGGGTCAGATGTGCACTAAAAGCTTCAAAAGTCATATTGCTTTTTCTCTTAAACCCTTTGTTTATGTGTTCAACCCTGGCTTTCCCTTCTGTTTCTACCTAAGATCTTACTTCTTCCTCTGTACCTGAGGCCTCTTACCCCCTCTGTTTTCCTTCCTTGTCTGGTTCCCACTCCTTGTTACCATAAAGCAGTTTGTTTCTCACTCTTTTTAAATCTTTTGTTTACCCTAAATCTTTTTAAAGATTATTTCCTCTCCCAACTCTCCCCAATAAATCCATTAAGTGAAGTGATGAATTCATCGTGCTCCAGCAATGTGCCACAGCCACATTTTGAAAGACAGGGGTGACATTTCATTGCATATGGGGGATATGAAGGGGCTGAAAGAAGTGACGTTGCCTGCAGTGAAGCTTCCATTCAACTCTGCACCTCTGAGTCTTGAAGACAACATTTAACTCACTGCATTGCTCACCCTCACTGATATCTTAGTTCTCTTGACACCTCTTGTTGGCCAGTGACTGAATTTAAAACTGTGGGCTAAAGGGCTCTCTTTCAATTATCTCATCTAGCTAACTGTGGGACGTCAGAAAATGTGCACTGAGTAGAGAGACAGTTATTGCTGTGTATAACCACTTACAACTCTTCTAACTCAGCATCCAAGACTGAACATGTCAAAGTAAAGTTCAAGGACAGCATGTGACAGTCTACCTCCTCCTGGAAGGAAGTTCCCCAGGAAGTCTCATCCCAATTCAAAATATTAGATGTTATCTAACACCTTTCAAAAGTGAGATTTTATCTCCTTCTCAGTGCTCTCTTTGTTTGTATTAGCTACAATAATGCTAGATATTTTTGTTATCTACATAAATGTCTAATCCCTCATTCAGTTTTGTAAATTCTTGGAGCCAGTGGATTCCAGTGGCAACGAACCCTTAGACTGATCACACATTTTGTGAAATGGCAGGTCTGGTTCTGGGAGCTAAGCCAAAGCTGGAAGCTTGTTGGCACAGAAAGATATTTTTAATTGGGAAAGGAACAGTTTAAAAAACAACAAAAAACAACCTGTACATATCTTACTTCTCTGCTAGGCTGATGATGTGACAATTTATTAAGTTTTCTCAACTCCTTGATCCAGTTGTACATCAGAAGAAAAAAGGAAGGTGGCAATTCTGGTAAGAGCAATGCCACTGAAAGTGTGGTACATATATTCTTTTTCTTCTTGACTTATTCATACATATCATTTGTCTGTTTCTTGATAAATGAATTTTCTGGACAGCATTGCTCTTATGGCACATCAAGGCTCATGAACACAGTACACCAGGGGAAATAAGAAATGGATTTTATTAAGTTTATTAGCAGCTAAAAACATGATACTTCAAGGCTGGAAGTAAAGTAATCCACCTACACAATTTGAGTGGAATGAACATTTGGCTTCAACTACAGCTCATATGTAAAATATAAATCCAGTTTCTCCATTGGAAATCCTCTGGGGTTTGATTTTACACTACCTTGATCAAACTAAGAATTAAAGTTCAAGCTGGCTTCCATTCCCACATGGCAATATGACCTACATGTTTGCATTAGTGGTGCTACTCCTTCCATACCCTTCTTCATATCAGTATTTCCCTCAGCTTCTCTTTTTTTTTGCTTCCTTTCCCCTCTTAGTTAAAGTGATTTTTAACAGTATAAAGACAATATATTGTACAGACAATGGAAAAAGTAATTAAAGAAACTTATTCTAGAAAGAGCCACTTCTAAACAAGGTGCCACATCTCCATCATTAAGTATCACAAATGGAAAAGAGTTGCTACCAGAAACCAATGAAGCAAGAAAAAATCGATGATTTTTGCAAGAAAATTCCGAAGCTCAGTATAGTTTCTGTCAACCTGAACACAGAGGAAATCTCAGAGCTGCATGGTCAAGGGCATACTGGAGAGACTGGACTTGTGAGAACCAGAACTTCTGAGTTCAGACCTACCCCAGACACCCAGTATGCCTCTCGGGGCTTCCTCTGTGCCAGAAGTTTTCCATCTGGAAAAAGAAAGTAAAGCTCACCCCCCACAAAAGGATGGTGCAGGGCTTAGCCCACATGTACAGTGCCCTGCAGCTCTTGGGTGATGAGAGTTATCTATATCTGAAATGCTGTCCTTACACACCTACAGCCTGCAATAATCTCTAGTGGCACATACTGGCTTTTATATTACCAGAAGAAGACAGACCTGATTTCTTCCCAGATCTCACTCCTTGTACCCTGGGAAACAGCTCCAAAACAGCAAGAAGTGTTGCTGCTGCTCTTACTGCGAGGCTTTCACACCAAGACTGCTGCTCTGATGGCTTTGCCAGTCAACTCACACACTCCACTGTCCCTCAGCCAGAAGAGGCCCTGTTAAAAGTCAGTTCAGGCAGGCTGAGGTCTCCAAGAGATCCGGAATGGCCCAGATCAGTTTTATCCACTAATGTATCTTCAATTTGCTGTTATTTGCACTGAAACTCAAAGCCTCTGATTAGCATGGAATAGTATGGGATCCAGTCAGAGGTTGCTCCCCACTGACTGAGGAAGCAATGGCTCTGAAAATCCAGGTCAGCTTCCCCTTATTCCAAGGTGTGGAGGCTTCAGTAAATACTCTTCCAAAAGCCACTGTTTTGAGAACAAATGGGATCAAAATTGACAGATAGGCAGGAGACTACATCTGGATACCAGGTGAGATAAAGGCAAGGAGGAGCAGTTGCCTGGACTGGATGTTGCAGCAGTGGAGTGTAGGGACACAATAACAAACTTCTATAAATGACCTGCCTGTGTACAAGAGGGAGTTAAAACAGCTAATCATGTGTGCCATCACAGGATGGGTACTACAGGGCAGCTGAGAGAGTCAAACAGGCCGTGATCACTCCTTATCTATAAAAGAAGCCATGTTTTAATATGTGGTGCTTCACCCCACCCTTTTCAGAAAAGATTGATAAGCAAAATGATGAAGCTTTAATGAGCTTAATTGCAAATGCCTTATGTTCTTGCATTGTTGCCAAACAGCTACTTCAACATCCAGCAGTTTACTTAATAACTCCCCCCTCTTCTTCCCTACCCCCTCCAAGCCCAGTAACGTAATTATTCCTGTGGCAGCCCCCCTATTTCACTTCTCTTTATTTATTTCCCTTCTCCCCCTCCCCGAATTACTGTAAATGGGTATCTTTGAAAGGAGGGTGGCAGGCAGCTTTTGGTACAGGGCTCACCAAGGAGCCCTCCATCAAAGGGCCCTTTGTGAGCATGCCCTGGACCGAGGCCAATCAGATCATCTTGCTGTCTGTCTCTGAAGAAAATTCGCCCCTGGTATGCAAGCCAAGCCAAGAGCGTAGACAGGGTGACTGCACTCCTAGTCCAACCTGTCTTAGCTGAGTGAAAAAATGCTGAAGGGAAAATTACCTGTTTGGCTCCAGACTGAATTAACTTTTTAATATACAAGTATGTTTATTATTTTTCCTTAAAAGTGCCTGCCTATCTAATATATTCATTAATGTTATCTGGTCAGTTCGCTTGAAATATTATGAAAAATGTGCAAATGCAATAAGGTGACAGTGCTTGGAGGCAAAGCAAGATGTATTTTCTAATTATATGACAGAAAACAACATTGTTATTAACAAATGACAGAGCAGAGTAATCTTCTTATGTCCAGGCTAGTGCAGGCTAGGATGTCTTGCTCCTCACATCCAGAGTATCAGGAGAAGTGGATGGCCTTGACACCAACTCTTTCCCCATTCACTGACCACCACAAACCCTCAGCATCAGACCTCCATCCAACTCTCCCGAGCCAGCTTTCCCACCCGATTTCCAGGGGCACAGCCTCTCTTCCCCAGCAGATCCTCCTGCTCCGTCCCGCACCCTCCCAGCCGGGGGGCTCTCCACTCCATACTCAGAAATGTTGCATTTTCACCACCCTTCAGCTGCTTCCGAAGTCCCATACGAGATTTGCCGGTAATGGCTGGGACTGCAGAGAGGTTTTGCCTGCCCCCAGTTCTTGCTGCTCTTCCCTTGGTCTGCCTGACTCCCCCAGCCACTGCTCCTATCTCGAATTCCTCCCTCTGCTGCCACTTCCCCTCGCAGCTTCTTCCTGCTCCCTGTGTGCTCTTGACTCTTTTGTTCCCCCTTTTAGAAACACCTTGTAAGTGCCAGACAGGAATTTCCCGACACTATGTCCTGCATTAAGCAAGCGATAATGGCAGAAACAATGGAGAATTATGTCAGTAGGGTGCCCTAACAAAAGAGCAGAATTTAAATGAGGACACAGCTTTGGTCTTTGGAATTTGTCCACTATAAATGACTCTTCTTATTTTATTAGCATGTCTAGTTTAAGTGGAACACATTGTAATTTTAAATGGACAATAATAAAGAAGGATCATATGTCCTATTCTTACATGTGCACTTAACATTCCCCGGGGGTTCTTTCCGCCTGCCATCCCCTCTCTTTCCCCCATCACAGCCCTTCATATTTCTCATTATATTTAACTATTTTTTTAAACTTGGTTTTTGCTCCTAGGAGAACCCAAAGCTTCTAATCCAGTGCTGTGTAAAGCAAATATAAAGTAGGTTGTAGAACTACTACAAACTACTTGTGCACCACCCCTGCTCACAAAATGTTTGTCTTGCAAATACTGTAGAAGAAAAGTCAAATTATAGACTATATTTACAAAAACAGTTGACCATAAACTTATCCTGGTTCTTCCTCTCTGAAAATTTAATGATGTTAGGATCCCTCTATTCCTTTCTGAGTCCTAGTTCAAACAACAACCTGCCAGGCTGCCTTTCAAAGCAGGCCATCACCCAGCAGGAGCAGGGTTACTTAAAAGTAGTTCCCTAACTAGCCAGTCCTTCCTAAAGAGCTGTGCTGGTGTCAAGGGTTTCTGACTACACCACAGATTTTGCAAACTAATTCAAGTTAAAACAGCCACTGACTTAAAATAAGCCTGCTTCCTTGACAATAAAGTCCCGTGACCAGTTGAACTTCACAAAAGGAAGTCACACCATGGATAGAAACCTTTGTCCAACACGTCCATTGGCACTACTGACAGTGGAAGTTATGAAACAAAAGACTAAGTTTCCTTAATTTCTGTGCAGTAAAAAATGAGTTAATACATTTGTAATGATATTTTTCACTTGTTTTTTTTCCCTGTATTTCTTCAGAAGCTGCTGTCACCTGAAAACTGGGGTTTCAGAGTAACAGCAACAAGAAAATACTGACAAATTAAATGGGGGTTGTGCAAGACAACCTTTCCAAGATGAATTGCAGGACTAGGTTCAGAAGTGTCATTCTGTAGCCTAGACATTGTTTTTCAATTGTGATTCTGACTGCTTTCTTGACCAGTCCTTACTTATCCCATGTCTCAGTTTTGCAACTGGTTATCAAGCAAACCTAAGTGTTGTTAATAAGCCTGAAAAAAGTGCAGAAATTCTTCTGTAGACCATGCAAGCCCATGCAATGGTTTAGTGCTGTTAACTTTCAGAAATACTTCATTTAAAAAGAATGTTCTACAGTGCTCTTGATTTTCATTCATTGGACTGTGGGTTACAACCAGGGAGACCTATCATTTTTTTGCTGTACAAGACAGGCTAATTTTTGCTTACTTTAACTGTGACCAGTTTTACCAGGCCCTGACAAAGTTACACCAAACACAGTCATGTTTTTCTTCTAGCAGTGTGCAAGAGGAATAATTTTTACATGCCCTTTTTTTCCCCCCTGCAGCCTACAACAGTGCCAAGAAGTACTTCAGATGAGGTAGAAGCATAATTGAATAATTTTAGTAGCCTTAAATCAAGCTGGCCAGTATCAAAATACTCTGATTTCTGAAGCACTCATTGGAATTTAAGGGGTCTTTCTGCAATTAATCATTCTGGCACAAGACACAACCACACACCAACTTTTTCTTCTATGCACTAATTTGTCATAGAAATCTGTTCCCTTGACATTGTCTCTGGTGCCAATAGATGACAGTTGAGAGAATATATGTAAAAACAGCCACAGAGTAAGCAAGATACAGATTACAGAGTGAAGAGCAGTCCAAAAATTCTGTATTAAACCATAAGAAAATGAAACTTGTCTTTTCCTGGAGATAAAGATTTCTGCTCCGAACACTAGTTTTCCATTTCCCAGATGTGACTTCTTAAAGGATGCACTGTTAGTAAAAAGGAACATGGTGAGTAATAGCTATTTCCTGCTAATTTTGCTTCCTGTAGGGATTTGCTCCCTGGTGTGATCTCACATGTTCAGGGATTGTATGTCCCAACTGGAACCTGCTTAGCCTACAGCTCAGTGTGTGATGATTTGAAGGGAATGGAAAAAGCCCTTCAGCTTCAAGGCATTGGCCCTGCCTCTGCAAAGGGCTGATGAAGAAATGAAGCTGAGAGTCTGAAGGCGGGATGTGCCTGCCCCAGCCGTGTACGTGCCAGACTGCCACAGGACATGCCATCCACTGACCTGCACTTTCCAACACGTGTGTCCTTTTAAATCTTGCTTCTAGGTCTGGCATGGAAGAGCAGTGAAAGCACATCGGTGTTACAGTCCCTGGCAAAAGTGCCCCCTGCATCTGCTCCCTCTCAGCTGTCGGCTTTTAAGTCCTGTAGAAGGAGCAGCACCCATTTCAGGACCACAAAGCCCTACCCTGGCACACAGGTCCCCATGCTGCAGCTGCTCCTTGTTTGACTTGGCCATCCAAGAGCTCTAAGGCCCTTAAAGAGAATCCTAAAACATGGATACTGTAAACACAAAAGGGAAAGAGCGTTTGGGCTACCAGGAAACACCCATGGGAAATGTGGTGGCGCAATGTATCCCAAACTGTGATACACACCTCATAAAGGCAGGGGAGCCTCTTCAAAGCAGTCACACAGGTTGGCCCAGAACCAGGGCCTTTGCTGCAACAGCACTTAGTGCCATTGGAACAGCTGCAGAAGTAGCTAGGCTGTTACATTTCTCTTTTACTTTTTTTTACCTTTTTTAAAAATTTTAAATGTTGTGGATATCCATCTGGGGATATAAATTTTGCTTGTGTCCTGGAACAGGAACATGAGACAACTAAGTCTCACAAAACTCCTGTAAGACAAATTCCATAACACCCCCAATTTTAGAGGCAGAGATGAATGAAGTCAATACCAAACCCAGGGTGTGCACGAAGAGCTCCTATCCCTGTGTTCAAACCACAAGATAATTCCTCTCCTTTCAGGCCCTGATCCAGAGCAAATCAGTTGGAGTCCTTCTATTGAGTCCTCAATCAGCAGTGTAATCACTTTAGCATGTGTCAGGATTAAAACCAGCCCTCCAAATAAGACCATGTCTACACTGCAAATGCCTTACTGATAAAGGAATACCAGCACAGTAAACAGACAAAGCATTCCTGGGGCGGTGTAAACTTATACTGGCAAATCTGCTCTTTGTAGCGGTACAGTAAAATCATCCCCGCAAGCAAAACAAGCACCATTTTGAGGTATAATTGCATCTACATGTGTAGTGTTTGCTCACTGAGAGGTGTCAGTCTGACCAGAACAGCTGTGCTGATAGAAATCTGCAGCACAGACCTGGACTTATTTAAAAAAAAAAAAAAAGTTTTAAACAATTAATAACAATCAACATTGACTCTCTGGTCAAAGTGGTGTCAGTTTGTCTCTTCAGAGGTTTACACAAATTGGTTGATTTAAGAAAGAGAAAAGAAAGGAATTTAACATGGTTACATGGACTTGCCTTGGCTGGTATTTTGAAAAGTGTAAAGCTATGGAAATCAGATCTACTGTGTGGAAACACCATTTTGGGACACAAAGCCAGGCTTTGTGAGTTTACAGCTAGATTTTTCCAAGACCCTATTCAGCAAAGTCCTGTAGTCATAGCCTGCTAGTTCCACAGATGGGGGAAATGGTGACGTGGAAGAGATCTCCCACACGGCCAGCCTCCCTCCAAGGCCCTAATAACACCCTGCCTCTTGCTGCAGATACATTTATCTTTGTATCACCTTCCGCTCTTACAAGCGAGAGCTTGAGATTGGGGAAAAAAATAAAGGAAGCAGACCACTAGGAAGGTACAAGGAATACAAATGCAAACAGCCAAAAACGAGGCAAAAACCAGGCTGGGAAAATTCTTTGGAGGGAAAACGCATCTCCTGAGAAGCCTTTGAAACACAAGAAAAATCATAGCTTAGCCCAAAAAGTTTCTTTCCATCCTTGGACCACTCTGTTTGCTCCTATTTCCACGTTAGGTGCAATTTCTGTTTTGACAATTTCTTAAGATCCACTTGAACGGAATGAGGTTTGACTTGATGATGTGAGATCTGGTAAAATGATGTGAGGAAATCCTAATTTAACAACCAATCCCTTGAATCACATTTCCTTACCCCCAGCAGAATCTAACAGTGATAAACTAATATGAGCTGCCTCCTCTTTGCTCCTTTGCCTGTGTCTAGTGCAATCCCTGCTCTGCTGAGCCTCCTGTTCACCCCTGACCAGCCTGCTCCCTCCACTCCCTCCTGCACTGGTTGAACACAGGGTGTCTGATTTACTCCCCTCCTGCTCCTGGCCTCCTCCTTTGCTGGATTCTCAGCAGCCAAAAGGCAAATTTCCCTGTGGTGTCTTTGCAGACACCACCTCTAATCCTTCCCTTCTGTTATGTCCCCCCCCTCTATGGGGGTAATCTTTCTGAGTCTCTGTTCTTTCATCCACTCAGAGACCAGTTGCATTTGCCTTTTCATTACCCTCCACCAATTTAGAACTGGGGAACCTTTTCTGTCACAGGAGCTGGAGGAGACATCCCAGTGATGCTACCACAGCTCCTTCTGACTCACCTAAGCACTGACATTTCTCTTTCTTTCCATGCTAATACCCAGACTATCATTCTATGCCAGCATAACTCATCTTTCCTTCCCTTGTTCCCACAAGCAAGAATTAGCTAAATAAACAGACAAAACTAGAAACTTGGCAATCTCTTGTTTACTACAGACTTTGCCTCCTTAGCTTCCAGTTTTTCCAAACTGTCTAAAATTAATCAGGTACAGACTACTCTATTCCCGTACTCTAATCAGAAGTGCTTACTTGCTAAACAGCACTTCAAATTCTCTTCTTTAAAACACCACACTTCATTCCTGTGTGAAGCACACAGCCCCCATTCCCTGGCAGAGACACAGCCCAAACACCTACCCTGGAGGAAGATGAAAAATGAGATGACTGTTTCCTAGCTGTGCATACTTGAGAAAGAAATATGTATTTTCTTCCCTCCCTTTTGCCTTGCTGAGCATGTTGCAGTTGTGATGACATGTTGGAGGTGATTAGGCACTCAGTTTCGATGACACACATAACTTATCCATGTGGCCAATAAAACCTCCACACAACACCTCCCCATCCACCTCTATAGATCCTCTTGATTCCTACCCCAGGCTTCAACACCCAGGAAAGTTATTTATGCCGAAGTGAATTAGCTTGCTAAGAATTTCTTAAGTGGAGTGCAGTGAGCCAGCAGTTTTCTTCCACAAATGAGAAAATAAGTAAAGGGCTCTCAGAGCCCAGTGTTGCTGAAAACAAATTGGCACGGCTAATTTTGGCCTGACAAGTGCACTAAGGATTCTCTACATTTCCCATACAGGTCAAGCTTATCGGTTCACACTTGTTAGTGCAAAAATCTCTTTTCCTATCTTTGTTTCTGCCACTTCTCTTATCCTGTCACTCTCCTGCAGTAAGTGCACTGGCTGGGCACTTCAGTAGGCATTTTTGCAAACACTCTTATTCCATTACAGAAAGATATTCACACGTACACACAAATGACAGTAGACTTCAGTGTAGTGCTTATCACAGAGAAAGGACAAGACAGCCTAGTGTACCTGCTGCATTTCGTGCTGCCTTACACAAAGTGATCTCTTTTTCAGCAGCTTCCCTTCTGGAAGAGACAGGCAACATTTCAATTGAATCTTTTAGGAAAAAAAAAAATTCTGCATGCAAAGGACAGAAAGAGGGAGGAAGAAAAGTTATCCATTATGATGGATTAACTGCAAAGGTAGCACTTGTAATTTCCTCTCACTTTTGAGCCCGTGGGTCATGGACTTGACTGGGGTTGGATTGTCCTGTGTTTCAAGTTTGGGGTTGTTACATTGCCTGACCGTGGTCAGAGCACACCAAGCTGCTGACAAAGTTCTTTCCTTTCCAAAGCACAGAAAAAAGAAACTAAAGAAACAAAACCTGGCCAGGGATTTTGAAGGGAGACACCCTAATTTTTACTGAGTCTTACAACTCCTGGGAGACTGGATATTTGCTGAATCACACAGCAATGGGTCAAAGGGACTCTGCTGGACACAGGCTGAATTTGGTGCTGATCCAGCTATTGCAAAACACTGCTTGCAGTCTCAAGGGAAGCACAGAACTGGTAGAAGGCTGGAGATGGAGAGCCCTGCTGGGAAGAGAGCTCTTCTAGGTGCACAGGGATATTAGGACCATAGGCAGCACAGTGAGGGATCTCCATGGGATGTGGAAGCTTGTGTTAGGGTCCCTGGATCTCCTGAGTGGTAGGAGAGATTGTCTAAACTTCCACAAGCGAACGAAAACCACAGAGGCAGTATCTGTGATGTTTTTCCTTCAAATTCAAATAATTCTATGGCCCATTTTTCCACTGAGTGAGTCAAAAGTGCTAACCACAGATCCCATAGGAAAGCAGAAGTCAAGCACTGGGCAAGGTGCTTTTCTGAAACTGATTTTAGCATTTGCTTGATCCAAAGCAACAATTTGAAGTCAAGTAGAGGCATTTTTCTTTTTAAGTAATGAATGTTTAACACTGGAACAACTTATGGAGATGACTGCTTTCCCATCAATACTCCTTTATTTCCCATTTTTCATGCCCTAGGCAATGCCAGCAGTTGCCCTCTACTGTAGATTTTGAATCCTGATAAATATAAAGGTATGCAGTAAGGTCTAGCTGGCATGTAGGCTGATTCTGTTTTTGTATAAACACCCTATCAGTGCAATATGGATAGTTATAGCATCTTTGATGCTCTCAGTTTTGGGGGCAGAAATAAACATTGACAGAAGAGAAAGTATGGTTCACTCCATGTAATAGAAAAATTCAGTCTACAAGCCCAGGGAGGAGGAGGAGGAAGAATTATTGGTCTGCTTAATAAGCTGCTGAGATGTCCAGAGGAAGTGAAACTTCTCTAAGTTCTAAGGATTCCAGTTCAGAGTATTTCACACTTTACAATTCCCTGGCAGGCCAGCCCGTTCGCACAGACCCTGGCTGCTGGGATTCAACATCTCACGTTAGAGCATTTGGAATTTATTTAACACGTGTCCCACAGAACGCAAGACTTGCTTCAGAGGAACAGGCAAATCACTTGTAAGTGTGCATTTACAAGATCAGAAGTCATGAAAACCATGCTCACTGCTTGTCAACTTATTTAGGGGAAATTGTGTAATCAACTTAACATAGCAGTTATCCTTTACCTAGAAGGTCAAGCTCATTGTTCCTGTATGTCACCACACTTGGCTATTAATCACTCAGGAGGAAATACATAATTTTTATTTAAATTAAGCCATACAAAGTGGGGTTAAGTCTGAATTCAGATATCTTCTCTCTCTTCCAGAGAAGCTGCAAAAGTCAGATTTTCTCTAGCTTAATCCCCACCTTTTGGAGAGGAAAAAAAGAAGAAAAAAAAGAAGAAAAAGAAAGAAATTTGAGTGAAGGGTGCTAAACTACTTACATCCTCATCACAAGCTGTTAAGAAGACAGGTAGCTAAGCCATTCAACAGCCTTTCTTTCATCTGTTCCTATGTTTTCCTCAAACAGTTTGGATCCCACACCAAATTTTTGCCACTGGCATTTTCTCCTTCTCCCTCCTGCACTTCACCTCCTGTGCGATTCATGTGCAACCTCCTGTGCAACTCATGAAATGAAGCAAAGAGAAAAAGTGATTGAGGGTCACTTTATGACTAGACATGATGTTCCCCCTCATCCAAAGCCAGTAGACAGAACTTCTGGAGGACAATGTGAAAACATCATCATCCCAGTGTGGTGCCTGGAAACACACTGAGTCCTTCATACTCCGAGTACTGTTCATCCTAAAGGCCCTTCTGGACAGTGATCCAGCTCATTAAATGAAAAGTACTTATATTCTGGAAAGACAAAATCACATTTTTCCCTACCTGTACTTCCAAAACCTCCTATCAAATTATTGAAATTTTTAAAATAAATATGCCAGAAAACTGACAACGGCTCAGATGCCCTCTCCCCATCATGTCCTTCTTTACCTGGGCTTTCCCTGCCATGAATGATGTTATGCCATTTCTGGGACTGTTCCAGAATCTGCCACTTTGGGATATCTCTCCTGTGCATTAAATTGCATGTGGTTACACTCCAGAAATGCATCCTGCCAGGTCAAGAGTTTTTCTTCCCTGGGAATTAATTATGAAAAGTCTTCATCTCTGACATGTATGGCTACTTCTTATTTGCTGCCTACATGCTTTTCACTCTCCTGTTTTTTAACGGGTTGGAAATGCTAACAAAAGAGATAATCCGCCTTTGTGGGTATTCCCATAATTAGCAGCACGCACATCTGGATAGAGTTTCAATAGTCCACTGTTATTCAAACAATTTGTAATCACACAGACTGTGTAGTGAACCAGCAGACCGGAGCATATAGCTTTTCATTATTATGTGGTATACAGTACCCATAATACACAAATAAACTCAAAACCTGCTGCAGCAACAATGACACATTCTGTGTGGCCTTATTCACCAAACAGCTCTCTAAGAAGTCTTTATCGAAAAATGCAACACATCCACTAATTATTCAGGGTTGTAAGTGGGTAGGAAGTGTAGGAAAATCTTGCTGAATCTGTTCAACATTCTAAAAAGCTAAGTCCAGCAGCATTTACAGGATTTAAAAAATAAAGGCTATAAAAACCAAGAGCTCAGAGCTTAGTTATGTGGGTGCACAGTACCACGTAACATGTAACAGTAGTCGATTTTACAGGATATGTAACAATACACACCAGCATAGCCAAAGGCAGGATCAAGCCCTTAAAATTTTATATTGTGATTCGTGCTCAAAGATTTGTTTCAGTGCGGATGCCATGACTCATAGTCTCCATTCCCCCAGTGCTTCATCCCCTCCTTCCCCACGACCCAAGCTAACTTTTTATTAAAATGCTCTGGATGCAGATTCTCTTGTTTAAGCCGGGCATTTATGGATTTCATCCTGCAACCTGTACTCACAGGAGCTACTTACACAAGGGCTGTGAGACTGGCCTGTCTGGAAATGTTTACTGCAGAAAGAAAAGATGTCTATTCCTGCTCCTTGGCTGAAGCCTTTTCCTTTTAATGACAGACTGTCCAGATTTCCTCAGCACAGGACTGTCTAGGAAACATGTCCCCAGCTTGCTTGGCTGCTACACAGCTCTACAAGCATCATATCTGAGCCCATACTGTATCATAGGACAGTGCTGAACCATTTCTAAGTGGTGCTTCACAGGTTTCAAAAGGTATCTCTACTAGTTATTAACTACAACATTTTATATTAAAAATTTACTATCAGAAGAATTTGTGATTCACTTAATCAGTATTGGTTTATGGGGAAACAGCAGAGGGATGTAGAAAATTCCAGTCCGAAATTTCTCCGAGTCAAGGTTTGTTAAAGGACAGTACATCTCAGTGAAATGTTTATTCAGAGAAAGCAATTGCCAAGAGGGTGAATACAACATAATGATGGTTAGCCTGGCACTGTGAGTCTGGAGTTCTCCCCGTGGCTCTTACTCATATTCTGTCTGAATTAGGGACGTAATTTTTTATCTCTATATTCTTTTTTTTTGCCCATTTGTGTAATACAGAATGAAACAACAGTAACTGCAGGGTTACTTTTCTCCTCCAAAGACCTGCTTTGCATCCTCTGCATCTTACCTGAACAACTCTGAGTTTGGGAGAGCTTGAGAATGTTAATTTCTCTCAGAAGGACTTTGGATCCATGCCTGTTGTGAAGTCTCATGGGGCTTTTGGTGACAAGACCAAAATAGAGATAGCATTGAGCTTTCCATCATGGCCTGCTGCTCTGGGATATTTCAGAGCATTCTAAGAAAACTATTTCTCCCGCTGCACTTTTCCAAATTCTGTGAAATGCTTTTTGAATGGTGTTATGTACATCAAGGATTGGTAAACTGGGTTTTAGTAATTACTCAGATTGATTTATCAAAACTTGTGTATTTATATGTTCCTTTAAAATAACAATTCTTCAATCACAACAGCTGATATTCACCAAAACCTGATGTCTGCACATGGCAAACATTCTGACAACACAAATCCACATGACAATTATCTGGATGTTTTGACTAGCTCCTAGTGTTACAGATCTAGGTGGCACTGACAATAGATGTTTTCCAGCCAATCCCACACTTTTTTCAACCAAATACCAGCAAAGAATTTCTTCTCATATGTGACAACACATTCTTATTTCTCAAAGGTATTGTACAGCCACATTAATGCATGAGAAATGCGTTGAGGTGATGAGTTGAAAAACACAATGAAGGTGCCAATCAAAACTTAGAATACTGACAAACACTGAAGAAATTCAAACCTCCATACAAAAGCTGAAGCTCAAGGCCCATGTGTTGAAATAAAAAAATATAAAAATCATGTAACATAACAAGAGTTATCTTTGATTAAAAAATTACACTTTTTCTCATAAAAAATCTGTGTTGTTTCATTTTTCAAAAGTAAAGTTACAATAAGCAATAAAATCTTTTACAAAAACTGCAGAGTAAGTTAATTTTGAATATAACTAAACAATATATCAGCGAAGTATTCCTTTCAGCTTCCTGGAGACTTGTATATTGCCAATTTATAATTAGTTGCAGATTTTCAATTACTTTCTAGCTAACAAAACAGTTTCATTTGCATTGTTTACTTGCCACTTAACTCAAATTGTACCCAAATTGGTTATTTTAAAATGTGACACAGATTTTCAGGGCCAAAGCAAATTCTATATATTTTAATGTAACAAGCATCTGTATTTCAGTCTTCAGTGATAAAAGTGTACAGGATTTGGCCAAAACTCAATCAACTCCATCACAATCTCAAAATGCTTCCTGTGCAATTTGTCAAAAGCAGATTTCTTGGCAATAACACATAAAACTACAGCAACATATAATGAAGAACATAATCTCGGAAAATACGCAAAGTTTGTTTTGTGTACTAATTGAAACTGGGAAACCACTGTAGGCAAATTTAAATTCAACAGAAGATCAAAGAAATTAACCATCAAAATATCATTCTGCTACCGTGCTTAAATATAGTCCACTGCACTGAGTCTCATTCCTGATAGCCCCATTCATCAGGAGCATACTAAATTCAAGGTGCAGAAATTTGGGGGTCGAGTGACTAACTGGAGGGATTTTATTTGGTGTTATTCAGTACCAGGCAGACCTCAGCTAACTCTGTTACATGATACTCTTTATGATAATGCACCCTGCTATGAGATTTAAGAATTGGCTGTCTGCAGCAACAGCCTGTGCCAAGAGATTCCTATTCCCAAGGGAGAGAAGAGTTCTCCACTCCCTCTCCTGCCACACAGACATTAAATACAGGGCATTTTTGACTTCCAGGATAGCAAGTGCAAGCCTCTGACCAGCCTTTGTTGTAGTCCTCATTCTGTAATTGATCATCCTTCTCCTTCCCACATAAAATAGTCACGGGTTTTAATTTTTTCTCATCCAGAATTTCCCACTCAACACCTCTAATTGTTCTGAACATTTGTCCATCTCTGCTAGATGCTGGGGGAGGACACCTGTTATTGGCACCAGACAGGCTCTTGAAGATAAGGACACCCAGCATGGTGCTGACTTTCCTGTCTTTTTCTGCACCCAGAGGTGTCCTCACACACCTGAGTGGGACAGCAGCAGTGTCACTCTCCTGATGAGTTATGACAGATCCAGGGCTTACAAGTTTGCTCTAAATGTATGCACATTTCTGTGATATATATTTTACCTTTTCTGTGAAAAATCTTATTCAAAATTTTATTATCTGGACTAGTCCAGGTTTGCAGAGCAGTTCTACAATTTCTCCTTCTCCTCCCCAGCCCTACCTGAGGCTAGAGCTGCCTTGGCCATGGAGTGCCTTGATGCCAGCCCCAGCAGAGATCACAGCTCCACTGCAGCGAGGGCTGATTGCAGTAAACGGGCAGAAATGCCGAGTTCAAAGGATGGACAAAACTTCCCTGGACATTTTAGACTGAAATTTGATTTTGTTCTTGGATCGGGGCTGATATATTTCATGAACTGCGCTGGTTTAGCTTTGGTGGTGCAGAGAGCAGATCATGTTTTTTTCAGTGGAGAAGCATCTTTTGGGGGAAATATTATTGCTATTGTTCCCTCTATTTTTCTGTTTCTTCTCCTTTTGAATACAGCACGACAGCACTAGAGCAGTCGCTACAACAAAGATACTTAATATTAACCTACAGTATTTCCTAGGGAATACTACTTAATCATATTCTATGCACAATAGCAATTTAATAAAATATATATGTTAAAAATAACGAAGTCTACCATTCCTAGCCCCACTCCTGAACAGCCATTATTGTCTCCTTCCAGCAGCAAGAAATGGGCATTTAATCTTACTTTCAACTTTCAGTCTTTAAATCAGTTTTAAATCCATGACAAGACTTTACATCCTACCCCATTGTTAGCAAGATTCCTTAATTGCCTCCTTTAAAAGACTTTATCCAACCCTTTTGAAAGTTTAAATAAATTATATCCACTGGTTCTCCTTTATCCATTATTTGTTAACTATTTCAAAGAAATCTGAGAGGCTATAGAAATCGTGCTGATTTGTCCCCATCATATTATCCTCATCTAGGTCCTTTATAACTTGATCTTTAATCATTCCCTCAACCATATTTCTTTACAGTGAGGCACCTCCCAGGTTTATAATTTCAGGGATCGCCCATAACACCCTTTTAAAAGGAGGGCAACAATCTTGATCACCCTCTGATAAAACTTTTTTTTAAAGAACACGTGCTGTCGCCATTTGTCAGTTGCTCTGTTACCAGCCATGGTTGTCTCCATTCATGTCCTCTAGGCTTGGTTACCACATCTAGATATATTTAGGAACAAATCTGGCAAATCTGAAAAATCTGCAACTGGTACACCCACTGCCAGCCCGCTTTAGCAGCTGGAGTTGTCTGGAGCACATCTGGGACATCCCCATGGAACATCCCCGTGGAAGATCCCCATGGAACTCTGCTCCATGGCACTCTGCTTTCACCACTGGCTCTGTACGGAGCTGAAGGCAGGTAACGTCTCCATCCTGGCATTCAGTGGACCCACGCTTCCAGTGAATGAGACAATCTCCTGCAGCACTGAACTACGCCCTGCCCCGAGGATCCGCTGCAGGAGCAGTCAGCAACAAAAGTGAGCCTTGCAAAATTCAATAGACGGCTGTCTCAGAGGCTGGTGCAAGAGTAAAACTGACTTTTGCAAGAGAGGAAAGTAACAGTGATACTGTGCCACATTCCCAATAAACAGCCAAATTTTTTTCTTGAGGTTTAATTAATAATAAAAATAGGCATATCCAGACCTTTGTCAGAGAGTCAGTGGAGCAGCTAAATAAGGAAGCAACATACATATATTCTTAAACTTTAGATGCATAAGGCATGCAGATGCTATTTTGACAAGAGAGTGAAACCTAAAAACCTAGAGAGCTATTCCTCTTGACTTTCCTCCAAACTCATATCATTGCCATACAGATCCAATTATCTATTACAAATTAATTCTTCTAGTCCTTCCAGCACATTTTTTATCCCTTTGTCTCTGTCAGAACGCTGCTGTCACTACTTGCAAAGAAAACCAATGGAGGAGGTATTTCCCCATTGCCTAGTGATGCAAACAAATAATCTAGCTTTTCTACACTCTCCTGCTCATCAAGCTGAACTGGGTTTGACAACTGGAATGTATTAATTAAACCCTTGCACATTTAAGGGGAAAAGAGTCACTCTGCCAAATAAAACGGGACAATAATGAGGACCGCATTGGAGCATCTCTACTGAAAACTTGCCACATTTCTAGACATGCATTCATTCACCCACTCATCCTTCCCCCTCCCCCAGGATCACCAGTTTGGTATGAAGTTCAGAAACAAGGATAACAGCAAGCAGCAGAAGAGATAAGCGGGCACAGTGAGTATTTTTTAATTTCCCTTATTAATGACATGAAGAATTGGCTCTTTTTAAAAGGATTTAGTATTATTTCCTCCCGTTATTCTTATGAAGCAAAAGCGGAAGACTAAGAAAGGGGTCCATGCTGCACCACGCAAACACTCAGAATCAAGGCATTTACCATCAAATGTGGGATCTGAACCACCCTCTTCTGGGTTTTACAAACTACTTCCACTACGGAGTGCCCCTTGCTTTTGTAGAGTAGGGTGCAGCTGGGGAAAACACTGATTGAGGGCTCAGCTTCTACAACAAATGGACTTTAGGGCATGGCAGGAGGAGAGAGAACACCCCAAACTCCCTTTCCTGCTTTCAGGACTATGGGTCCAGTTTGCAGCTGCACTCCAGGCAAGCCCAGCTGCAGATGGTCACCAGGAGAGCCTGGTGGTGTTGTCTGGTGGCCATAAAGAAAAAGCCCTGTCACCACATCCTCTAAAAGCACTGCATGGCAGCGTTTCCCAAGGATAGCCTGGAAGGGAGAGAAAGGTACCAAACACTTGGAAACAACTAATTGCTTTAGAGAGAGTGTAAACTTAATAAGTAGGCCACACAGATCACATCTTTACCACCAACACGTTGAACCATTTATAAAAAAAGTTTTGTAATTCTGCATAATTAAGTCTTTTAATAAGGTAGATTTGAAGACTACAGAGCCACTGCACTTAAGGTTGATGTTATTTTAATTACATAGAAAAGACATAATTTGGGAAGAAGCCTTGCAGTTTATTACATTTACTTCTGTCAAATAACTTATAATTGTGTGCCAAGGTGCCTGAGAAAAGTATTGTGGGTTTTTTGCCATTTTTAAACAGCTTATGCCACTCGAAAAGGATTACTTCCTTTGTAAGTTGCTGTTTCAACTGAAAGGTAGCAATTAATTAAGCCATTTACATAAAACTGTCTTGGATCAGCTACCTACAAAGATAAAGGCTGAAATCTACTTTCTAATTGAACAAATAAAGTTTTAAAAATAAATATACGTTGGTAATTATCTGTAATAATACAAATTAGGAAATTTAGCTGATAAAATGAATATGTCAGAAATTAAGACTAAATTCTTATCATCCAAATTGAATAGGAACAGTCTATCCAAAAAACATTCTTCTAATTTATCTTTCATTTATTGTCACTTTACACATCTTTGTATCATTTGATGTCTTGCCATATCACATGATGCAAATGGAGAGGAGGTGGAAAGTGTCTCTATTTCAAGGCATGTGCTAATTCTGATCACGGTGGTTTTTTTTTTTTCCTTTTTTCGTTTGGGTATGGACAGAGAGAAAGGAAAAAAACCTCTGTTTTTCACAAACTGTCATTATACACAGCAGGAAACAATAAATGACATAATTTAGCAAAATAACCTGGGGTACTTCAACACACACCATCAAAAGTAAACTGTTCATTTACCTAACTAACTGTATGCAATTGATATGACTTCATAGTATACTAACATACGAAGTAAAATAAAATACTGTCTTTTATTGCAATAGTTTTAACAGCAGAAACACAGCTTCGAGCAAAATCATGGTCTCTCTAGCATTTAACTACAGTCTATATTTTTCCCTCTACACTTAAAAGAGGAAGTTGTACAAAAACATCTCATGCCAGTGGTGAAACAGATCTACACCAGAGATTTGCATTGCTGCAGCTACAGCAGCACAGACAGACGGACCCCGTGCACAGTAATTTTTACATCCAACCTCTAGCACAGAAGGTGGTTTCTCATCCTCCACCTGTGTGGTGGTTCAGCTGATTAATGGTCTCCCTGTGACAGCTGTTACACATGCAAAACTTGCACTGAAGCGAGTGGTGGGGTTTTTTTGTCTGCATAATGACTCGAGGACACAATTCTGAGTCATATCACACATTCTGAGCCAGGTCTCTTCCTTCCCTAATTATTGCATTCTTTGCTAATGGATGGGATACATTTTCTTCCAATATATCTCATCCAAGCGTTCTTCCCACACATAAATCAAACTTATAATACTAAAAACTTAATCTGGAGAGATTTCATATTAAAGCTTGCTCTGTCTGTCTCCAGGCAGTCATTCAGTACCTCGGAAGCAGCTGAGATTGCTCATTACACATCTTGTGCCTGCACTCACCAAACCAGATCTCTAAGACTTAGGAAAATATTTATGTACACAACTTGGAGTACCCAGTGGGAGTATGCATCTACATAACAATAAGTACAATGTTAAGTGCTCACAAGATCAGGGCTCAAATCAGCAAGAGATTTCACTCTGCAAACACCCCAATCTCATTTTTTACTACTGACCAATAATGGGACATTCAGTCAGGATACTGGGGTTCTACATCTGGAAACATCTGTGCAGGTAACTCTTCAGGGCAGAGGACAGCACTGCTTCCAGGTTTATGCAGAGCCTCCAGACTCTGGGCTTCCCTTTGAAAATCAAAACAAATACCTGGCAAATAATAATTTAATTCAACATCTGCTGTCTGATCCCTGACTACTGTACCTCACAATTTTATAACATTTTGTAAAAACTATTTAAACTGAATTAATGCACTAAACAAAATTGTCTTTTTACTTTAACCATACAGCAAACTTGTTCCCTGTGTACAATTCCATCCCTTCCAGGTCCAGAGCTGAGGTGCTGAGCACCTGTGGTAGTGATTTCTGCAGCTCCAGACTACCACACGAGGTAAATGTGACAGGCATTTACTGAGGCTTTTTAGAAACTGAATAGAGCATCTCTTGCCCTTTTTTTGTACTTGCTTCAAGGATATAACAAGAGAGACCTGCATATCTAACATAATAAGCAAAAATTGAACACTTTAGAGTTACACCTTTGCACAAGCTTTCACACATGTGAACCAAAGCACAAGTACGAAGATGTAAGTGCACTACAGAAAATACTGTTCATGAATATATGTTATGTAACAGAACATGCCACTTCTTGATGTAATCTTCACTACTAGTCTGAAATCATCAGTCAAATAGGATGCAAAAATCTAAAAAATCCAAGAACAAAACCCCTGTTTTCTTTTCTGTTTCTTTTTCAACAGTGTTTCAAATAATCCCTTCGCCTTTTATAATTTCTACGAAACTGAAACAAAGCTTCACCCAGGTAAGTTTACTGATCCTTGGTTTAATAAATATAATGTACATTCCCTGCCTCAATGGGAGTGAACTACCACCTGATGGTAAGCAACACTTCCATCTCAAGCTCAGCACGCAAGGTATGTTGATACAGTCACTGCCATGAGAACCCTTGTGCATTGTTCATGGTCATTTCATAACAGTGGAAATAGCTGATAAATACTTCTCACCACATCACAAATAACAGAACACACACACAATCCTCCCACACTTCTCCATCCTGCATCAGTCACTGGTGTTAACATGATTAATAAAACACAGTTTGGTCAATAATAATCTGCTTTTGCTTTCACCAGGAAGCTCATCTTTCCTCCTTTGCCTATGGCTCTTTTATTGTTCTCCACCTCTGGTTCCAGAAAATGGTACAGCTTTGCAAAATGCTTAGAGAGGTTTTATCTATGGAAGATGCCATGGTGAATAAACTTCTACATTGCTTCACTCTACATGTGTCAAAAGTGAAGTTTCTTCTGCCACTAACGACAAGTGTCTTCTAGAAGAGACAAGCCTAGCCTGAGGAGTTATTCAAAGGGTAAATGCTGTGTTTAAAAAGAAGGTCTACCCTTGGCAGAAAATCTGATATGTTCTCCTTTGCAGGAATATAATAACTTCTAATATCAAGATTGATTTGAACAAGAGAAAAGAACTCTACCACAGTTGGATTTTTTATAGCTGGGGTTTTAACTTTACACCAAAAAGTTAAATCACTGCTGTACATGTGTAAGGCTGCATCTCCAGAGTGGTTCACTTCCCTGAAGTCCACCTAGAAACTGGCCATAGGTAAACAATTCAGTTTTAAGGAAATTTTTATTTTTGTAGCTCCTGGATCATTATCTAGATATATCTATTAAGTTACAGGAAGGTGATAGTCTTATGACAGAAAGCTCATTAGCTCTGAATTGCTCATCCTATTGCTGTTGATTTCTGTGATGCAACAACCTTTGGCAAATATACTTGAAACTATGTCCCACTTGTCTCCTTCTGAGGATGTAATGCCAGTGAAAGTTCTCTGGTATCTGGAAGTTGTTTTCTTTTGTACTCATGGAACAGGTAGACAGGAGTTAAAAACTGCCCTATTGCCTTTACATAAAAATGAGTTTGAGAAATCAATTCTGGAAATTATAATTCAGTTTCTACTTCTACTCTCCCCCAGATGACTTAGATATTACCTCATTGACAAGGATCAGAAAGAAAACACTGTTTCAACTTGCCAAGCCTGTGGCTAGAAGTGACATTCTGAGTCTGATCTTAAGTAATGATCCCTAAGTAAAAGGCTATATAACTAATTACTAATCCCTTGAGCTGTCTGGGCTATAGATGGCACCATCATACACTATTTATTTATTTGGATGAAATTCTGTGTCAAAATATTTCAGCAGGACTACAGTGACCTGGTAAGGTACCATAGGGATGGGTGAGTAAGATATGCCACAGATCAGACAGATATTCTCAGCAAGTGTATGACTCTCAGAATGTTAAAACATACGAAGCTAGTTATCAAAAAGCAAAACATATCACAGATTTTCTTTCTGATTTTTTTAAGTTTAAGAACAGCATATAAAGAAACAATATTGCAGGGTCTTAATTTTTCATCAGCTAGCTCTATTCCTAATTATTCCTATATTTTATCCTCTGCAGATGCCAAAGATAAAATAGAAACATAATTAAACGAAAAGCAAGGAGGAGATGTCCTGAACCTAAATGTGTCTAAGATAACCTAGTTTTTGGAATCTAAACAAACGCCTCTTTAAACATTTCTTCTGCAGTATGCCTCACTTGGAAGCATCTTCATTTCCATGTGAAATTCACAAAATTGAATCCCTGACACCAATGCAACTAAGACCTCAAGAGCTTTCCTTCCTTAAAATGTACAATCATTTCTCACTAGCTGACACTAGCTGTTGACCTGTGTGATTTGTTATCTTCAACATAAAGTACACAAAAAGCTTTAGAAATTCCACATACAGGACCATCTGGTTAGTGTTACCCCTTTTATTCCACTCTTTTTCCATTAAATGTTTGAACCAGAAGTATACGAAACACTAATAATAAGTAGAATGTTCAACAAATGCTAATGACTGACTATAACTTATCACATTTTTCATTCTAAATTCCTTACGGAAGAAATCCATTTGTTTTCAGAAATCTTCACCATTAGAGAATTTTCTCACTGGCCTGAGGAACTGATATTTGTTCCTTTTCATAATACTTGCCAGTTTATGTGAGTGTAGGATTCAATCATGAGGAGTTAAAATGGTGCATGTTTTACTTCTGCACATTTTACAGCTGTTTAAGTCCCAGGACAGGGCTGTCTCTGTTGCTTCATGTGCTGAATAGGAAAGGCATGTGCTGGCTTTTGAGTCCATGGCAAACAATATTCTGTGCCCAGGTGCAGAGAATCCTTCTCTAAAGTTCACGGATGGCAATGAGTGGAAATCCATTCTCTCATCCTTCAAAAATTTTCCAAGCCCGCATCAGCTTGAAAACCAATTATTTTTATATGATAAACCAGGAGAAGAAACGGGCACACACTCATCCTAGTCTAGAAAAGGCAGCAGCTCCATACTTATTGTGCTCTCCTGTGATCTGATACATCCAAGATCCTCTTCCCTAATTCAGACTGAACACTCACATTTCACACATCAGCTTAAGCTTCTGTCTACTGAGCCTTCCAGGGAAGGTGTGTCTGTGTCTCCTGTTGTAATCATTCATTTTCAAATTACAGTTACTCATCGAAGCAGGCATTTTGATCCTCCCCCAAAGGCCCCCCAGACACAGCCACATTACCATTTGGATGGATGAGAAAAGGGCAATGGACACTAGGTCTGTATATATCTCCTTCACTCTCCTTTTGACCAGAAACTCTTTGTCAAACGTAGTACAAAATTGAAAAATGGCAGTGTTGTAGATTGAATTTTTTTTTTTTTGGGAGGGGGGAATGCTGATCTAAAAAATATCTCCCTGTCCACGCTGAAGTGCTACCCCTCTCATCTGTGCCTGTGGGTATATCAGAGAGCATCCACAGGACTCAGCACTTTCCAAAAATGAGAACTGAATATTGGGCAGGTCACCTCTCAAATCCCATGCTCTCACCAGACCGAAAGCCAGAACAATTCCCAGCCATAGGTGTGGTGACACTGACGTGTTCCAACACAATGTTTTATTCTAGCAGTTAGCAATTGTCCCTCAAACTCTTGAGCTCCCCTCAAACTCTCCCTTCCAGGCTGAAAAGAATAACAGAGGCCCTTGTCAGGAAGTGAAGCTGCTTGTCACATCAGCCAACACCTGGAGTGGGAGAGCTATTGCCATTCTGAGAGCCTGGTTACCCTCCAGAGCACTGACAGGATTCCAGTGACTGACTGAGTCAAGCGTGGGCCTGGAGCTCTTGTGCAACACCATTACATTGAATAAAACATATTTGAGAGTGACTGGCTTGCATTTATGTGCATTATAGAAATGTATATAACATGCACTCAGGGGAGAAATATTTTAGGAGCACACCCACGTTCAACATGTTAGCGAACATTTTATAAGCTATTTTCATATTTACAACAAAACAAATTGTTAGATTCCTGAACCAACAGTAAACACTTACTGAGTCTTTATGTGTAGCAAGAGCAAAGTAGGAACAGGATCATGCATGGCTTGGGAAACTGTTAAGGAAACTGAATCTCCTTTCACATCACTTCAGGTTCATCCTTTCAAACACCATTATAAATTAAAGACCTACAATGAATTTTGTCATGGGTGGGGGTTTAGTTGGAAGCAACAATACTACATTTGATTCAAGAATAATCAATTGTGACCTATAATACCAGTGTGCCAGCTTTTTTAAATTAACTGACCACAGCTAGCAAACAGCTATTAACATGGTGACTGTGTGGGGATACAAAGATATGCAGTGTCTGTGCTGCTGAACCACAAAGTATTTTTAAAAGAAGAAAAAATTAAAGAGGATGACCTCCCCCTCTCCAACTGGCCACTAAGACAATGAACTTATTCAATCTTTACAGTCTTTTGTGCTTCTTTATAGGAATATTCCACCAATTTCCAAAATTATAGCTGGTGGTTGGCTTAATATGATTTTTGTTTTAAAATAATGACAGTGTTCATAACAGGGCTAAGCGTTCTATTAAGTCAGTGATTAGTGCACCCTTTTATATATGCCACACGTCAAAACCATCATACATCTTCGTAATTGATTATAAAATCCTCTGTAAGTATGTACAGTAATAAGGCCACCCTGACACTGAAACATCCAGACAGAGTTTACTACTCACTGCTAAATTCATCCATTCAGTGGGATTGACACCAACCTTTTCTATTTTCTCTCCCTAACAAACTGCAGATGTGTCTTCTGTGCAGGAGACAGAAACAAAAGACTTAAAGGATGACCTTCAGGACAGCAATGTGGCCATCAGCTGGCCACGGCCACGGGAGCAGCAGGGCTGGATGAGCTCTTCCCAGGAAGGATGGATGCACCAGTGACACGTCCCCAGCCCAGGACAGAGTCGTGCTCCTATGGCACCAGCAGGCCAGTCCAGATCATCTGTTCCAGCTTTTCCATCAACAACAGATGGTTCATATAAGAATACAGTATAACTCAGTTATTTTTTCTTTCAGATTTTGAGGAATATGGTTGCCTAAGGACAGATATGTGCTTTGCTATAAGACTGACTGGTAGTAAACACCCTTTTAAAAAATCCAGCAATATTTTTCAGAAGCAAGTAATGAAAACTGCACAACTGAGGACATAACAAAACCAGTGTTTTTAACAGACTGAGAAATCTGTTAAGCTGAATTTTAAATGAATATGATAAATCAATAAAACAAGGATTCTTGTGCCATTCTTGTACTGATTAAAAAAAAAAAAAAACACAAATGAAGAGACCAGTGACTTTTTTTTTTCCCTAGCACAAAAGTATATTTTTGTTCTATTTCCTTATAATAAAGAACAAGAAAATTCTTCGGGCTCAGGCAATATAACTGTTCACCTCAAAGGTAGATGCCAGGCTTAGAAAATTTCTAGCGATAATTCCTGAATTTCAGAAGGCAACTGTGAGGAGCTGGTTATGATGGGGATGCATACAAAGCCATCCTTACAATGCACCTCTTCCTTCTGCCTATTGAAAGAGCAGCTTTGGAAAAGCTCGAAGAATTTTTTTGATACTGGCATTTTCTTTGCTCATCACTTTGACCATTGTTACTCCTCTTTGCTATGGTTTCCCTTTTTCTGTTATATAAACATAATCTACTTGATTTTTCTTTCAAAGCATTCTCAGCCTAATCCCCTCCCAACCTATTCTCATTCATTTATTCCAGAGGGGAGAGCTTCCACCTCCAGTCAGCCCCTGACAGTAGGCTCCATCACCCATTTGTTACCTTTTCAAGCAAGGATCTTTGTGCTTTCTCCCCTGCTGCCCCCATGCTTGGGTAGAGCTCCTTGTTCATGTCCACAAAGCTGCCTCGTTATCCTCCTTCAAATCCCCTCTCAAACCTCCTCTTAACTCTGATGCCAGAAAAAAAGCATGACAATGGCTGTGCTGCTGCAATATTGAGCCCACTACCTATGAAGCCGACCTTCTTATTCACTCCTCATGCTTCCCCATCTGCTTATACCCACCTGTTGTCTCCTGTCATTGGGTTTAAAATTTATCAGAGGAGAAAGGGCTAAATCAGCTTGAATTACTCTGCCTTTGCTGAGAATGCATATTCCTGTCAGCTGACATGAGGCAACTTGTTACCCTGAGAAAACATCTTTATATGCCTCAGCCATCTGGATGTAAATCCTCTGGAGGGGGCAACTCTGCTCTGTGTTTGAAGGCAGCCTAAGGGTCCTGGTCCTGGCTATTTCATAGCACAAAAACATTGCTGGATATATAACAAGGATTATGTTTGCTCTTGTAGGCACCCAGTTGTGTGTGTTACCATAGCTTGGGAGCCTGAGTACATGGACAGAAGACGGAAAGTTTACTAAACAGTTGAATGAAATATGGGTCAGCCTCTCAGGGTATTGAACATATGGCCCATATTTAAATATGACTAATACACAGGGCAAATTCTAATAAACATTTAAAAAGTTGGGTGATAGACATATACAGCTACAAACTACCTGGTTACCCATCCATTAACACAGTTACCATGAGCAGGGGGTTAAAAAAGCTTTACTTCAACAGCAACATCATCTGTCTCTACAAGGCTGCTATTTCCACTGCCTCCTCTCTCACCCTGTTAGACAAATAATAGAGCAGCATCACTCAGTCTCAACAGCCTCATAGGCAGGATTAAAACTTCTAGCTACTGTGAATTAACTTCTTTAAAAGCTAGATTTTATTTTACAGATGAAATGGGTTTTGAGTGATGCTAACAGAAGTGGGTTGGTGCTGTACAGGGCAGGAAAGAAGACTTCCTCTGAGTGGGGAAATCAAGCCTCTGAGTCATTCAAAGTATAGAAAAAACATCTTTGATTGAAACAGTCTACCTAATTTTTAATCTGTCATTTAGTTAAAAAGAATTAATAAGTATTTTTACTCTGAAAATAAATACGTAGCATTCAATAGCAAAAATCACAACCTTTAACTTTGTGCTTGCTTATTGTCTGAGTGTGAGACTTGAATTCGCCCTTGCCTAGAAATCCCATTTAGGGAAGTGTGGGATCAGTTTCTTCCCTTTTAAAAAAAACCCAAACTTTTACAAGTGGAAAAAAATCCCACAGAGGCTGCAGGGTAATGTTTTTCATTAACCGGAACGCACATTTTCAGAAGTAAATCTGCATGCTTTTTTTCTGGCAATAATTAACAAATTATTGTATATAATTTTTTAAAAATTACTCCGCAGATAATGACTTCTCTGTTAGTTTACACCAATGAATACTGCCAACCTGTTTGTTTTTAAGAACAAAGCAAGAAGTCCAAAGCCCATTGCTGCAAGCCATATTTCCAATCCCTATCTTCTGCATAGTTTTGAACTATAAAAAAGAAAATCTTTTTCTAAAACTTAATATAGAAAAATGAGCATGACCAAAACAGTTTCAAACCCCGATCTTCAAATGAAAGTGCAAAATGAATTTGAAACTGTAAATGAAGTAACATTTGTTTTAGTAAACAGCAATTTCTACAGATAAGGTTATTTACACAAGAGCTCAACACATTTTTTCCATCTGTATTATTTGACAAGATGGATCCAAAATTCAAGAAAGTTAAAATTGAATAAACAAGGGTATCCGTATATTTAAAAATCCATTTCTTTTACTACTTCACCTAATACAAAATCAGCCCAATGCGACTACCATTTTAAGGAAGTCTTACAAAGTTTGAATGAGCAAGTGTACTTCATTACAAAAGATAAAAGTTTCTTCTTCCCTACAGTGAAAACAGGTAATTTCAGAGGCTGTGGCTTATAATTATTCACTGCTGAAAGGATTTTAAAAGGTCCATATTGAAAACAGTGACCCCCAGCTTCGCCTCAGAATGAATGGAGGTAAAAATTCTCATTTTGCTGGAATGCTGGTTGATAACTGTTAAGCAAAACATGCATTTCTTCATTACAGCATGGTCTGCAGGTTCATTTAAATAACAATATCATCCAGCATAAAAGTCACAAAAGAATTATCTTGCAATTTCAATATGTTGAAATGTATTATTAGTGCTAACAATGGGCACCTTGAGTAAATAAATGAATGTCTGTTATTGGCAGCATTACTTCCGACTATTTAGCTTTATGGAATATCAAACTTTATAATTCAACACCTTGGTCAAGAGTGTTTGCTTGTGTAACTTTTGAACTAGAATTGACATTTTTTAATGTCTCTCCAATCTCCTCTTCCTTTCTCCACTGTTACAGGAAAGTAAAAAAAATACATTGCCCGAGCATGGGAAGCACTATTGTCCTTTTGTGAGGTATTTAAAGAGCCACCTTCATACTGTCATTATTTTTCATGACAAAAAGCCCCCTAAATATGGAAATTAGATTTTTTTCGAAAGGTATCTATTTATAAATTATATCAACAGTATACAAAACCCACCAACAGTCTTTTCTGACCTGCAAATCCCACAGATCTCACAGAAAAAAATCAACATTTTAGAATATTATTATTACAGGAAATCATCTCTATCTCAAGACACCCCACCCAATTCATTACCATTAAGAAAGAAATCACAGCACAAGAGGTGCCCAGCCTCTGAGATCCATTTTGTGTCCAAAACCATGCGATGGTGCCAAGTGCTCTCTGAGAAAACATTCCCACCATGAGCCTTCAGATGGCTCCAGGAGGAGGAGAAGCTGTGCTGGTTATCAGATATCACCTCACACCTGACTTTGTGGGGTACCCCGACCCCTGATGAAGTTTTCAGGTGGAAATTCAGCCTGGTTCCCTCACCCCCATATAGTCAGGGCTCACCCACACTCCAGACCTTCCCCTCCTCCCCACTGTGGGTGACTGGAATCCATGTGGTGCCAGAGGGGACAAGCTCTGATGATCCCTAACAACACAGGTGACCCGTGATTTAACCATGAATGGGGCTGTGACATTGACTGTGGAGCTTTCACACAGCTCTTCCTTCTGGTGGTACTCTGAGGGCTCTGCCACAGGTTTCTCTCAGCTGCTTTTTGGATGCCCTGTGCCAGCCCTGGGGTGCTTCCCCTGTGCACGACATTTCTGCCCCTCAGCAGAGCTGATGCCACAGAACAGCTTGGTCGGTGCAAAGCTGGCTGTCCAGCTTATTTCACCAGCAAAGGTTAAGTTTGGTTTAAGGCACTGTTCTTTGCACTGAAATGACTGAAACGAACCCCCTCCCATTTGATTTTGTCAGGTTTGCTGTAGGGTTGGCAACCTCAGGCATGGGATGGATGGGATGGACAGCAAAGAGATGGCAATATCTTATACACCACAGCTATATTCCTTGGGGTACACCTGCCAATATCCTACACCTGCTGAGTCTGTTAGTCACTTCTTCACATCCAAAATATCCACTGAACAGGATACCTCCAAAAATAAATCACCTTACATGAAAATGGCAGATTCAGTTGAGCCTAAAGAAAGAAAAAGCTTCTCCCAAAAGACAATGAATACAACCAAGTCGTGCAGCATGACTTGTGCAAAGGTATTTATACCATTACCACAAAGACTGAGAAATGGATGGAGACTGCTGGGATATGCTGAACCAGGCAGCAGCTTTGAAACATGGATGTAGTAAAATGTTCCCTTCTTTTATACCACCATAGAAAGGGTGCAGTTTGTAATTCAGGAAGACAACGTTTACTTACTTTCACCGATCTGCAGGTAAAAAGAAATGCAGTTCTGTTTAACATTAGCTACATTGTCTTCATGGCCATATGTAGCCTGGCACAGTATCAACCTCAAATGATTGCAGAGTTTTTAATGACTGACAAGGCAGAAGTCAGTCTTGTATTTAAGGTAGAATATTCAGATATGAGAAGTGCAGGTTCACTTCTAAATGTAATGCATCCTCTGCACCACCTTTGGTAGGTTACAGTCTGTGCATCTGCAGCGCATGGCAAAGATAACACTACTCCCTCCTCCTGTTCTTTGTCTTGACAACCAAGATTATTAACTCATCAGTGCAGAGAATTTCTCTTAATTTGTGTTTATACAGTAATTTGTACAACATGGCCCTAATTTCAGATGGAGACTCTATGCACCACTATACTTCTAAATAAAGCCTAGCTCGGTTCTTCAAGTCTACAGAGCCAAATTACAGCAATTCATTTAAATAAATTGAAGAAGGGCTTGTATATGGGAAGACAGAAAGGGACTGAACATGTGGTTAGCAAGGGGGAGTTTCTTGTGCTGTTAATCCAATTCCAGGGTGACTGCTGGGAATCTTCTTTACTCAGTAAAGCCCTTAATTATGAAGAGAGTCTATACAGAACTGCTGAGGACAAAAACAATGAACAAGTGTCATGGTTAAACTATCTCTTCTTTTATAACTGGCTCATTTCTAATGTCTAATAGAGAAGTCTACAAACTCAGAACCACTGGATCAGAAGCACTATATTGTTTTTATACCATAGGTCAATGCATCAGCATCCTGTAGCAAAAAGGGTATTACACAAGTGCTGAAAGGAGTAAATATCAATGAATAGTAGTAGCCTGTGACGTCTCCAACATGTGATACTGCAAACTCAAAAAGCAATTTGGCACTTCCAAATGCTGGCACTAAATACGGTGGAGTAATGTGTTTCTACAGTTCTCATTCTATACATGTGTGATCTCACCCTCAGGTCTATAGCCAAATACAGGAAAAGAAATAAGGGGGAGCTGCAAAAACATGTGAGAAAGAAACACTAAATAGCAATTCTCCAACCCCCACTGCTATGTGGCACAGAGACAATGTTAGCAATGGAAATCCTGTTGCAGGCAGCCAAATACTCAAAGAGAAGAAGAATCCAAGCAGCAACAGAGCTGCAAATCTCAAGAAGATCCTACAGCCAGACTGTTTTACGTCCCCTGCACAGACAGGTTTGGTCAGGCATGCCATCTTTTTTCTTGTTTCTGTAAGCATATAAAAGGCTGATTGCTCCTGACTTCAGCATATTTTTGCTCTAATATGCAAACTGCCAGGCAGTCCCACATCGATATCACCCAAATACTGCAAGGGGTTCTGACAAAGTATTAACTGAGTGCTCTGACCAGTTATTAATGGAAGCTTTCTGGGTTATTACAGCCATCATGTCAAAACTCGAGCCAAAGGAATTTACCCAGGCTCTGTCCAAGGAATACGACACAGGAATGTAATACACATATGGCAAAGATTTAATGTATGTGATGACTGCTAGGCAAACGATGTTTTTATTGTCCAAGAAACAATGGCATATTCAAATCCGGTATAAGTAAGGAGTGAATAATGATGTTAGATCATTGCACCACCAGGGACACACAGAAGAAAAATTTGTTGCAAAATTTGTCTCTCTGTGAATGGAGTAAAATGATACTGAGGGTGGGCAGACCATCAGGAATCGAATTGCTTTCAGGAAGAGGGGGGCTGGCATTTTTTTATTGCCAGTAATTTTCTAATGAACTGTTGACAATCACAGATGTTCTCACACCTCAGACAGCTGGGGTTCTCAAAAATTCACCATGTGGCCAAGTGTCAAATTTTAACTGGTTTTTACCTGCCTTTGTGGTTCTGACTACTCAGAGTATGCCAGTGGTTTACATTTTTGCTGTTTGGATAGTTACTGGCTAAACGCAATAGTTTCCATTTGCCTTTGCCCTGTCGTGTAGGTAAACACTGCAGCCTAAAGCCAAGAGTAAACCACACATGGACCAGCAAAATGAAAGGCAACTTGTAAATAGCAGCCACAAAGGAACACAAATTTCCTAGTTGGAAAAAAACATACCATTTTTCACTTAGCTTTTAGGAGCATCATAAAAATGTGCACAAAATAACCAGTTTTCCATAGCTCTAGCCCTTTTTTGGTCACAAAATAAAAGCAAATTAAAAATGGGTTTGTAACCAATCCCTAAGCCATGAAATTTTCACAACAGCAGTGAGACAAGTTTTAAGGTAAAACCCCAAACATTAAAAATTAGAAACACAGGACCTGCTATCAGACAATCACCATTATCCATTTGCCCAAATTATAGGGTTCCTCTGGGCTTTTTAATTGCAAACAAGAACATTTTCTGAGAAAGCTACCAGAATGGGATGTAAAAGTATATTTATAGTCACTGCTCTGGTCTGATTTCTGGTTTGAAACAAACTAGAGTAAATTCAGAATTGCCCCAGATTACTCAAGAGAGCAATCTACAGGAGTCCAAGAAACCCATTGGAGACTGTTACATTTACCTAGCAACATCCTCTAAAGTTCAAGGGTGAAATAACTACCCTCCACAACTTGAGGGTCTCAAAATGTCTCAGTTATTTTCCCGTGACAGGCTGTTTCATCTGATTTAACAGAAGACAAAAACTGAACTTCTACATAGGACTTCTTAGAGGCTGTTTTTTATGAAAACTATTCCAATATGAAACAGTTTTCTTTAACAAACACTGTTCTTGTTAGCTTCTGATAAAACAATAGGCATAAACTGGTACCTTTTGAATCTTCTTTCTCAGATAAGGCATTTCTGAACTTGATAACATCACCTGAAATATTCTGCCTTTTCATGACCTAGAAAAATGGCTGGTATTCTAAAAATGTGTCTATTTTTAAATGATATGTATTTGATAGTTTGACTTGTTTTTAATCATCTCATACAGAAGTGATGTGCTACTAATGACAACTGAAGTACCCGAAGATACCTTTCATTTACAGATTTCAAATTAAACATCTCCCAACACTCTGTGAGAATTGTCACCTTCACTTCAAAAACTAGGGAAAAAAATAGTAGAAAACACTTTTCATATAGTGGAGAGAGATAAAGAAGTCCAGCCAGATTACATATTCCAGTCTCATGTTTTATTACTATATGGCAGAATCCAGTTTTCTGCTGTCCATTAACGGTATTTAAAGTAAAGTAAAGAAACTAACTACAACTGATACTTTAGAACAGGGGCTTGCACATGCCACAACAATTATTCTGTAACAATCATTCTGCTGGTAACAATTATTCTGCTGACTTCCACTATGCATTACAAGTGCATATTACTTTTAATCCTGCAGATTAAACTACAATAGATTGTCAGACTGTGGTTCCTTCCATATGGAAACCCTGCACCCAGGTCACAACAGGACCATAAAGCAGAGGGGCTCTTGGCCCTGGGCCATTGTTTGGGTACAAGATCACCCTCAGTGGTCCCCAGTGCCCAAAACTCCCAGCAGATCAGTTTATGATGCTTCACTCTTCAGGCCATGGGAGGGCCCACAGCAAAAGCACCCACATTTTTGTGTTTGATTTGCACTGTCACTGTGGATTCACAGGAAAGGCATGGGAACACATTTAAGAATGGGGACAGCCTTTTGCATGTCAGTGATGCACCGTGGTGGGCTGCTCTTTGGGCTTAGACTGGATTTCCCTAAGATGGGACTGCACACACTCCTACTCCACATAAATCATTAAATCACGGATTCTTCTCTTACGCAGGAAGCCTCTCTCTTTTGGGGTCACTTTCAGTAAAATAGAAACCTTTCTTAGGAAAGATTGCCTTGCTTGTTCTCCCCTGCCCAAGCTCTCTGCACATTCTTCAAAACTATATTTTAAAGTGCTAAAACAACTGGCCTTTTGTTCTTTCTCGGGGGACATTTCATTGTTGCAGACCCCAAGCCTGTGTCAAGAAGCCAGAATGAGTGGGATTTCAAAAGCTGCTCCCATCCTATTGTGCTATGAAACATCTTTTGAAAAGGAGCCAGCTTGTCACTCAGTCTGTATTGTTATCACCTTCTCCCTTCCCAGGGAATCTTAATCCCAAATGGAGATAAGACAACAATGGGGAAAGCAAATTAGCCCAATGTTCAAAATGGAGATGGCAGTCAGGTGTAGAAACACAGCATACCTACAATTTCAAGGGCAATTTGTAGATTTTACAGAATTCTTAGATTCAATCTGGCATCACTATATTCTTGTATGTATTGATGTTCCTTTAGCACAGTTTGATAAATACAGAAACATACCAAAATGCACTAATTATTAAAAAAGTAATAATTTAGAAACCCCTACTGTAAGACTTTCCTCAGATACTCCCAGTACAAAAGTTTGTGTCTCTTTCTCTGTCACATAGTTCCTCCCTTTTTCTCGTCACCTCGTAAAAAGTAAATCATCCTCTAAGAAGCCAAGTAAAATTTTAAAGCAATATTTTCTTCTGGAGTCATGTAATGTTTGGCTCTGTTCCAACTCTCATGCAGGAAATCTAGATAACATCTAAATAGCAATGACTTTTTCACTGAAGAGAAGCTACTGTGTAGATGTAATGCCTTCTCTCCTAAATGAAGTAATTGGTTTGACTGTAAATGACCAAAAGCTCTATTCTACTGAGTTACCCAATACACTAAAATAAGGAAAAGCTACTGAAGACTGCCTCCATGTGAGCCCATAACTCATAAGCACTTATTTATCTTATGGTCTAATGTGAACTCCAGCCCAAGTTTTTATTGTTTGACCTTCTGAGTCGTCAGAAAACCAGGTCACAATGGGGATGACATGGACAGAGAGTGCTGACACACGAGGCATCAGACTACACTGGACTGACTGAAGCTGTGTCCTCCTGGGCTCCTGGAGGATATTGCCTTCACTGGAGAGGTGCCTGAGTGGGAAATGAATCTATTTGTGAACAGCTGCAGTTTACAACCCAGTATTACACCGTAAATTAAACCAATGTCAGGCTACATTAATATAGCAGATTATAAACAGTGGTGGAGGAACAAATGCACATCCCATTCAGCTCTCACCACGATGGTTGCACTGACTTCCCAAAGAAAGGCAGATGAACAGCCATGAGTAGAAGCTGCTTCAGCCACGTAGCTTAATTCCCTGTTCAGTGTGTCAGCAAACCCCTGATATAATGCATGAATAAAACTGGCTTCTGCTATGAATTACACTGGGACACAGGGCAAAACAGAATTTACAAGAAGAAAAAAAAAATTAGAAGATGAAACAGGATCAGCTTGAAGCCTCCCTCCTGCCCTTCAAAGCCAGGCCCAGTCACAGTCTGAGAAGATGGACAGAGAAGGTTACCCTGATCTGTGTGACAGCCCTGGGCAGGGGGGAGATGAGGAGTAGAAATCATGTTTAGCATCTCAAAGGTAACTAAGTCTAGACCCCTGGAAAACATGCAGCACATATACATGTGACATATAGGTGGAACATAAGCACCTTTACTTAAGATAAAGGATTGCAACTTTGGCAGAGGAGGTGGAAAGCACTCCCTGCTCAGCTCTCCTTAACCTGGTTTCTATGCTTAGCTCAGATTTATGAATCCCACACTTGGAAACAAGCCCCTAAAAGACAGGAGTGGCAAATGTGCTTTGCATGACCAGGGCTTAAATGCTTACTGTTGACCAGAGTGAATTGTACTGCCAGATAAAACCTTTTGAAAGCAGAGTGTCAGTAAAGGAATCTTAAACATACTGAAAAACATAAAATATTTTCCTAGTGGCATATTTCATGGACTATAACCTTACAAAACTTTTGAATTTATGGAACCTTTGCCAATAGTGAAGTGTCACTAGAAATGTTCTATAATTAGGACTAAACACAAGAAAAAAAAAAAAAACAACGAACTATTGAAACTATCCATGAAATCATAAGAGCTTACTTTTCTTAGATTATAGAGCAGTATTTGCAACGATGCCAGAGCAGTATAACTAGACACATTCAAAGAGCAAAGAACAAAAAATAACTAGGTAAATGCTATGCAACAGCCTAAAAATACTTTCATTAAGTTAAGAAATGGGTTCTCCTAGAACATTAAAACTACCCATTAAATGAAGAAACTAATAATTGGTACTCCTGAGTTGTGACACTTTGTAACCTGTAGAGGAAAGCAGCAAATGAGATCTAGGAAAAATCACTGGAAGCAGAATTTAATTTGTACTGCAATATTATCATAGTCAACCACAGCCTGGAAAACCCCAGAAAGACAGATAATAATGGGAAGGTTCTTAAAACCATGATGGGAAAGAACTCCTGAACTGTAAAGCTTGAAACCTGACTGGGTTATGGTACTGCAGGACGGTGTTCCCCAAGTACTGTATCATATCAACACACAGCCTCATGAGCTTTTACCTTAATGCTCTTGCATAGTTAAAACAATTCCCAGCCACGTGGAAAGAGAGGGGGAAAGGGTCAGGGCATCCAAACACCAGCCCTACTCTTTACTACCACTGTTTTTCCCACAGTTCATTCCCCTGACTTTACTGCCACTGAGCACATATAAAATTGAAAACAAATCACGTTGATCAAACCAATTAATAAGTTCTGAATATTAATCTATACTTCAGTGAGGGACAGGTTGGAAAGGACATGGACCCAGTCCATCTTGGGTGGAACTGCTAAGAGACCAGTGGCTTAAGAACCACCTTCAGCTTTTCATGGCAAGAGTGCCCTGCTGGTTTTTGCAGCACTTCAGAAGAGGAGACACAGAACAAGGCAGCAGAGTTTACACTGGACCTCTCAAGTCTGCTCTGCTTAGAAGAGGTGAGAGAAGGACATTGCTCCCAGCTGTGTTCTGCAGTTTTCACAGCCACAGAGCAGCACTATGGTCTCTCTCCCTGGGACTCAGGGCACAGCCTGATGCTGGTCAGGTTGAAGGACTGATCAGCTGCATCCACAGGCTGTAGAGTGCTAATGCTCAGTCTCCATCAGAGTCTTTTTCTGGCATTGCTATGCTGGCTAGGAACAAGAAAGACAAAACCAAACCAAACCCTGCCAACATTACTTTTCCAGCAAAACTTCCAGTGTTAATGCAGCAGTGGTGATGGAAACACGCTATTGTTGACTCAGCTAATGTCCTTCAGAGGAGCAGTGTAGCTATGCCAGGCACAACAGACCACTGGCACCAAGCTTGGCTCTGACCTTGACTGGGGCTGATGCCAACTACAATGAGTTTCAACACCTTCTCAAACAAAACATGGCAACAGATTCACCAAAGGCTCCCTGCGAGTAAGAGAAACTAATAGGAAAAACTCCTCAGGCAAGCGTGTGATACATCACCTAAAGTGTTCTTCAGCGAAATGACAATACCAAAAAAGCTGCTGGAATGGAGAGACAGCATTGTTGAACCTGAACTGGGGCCAGTGTGACACAGCTTAAGAAACAGGCTGTTGACTAAGCAAGGGGAGATGTCAGCTTGACAACCAGCCAGTCGGAAGTGATTGCAGATCCTGTCTTTGTATCTGTATCTGCACGTCAAAGACACCGTGGTTTTGACAGTGACCATCCCTTTACAGGCCTGCTACAATACTTGTGTCATCACCTTCCATCGAGACACTGAATTAATTAATATTTATTTTTTGAATGATTCAGGCAGCAGTGATGCTTGAATTAGCACCAGGTTGTGCCATCAATGTCTCTAATATTACTGGATCAAAACAAAAACCCCACTAAAAGGAGAACATCTTTAGCTCTGAGCACTAGAGAAGTGTATTTACATACTAAATCTTATTAATAAACACTCCAGTATAGTGAGAAAACAAATAGATATCAGCCTGAAATATTTAAGTAGTGAATCTAATGCTGCTGAGCTGGCATGGGCTGTCATAATGGATGGGAATTGTTTACACAGACTCCATTCCTTGGGTTACGCAAACAGAGCCCGAGTAAACACCAGACTGAACACGTCTGTGCATGGCCCCATTCCAGGCTGCTCAGAAATGCAAGACACTTCCACTCTCAGTGACAGCATCATCCCGTGGACAGAGCTCACGGAGCAGGGATGAGGCAAACACCCATCTGAAATTCCTCACCCAGGACGTACACAGGACATTGGGCAAGTTGCTTTCACTCAGAATGTATTTTTCCCACTTCTCTAAAGCCTACTTTTCTCCCACAGCTCTTTAGGATTTATGGCAGAAAGTTAAAAGTGAGTGTTTTTAATTACTCCTATGGAAAAGTCCTATAGGATTCAGTAACTGGGGTGGGGATGAGTTGGATTTTTACCTAGGATGACAGAAAAGATTTCTGCAATGGAAAGTTAGAGAATGATTCAAAGCCTTGCTGAAAAAATACTTGCTTTCACTAAATTTGAATAGAGTTGTGAGAAAAAGCTTCAGAGCCTTCCTGATTTCTGTGGATTTTCCTTCTCAAATTCACTATTTCTTTTTAGAGGAGAACAATTCTCCCCGTATCATAATCTAGAAGCTTTATTTTTCTCATTTCATTAAATACCTTCTTGTAATCTCCCTGTTCTCTTTTAATATCAAAGTAATTTATATACCCAGTTATTTTAGAAACTTTGCCAGCTTATGACATGATGCTACTGCTTGTAAAACGAAAGCCAACTTCATTATATTTTACCTCAGGATAGTTATCAGGGGAACACTGTCTGATTCAGAAGAAAGAAAACATGCTTTCTTCATGCATTAGAATGTTATCAGCTTATGATACCTAAATAAACTTTACTTGGATGAAAAAGTTTACTATGCACTCATAAAATGGACCCATTGCTGAAGCTCCTAATGTTTGCTTGACATTTAACAGCTGATGGGCAAGCGTACTAAAAGGAAATTATGTGGTTGAAATGGAGTTTCATAGTTTATAGACAAATTTAGGATAAACATTCAAAGCAGACTCTGGATTTTGCACTTGAAAATGTACCAGCTAACCATTTTCCATATCAAACCCATGCAGGATAACATCACCAAGTTTAAACGACATTAATACTATTAATCTGTTAATTTAGCTCAGTTCTCAGTAACAATGGGACAGATCAATTTGATCTGCTGTTTACCAAACCTGCAGAGATCATTAATAGTGGTGGCAAATCTCCTTGAGTGGTGAAAGTTAGCCTTCCAAGTGGAAATGTAAAAGCATGACTGGGAGACAGGAAGGGTCAGAAGGGCTGTGTATTTTTCAAGGATGAGTTTTCACGACACTGGCATAAAAAGTTAACCCAATAAACTTAATTTGATAATTTCAAAAAAGATAAGTTGAGAATCTGGAGAATTTTAAACCTCCTGAAAGCACAGGCCAGTGAAGAATAGCTTCCTCCCACAGCTCTGCCAGTTCTCCTTCAGAGTTCTAATATCCAGCTTGAGCTTCTATGTCCATGACCAAAGCAAAGCCATTGTTCTGGGCTTTCCTATAAGGAAACTCAGGTGGGAACAGCCAACTCTATTCACAAACCACAGCAGGTCTGAAGTGAGGCTGCAAACACTGCAAGTGAATTGCTACCCACCATCCCACTGGCTTCCACCATCCCTTCCCGACCCTCCCCACTTTAAAGAGCTTTTTCATAATTTATTGTCTGGAAGGCAAAATAGTTAATGCTAATGTATTCAGGAATAGTATGCAGGAGGTTCCTAGGCTCAACAATCTATGTCTTGCCTCATCTGACAAAAGCATTTTGACTGTTTAATAATAACAAACTCCCCCCCTCCACATTTTAAATCTTTGGGAGAAGATATTTGTTTTAATTAGGAAGCTGTTGATTAATTTAACCCTGTTTAAGCACCATATTTAGCTACCATTAAACTGAAAAATACCTAAAGTAATTAACATGGTATCTTTTAAGAACTTTCTTCTAAAATCTTTTAAGAATTTGTTTTCACTGTTTTCTTCCACGACAACAGAAACGCATACTTTCTTCATCAAACAAATAGAATATCAGAGCAGTTACCTTGCATGTGAAAACTGTTTCTGCCTCCTTTCTGGGATGCATTAAAATCTGCTTGAATTACTCTTTAGAGAACCTGATGTTGATCAACACACAGCACAAATCCTGAGGAGTCATTGCACCTAGGCTTGTCTGTTTACAAAAATGGCAGGGCATTTTTATTGCATCCTCACCTCATGCACTTAGCATTTCATTTTGAGAAATAAGATTTTTTCCAACCATGAACTACATAAATTTCATGAAAGATTTCTTAGAGTGTTAGCTGACTAGCTGTTAAACAAAGAATCCTCTGGTGTCTTAGGAGTAGTTCATGATGTGCAATGGCTAAGAAATATAGGCATCAATAAAACTTTTTAATTGTCGTTATATTAGTGTCTGTATCTCTTGAGGATGGAACTATGAACAGCACCATGGTTTTCATATGTACAAGAAGTTGTACAGCTGTCTGCTGCATACAACTAACCAAACCTGAGGTCCATCACTTTTACTCTGAATACTTCCTTACTTCCCAAGGAGTCAATTAAGCCAATGGAACCATTCATGGAACAAGAATACCGGAATTCAGCCTCTAAATCAGTCTGCTAACTGGCTAAACTGTGCTTACTTAGGAAATGGTTAGAAAACAATTCTGAGTTATAGCATAAATAGAGGAAAAGCTTCACAGCCAGCCACAAATCTTGGACTGCTTCAGCAATCAGGCAAAGTTCAGTGCCAGTTTTGCTCTAGTTTTTAAGGACAGCTTTGGGCTATGTTGTGGATGCATTACACACAAAATGCAGTGCTTCCCCCTATCTTTCCCTAAATAAAGCTATATTAGTTGTAGTAGAAATTCTTCATTTAACAGGATCTTTAGTCATGCAGAAATTAGGAGCCCAGCACCTTCAGCTTCTATTTCATTACTTATTATTTGTTGCCTAAAAGGAAGTCAAATTTCATTTAAAGGACTAATGCAGGATATGCTTTTAATCTGCAGATAATAAAGACCTTTCTTGTACTTATTTAGAATAAAACCTAACAGAAAATGCCTTTGAGAGCAGATCAGTTCTGGAAACAGCTTGGCACTAGTGTAGCAGTAAGAAAAGGTGAGAGGAATGTGAACCAAATACAGGTGGTAAGAGAAAAACTACTTAATGCTAAAGATGTTAAACGTGTCTGCAAAGGCCTTTGAGAACCATGTGCTGCAGAATTAAGGGGCCTCAACGTTTCCCGTTGAGATGTCTCAAATTTCACTGCTGTAAGAACTTGCCAGTACACAACATGACCAGACCCCAATATCACTGCACATGATGCTGAGTACATGTCACACTCAAGGCTTCACCAGAGAAACAATGGCACTGGAAACCAATACTCAGGGGTAGCCTCAAGCTTTTCAGCTACCATGAGTTACAAGACCTGAAGTGGTTCTTCAGTTTCCTTTCCAGGGCAATAACATTCCCCAAAGGCTTCTGGCATTGCATGGGAAAGGGTGTGAGGGCCTGTCTGGCCAGTGTTCAGCACTGCAAGGAGGGACAGCAGGATCCTGGAATGGGAGGCACCAGGGAGATGCACAACCCACCTGGGAAAAAATTAGTTAACTGACTTCAAAGGTCAAGGAAGATTCTAAGCATTTTCATGCAAGGTAAAAGCTTTCAGAGAGAAAAGAGTGCTGTGACAAAGAATACCTGCACACACTGCTATATGTGGCTAGAAATACATGCATCCGTTCTGGGGAAGTCTCAAAAATAACAAACTACTTAGAAAAATTGCAACATTTAGGACCTAGAGATCACTGTCATGATCACATCTCATGGACAATAAACATCTATCATCAAACTGTCAGCTCAGAAACACTGTGGATTATGTGGTTGTGGGTCACCAATTGTCCACAGGAACATCTGGGAAACTTGGACCAAGCTGCCTTCCCTCTACTAAAATATTGCAGCAACAGGCTAGTTTTCTTTGCAGGTATCATACAGCTGAAAACAAAGCCACATCCTTCCAAGTTACCTCTAGCCTTGTGTGAAGGATAGTTGTGCTGCATGAGAAGCACATCAGAAACTGTTCTGGAGTCACTGTTCAACCTAATGATCCTTTGAGACACCAAGTTACCCCTTTGAGACACCAAGTTACTCCAAAGGGAAGGAAGGATTTGTAAAAAAGAGATTCAAGGCTGAATCTGCACAAAGGTCAACAATACAGAAGCCTTGCCAGGGAATGAAACACTTTCCCATCTTCCTTCCATCCCTCTTCATCATTAGCCCTTTGTATGAGCAGCTTATCGGTGAGCCTTTTTACATAAATATAATTACCAAGTTAAATCAAAACAGGATGGTAATGGAAATCTGTGGAATCCTTGTAAATGCAGTATGACAGCTTACATTTTATGACATAAACTAATTAAAACATGCTTATTCTGTCTCCAGAACTGCATCTGAACTCAGTGAAATGAAATTTTTCATGGATTTCAATAGGGAGAGAATGGGAAACAATCCATCACATGGCCAACCTAGAGAAACTTTGTGTATCCACCAACAATTTTGTTCACTCTTGAGAAACGTCTACAAGTCAGCAGTAGACGATCTGACAAAAGTGTGAAAAGTCAGAGATTAAAGACATGCTGGATTTTCACAGGAAAGTTGACTCACACAGACATTTGAGATCCTTCAAGAAAAGCCCATCAAAACTGAGCAGGCCATTCTAAATCTTCTGAATATTTTGTGACTAGAATGCAATTTCTCCTCAACTCTTGCTTCTGTACACTAGATCCCAGTGCTTCCCAAGAGAACATCACTTCAAGCATCCAAAAAAAGACCTTTTTGTATGTGGCAAACTAAAAGCATAAAAGACCTGAAAATCACCATTAGCATTTTTAATTAGTACTGTTTTTTAAAAACCTGATTTGTATCTCATATCATATTTAGGCAGTAATTTGTTGGCCACAGATGTTGCTCCAAAACTGGAAGCAGAAGATCTTTTTATTAGGGATTTTTTAATAAGGGAGGGGAAGACTCATATTTAAAGCACAGTAAAGTAAAAAAAAAACCAAGAAAGTGTATATTTAATAAACTATATATATGTAGTACTATTATCAGGCAAGGTAGTAAGTTTTCATTGTTTCCTAATGCTATAACCATCTGGCAAAGATCCCAATTTTGTACACAATCTGTTTCAGTTTCTTCATATGGTTTAAATGTAAGGCAAAAGGTCAAAACACAACCTGAAATATTTAAAGTGGTCAATGACAGTCATACTGTCAATGAATTATCTCAAGTTTACTGTTAAATATGGATAGCCTTTGAGGTAACCTCCAGTACATGTCACAGTTTTCTAATGAGTTATTAAGTTATTAAGCTATGAAATATTTCTGAATTTTAAGCAAGACTAAGGAGTAAAACCCAAGTAAAACAAATTAAAAGGATAATAATTATGCAACATCTTGAGATGTACCAGACAGTCACACTGTGCATATATAAAAAAATACATTAATAAACTGAACATATTAATAAAAAGCTAAGACTGGCCCTTCAAGACCTCAACACTAATTGGAAAGGATTTAGACAGCACATCTTGAATAACTTCCATTAACAGTTTTGGTAAGTCACTGTTCAACTATCTAAAACTGGAATAATTTAAACTGCACAGTTCATCTACTGTATTATCATTTGTGAAAGATCAGTGAAACATCATTAGACAGTTTGAGTAATGAAGCAATTGTCTAATTGCCCCGACTTGAATCTTATTTCTGATGAACTTAAATGATTAACCATGAACTGGTTTCTACATTTGAAGCCCCACAGTTCAATTAAAGGCCAATGATTATCATCATCCCTGAGATAATTTACTTTGAACTCTGAAGAATTCTTTCAAAAAGGGTGACACTTAAGCAGATTTTATTTTTAACAAAGAGGCAAGCTTCAGACCCTAGAGTCAGCTGTTATGCCACCGTACCTAGAAGAGCAGGAAGCCCACGAAACCCCTCAGCAACTTTGTGATCTGCTGTGGTACCAGCCTGCAGAACAAAGAGAGGTTGTTGCAGCAGGAACAACTACCAGGCGTCCCATTTGGCAGCCAGCAAGCTGCTCCTGGGTCTTTAAAGTAAGAGTCACTTATCCAAAGTGTGAGTACACACAGGCACACCGAGAGCCCACGCACCAGGAAGCCAGACTGCCACTAACAGAAGGGCTTTGTGCAGGCAGAATTTGTGCTCAGCTGGGAGACAGAGTCCTGGCCCACACCCTGATGGTAATGCCCAGGGGTGTCTCCTATTGGGATTTACCCAAATACGTCAGGAATGGGCCCAAGCCATGGTAACAGTGTTGATGGCTGTGACATCCCCTCATTTAACTGGTCCCAGGCTGTAATTCACGGTATAGGTATTTTCTGTATTCTCCAAAATATCATACCCCCAAAAAAGATTTTGGAAATGAGTATCTACCAGGTTCAGTGGCTTGCTTGCTTCGTTAGCTACCAGAACTTAACCCACTTATACAAAATATCCAGACCATGAGTTGACACAGTTGGCGACAACTGAGTCATATAATTCTCCTGATAAACTCCTGAGTGCTAATTTCAAAGGTGTGACGCCTTCTTCTTTGTAAAAATCTGGTAAGAAACAACAGACTCAGAAGGACTGTGAATATCTGAGAACCCCTCATGTAATTTCAGAAGGTGCAGGTAAGGACAACACTGCCACAGGGACATGGAGAGAGACAGGACAGGGTGTTTCCCAGTGAGCACTTGGCAGAGTGAAAGTTCCCACATGTGAGAACTTTCATGACCTAAACATGAGAGTTCAGGTGGAAGAGAACAGCACCTTGTGGTGATGGCATTGCACAGGGTCAGGAGTTTTGCCATGGGGCATTTTCAGACCTTTTTACGTTGTTGATAAGCAGCAGTTCTGTCATGCCAATAGCAGAATTCTCCCTTGATTTAATGAAATCCACATTAAGGTGCAGTATCACAATTCAGCTCTTGCCTTTAACCCCACTGCAACACAAAGTGTATTACAAATCTGCTACAGGAATCACTTCATCCAACATAGATACGCAGAAGTCTCAAGGGTGGAAAGTGGCAGCTGTTCAACACATTCACTCATAGAAACGTTATTCACCATCAGTATTTGTTTTGCTATTGTTACACAGTTATGCTCACAGTGAAAGTGCCTGAAATATTTATTTTCTTTTCAGAAACCATCCCATAATAGCATTTTTTTTCTGCAAATAATGCTTTCTGAACCGCAGATTAATGAGTAAAACAAGTGGTTAAGGATATCTTTTAAATATCATTCCTTTCCCATTTTATAGCTCAAGAGCCATGTGTCTCTCTTTAACATGTGATTTGCAATGTAATACTCCATGAGCTTCCATATCTGCCTTGCATAATAGTTTCAAATAAAATTTGGCTCTCTGTATATCTTAACCTTGGGAACAGGACTGTTAAAATCCTAGAGGCCAAATACCAATATCCCTATAGGATTCTCATGCACATCTGCATTTCTGGTAAGATGATATTTTTAAGGGAAAAGCTTTCAATTAAACATTCCTCCAGAAACCATAGTTTTGCCCAGCTCTTTCTTGTTGCTTGCCTGGTAATGGACACACCACAGGGTAAAATCTGCCATATGACAATTTAATCTGGTAGGTGCCCTAAGAATACATATTTGTAATAAGCTTTATTTTTGTTTAATTTCCCTTTATATTTCTAGGGGTAGAGCTGTCCCAAGAGAGTTTGTGTTACAGCAAGAGGACTGGAGGAACTCTCTCATATCCCCACCCCAGACTGGATCTTACCCTGTCATTTGGAGGCAGAGAATTGCAAACAACTCACTTGAACTGTGAATGAAGCTGCAAATGCCAGAATTTGGTCAATCTTTTACGTTTTTGCTTTCAGCCAAAGTACCTAAGGCACTGGGATGCAGACACTGAAGAATCAGATGTAATATTGCTCCCATTTTAACCTCTTGTTCATAGTTCATTACCCAAAGTTTCTTGAAAGCTGCACTTTTGAGAAGGAAATTTCTCTGTTTTGGTTTTGGCTAGGTGATCTTCTGCTTGCTTGGGGGCTTTGCTTGTTTGTGGTGTTTTTGTATTTGAAGAAATGCAGTTCAGCTATTTGAAGAAGCAAAATGTTAAACACACATATTTCCTTTACATATCTATGATTTTTTTTTGCAGTTGATTTTTTAAAGCTGGAATGACAAAGGGTTAACACCTAAAATCCAGAATGAAAACTGAGAATTTTTACCGAGAATAAGGGACTGTGCTTGTCTTGGAGAGAAAATATTCTGGTTTCAACATGACACATGAGCCCAAGCAAACGGAGCACTGACCACATGCAGTAGATTTTTTTGTTTGTGTTTTTGCTGAACTAAGAAAGGATGCACCCAAGGGAGAGATTAACAAACTGAGGCTACTCAGTTCACAATGTTTGTTGTCCAAGTCACAGAGCAACAAAGAAAAAAATGCCACAAGGTCCAAATATTCTAAAACCCTATTGATTTTAACTTATTTCATGCTTCTAAAGTCTAGAAAAAGATAAGCTGTGAAGCTGAAGGACCAGGAATACTGAAAGTACAGCTGCAGATGTCTGTACCTATTACCAAACACCAACCTTCCCCAGCATTTCTTTTTTTTCTCTCGTTTTTGCAAAAAAACCTAGGAAGAGCATTACCGTAGAAAGGTAAACACTCTCAAACTTGACGTGCTCAGTTTTCTTACCCTACCAGCCTCACAGAAACTATCTTTTTTAATAGGTCCTAAATTACTGTTTAGGGTTTTTTTTTTTTTGCCCCCAAGACCCAGATTACTGTCTGTGGGTTTGTGATGTCAGTAATTAGCACAATAAATCATTGTTCTGCTCCAGTGAGATGTTATGCCAGCACATATTACTGAGTCCTACACCAGACATAAAAAACCAACAAAACCAGAACCAACTGAAGGGCAGGATTTCCAGAAGCATCCAGCACTGGCCGAATTTTACATCCATAGAAGTCAGAAGTAATTTAAAGCAAAAATAAAAAACCCCAAACCCAAACAACCAGAACATTGGCTTGTACCATATCATAATGATGCAGTACTAGGCTGAAAAAAACCCCGAGCAATAAATGTTCCAGTGTTGGCATTCACTTATAAAAGTCATTTGGCATGAGATACCAGTGGGAGATAAGCAGATACTGATCACTGGGGGCAGACTGCACATCTCCAGGGGTCACCTCCCTAACAGTATTGAGGACAGCATTTTTTGTGCTCTCCTAGTGTGAGAGCACCCTGGAGAGATCACAAAATAGCTGAAATGTTCTTGTGACATGAAGCTGGGGCCTGGAATATTTAAATATTTAGAGTGTCTCCCTGGAGTATTTAACCCTTCTGATTGCATGTATTGAAGATGGCTGATGCAGTGTTCTCCAGAATTAGGAAAAATGACTTCTGACTCATCCTAATGTGTGAGGAGAAGGAAAGTTCAGATGAAAGACCTGTGGCATCACACATAAGACTATGTGGTCCCACAAGGTCATGACTGCATCTCCTCCATAATCCCAGTATATCCAAGAAAAAAATCGCAACAGAAATCTGCAAAAACTAAATCTGAACACTGTGTTACACCTAGAAGAATGCTTCACTATAAACACTTGCTTTCAGACCTCTGCAAAGCACATGGGCCTTTTTACTTGAGTAATACTTGAGAACTGTAAAGAAAAGTCTTCTATGCAAAAGCTGGAGTCCAGTGCAACTCTGTTTGCAATTCTCCCAGGCACGGGGATTAAATGAAATGCAGATCTGTAAATTCACGATCATTACAATGCCACAAAGTCTAAGGCACTCAAATCACCTTCAGATGTTGCTGCTGCTAAAATTAACAATAACAGGAGCACAGTTGCTAATGTTAGGACAGCAGACTCAGAAGGCCAGTCTATGAAAAAGATTTGCCACTACAACAGTATAACTATTTTGGCATGAGTTTCTACTGGAGTTGCAATTTACCAGCTGGAAAAAAAAGCTTTTATTGTTAGAGGCTATACCCTCCCCAAGCAAAATAGAATATACAGGCCAAAGGTTTTTTTTTTTCCTGGTACAACCATGTCTACACCAGGGCTTTTGCCAATAAACACATACAGCCAAAAATCACACCTCCAACTGACATTACTATAACTGGCAAGTGTTTCTAGCACTGGCCTTAAAGCAGTTATTTGTTCAATCATTTCTTTCCACATTCATCCCTTACCCTAAAAATATTGTATTTCTTTACAGGTAAAAAGCTGGGGAAAAAAAAATCTATCACCTCAGGTCTTACTCATCTGTTTCTTATATAAGGAAAGGATCTTTCTTTTGCCTTCACAGAAGTTGAATTCCTCCTTCCCTTACAAAAGCAGAATAAACATGGGGGGGATAAGGGGGGCTGCTGGAGGTGGGGTGGAGAGGAGGAATCTTTAACCCCACAGAAGAACAAACAAACAAAAGTTCAGGTCAGCCCTTGCTCATCTTGCAACAGGGGCAGAGAGACAGAGAAAGAACAGAATTCTCTCAATTCTAATGACTGCTTGTTGCCATTCTCTACATACCAAAGTGAATACAGTCCCTCAGCTTTGAAAGTGCTATTTCTGTTCCTATTGCTGCATCTGCTAAAGCAGATTCTTCCATAAGCAAAAAGTCAAACAATCTTCACTCTTAAAGCTCACACAGAAAGCAATACTTTAAAGGGGGCATAATTGCTACAAAACCAGAGGGCTAGGGGACAGAAGAAAGAAAAAAGAAATGTCTTTTCAGAAAACCTCAGGCTACCCTCCATGAGAAGAGGATTTTCCTGTGACTTGTCTCAGTCTGAAATTATAAAAACAACTATATATTTTGAAGCACATTTGTTTTCAATAATTGCAATATTTTTTTTGCAAAAAAATTATCAAAACAATGTCTTTAAACATTGTATGGGAAAATAGAGCTTAAAGTGTTTCATTTTACTTCTAAAGCCGCAGTATAATATTTTCTTAATATCCTTCACCTCTCCAAGCCATTTCCTGTGGTTTGTCCTAAAATTTACCCTTGTCAGCCTAAATGGAAGTGTCAACTACGCGTGAAGAGTCAACTTGCTCTTGGACTGAAAACAACTGTACCCTTTTAAACTGCCATGACTGCAGCATCACTAGAGAAGGCAAAACCTGTGTGTTTTTAGAGACAGAACTTGCTTCTCTTTCTTCAGGTTGGTATTTTTCCCGAGCTAATGGTCAGAGAAGTTGATTTGGGAAACACCACATTATTTCTGCTTGTGCTCCTTCTGTTCTGCCCGTGTTCAAACAGTTAAGTAGAGACTTGAAGATGTACAGTTAATTTGGCTTGATATTAACTTAAACAAAATTTTCCCTGGAAAACTGTCTAGCAGAGCCTACAGAAAGTCGTTTTAACTGCACCTGAAATACTGTAAGCTTTAGGGAAATTTCCATGTCATACACTGTTTTAATGCACTACTGGCACACGTAACCTGCAGAACTCAGATGCAGATACAGATTCCAAGGTGTTGAAACATCCACACTCGGGGTTTTGGTTTGAGCTCCTCCCCAGTAAAACGTTTCTTTACTTCTGAGCATGTAATGATACTTTACAACTACTGAGCTCTGCTATAACCCTTTACAGGTCAGAAAAACCTGAACCTTTCATTGTGCAAGTAACTCCCAAGATTACCAAAGGGAAGCAAGCCCCACAGCCAGCCCATCTGACGCAAGGAGAGTGACATCCGGACGTGTTTGGAGTATCAACACCTCCAACCCAGCTTCGTGCTGCCAGGAGCTTTTTCCTGTTTGGATTCAAATGTAAAGACACCTGGGATCACACGCAAATGATCTCTTTCGATTTCATCCACGGTGACGTCAGGTAAGGACGGCTTGACAGCACCCCGAGGAGGGAGCACACGCAGCCCGAGCGATGGGGCTGCTCAGGTTCCCCTGTGCTCTGCCCTCAGCCCTGGGCTTCTCTCAAGTACTTGCTGCCAGCTGCACTGAACTGCACACAGACGAACAATATGCAATAAACAGACATCATTAGAGAAATGTTATTTTTCTTATTACAGAAAAGTTGAGAACTTTCACAATATCTTGAAACGCTGCTCAGAAATTACCTCTTCAGCTTGGCATCCGTTCCCTCTTTAGGAACAAAACAACCCCAGCAATTACAGGAAAAAGCCAAACTGACATAACTAAACCAAGAAAGCCTTTTATCTATTCATCTCACAAGGTTTTGTTTGGTTTTTTTTTTTAACTACTTCTTAGAGGCTCGAAAAGAAAGCATTAGGTGCTCTTTGCACACAGAACATTTATGACCTTGTTCAACTTCTTCAATATATTTCTTACTAATGCTTGCTGTATTAATGGACTCAGCCCAAGAACTAGTAATGTCGAGCTTTTTAATTGCCTTACACAATTAAATGCTAACATTTCAATCGTTAATAAGAACGCTGAATATTGTGCTTTGGAGCACAATGCAAGCAACGTATTAAAAACAAATGCTTCACCAGGTTCCTACCTTTCACTTTTTATAAGTAGTTCAGAAAAAGAAGCCTAAAAATAAATAGCATTTACTGTCACTGGAGAAAGTGCTGCAGTAAAGAGCAGCAAACAACTGGGAGACACAATTATAACCTCCACCCCTTACAGCCTTCACAGAGCCTTTGCTGTTGCTGTCTATGTAAGCAGAGCAGAGCTGTCTGCTTCAGGGTTAGAGTTTTCTTGGAAATGTTTACTATAATGAGAGAATTTTCTGTTCTTTTTCTTTTAATCACAACACAGTCCAGTTCTGAGACCTGAATTGATGCAAAAAAAAAAAAAAAAAAAAAAAAACAAAANAAAAAAAAAAAAAACAAAACAAAAACCCAGACGACATTTCAAGGAATTTAATAATCAGATGCCTCATTGCACAGCCTGGGAGTGTGTTTCACATTTTATTAAAATTATTGACATCCAGTCATGTTATGGCAAAAAGAGCTGACACCATGCTTGGTTACAGCTGTTGCCACAACAGTAGTTATTTGGCAAATGATGTGAAAGAGGACAAAGTGCTATTATGAGCTTACACCAAGCTTTTACACATGATGTCTCCAGTTCATAAAGAGGAAGGAAGAAAAGAAATGCCGCCTTTTTTCGGAGTAACCACATTGTGATTCTAAGTGAATATGTTTGTCAAAAGACGTCAAAACCATCTCCAAAATGACAGGCTGTGAAAACCACAGAAGGGGATGGAGAGGAAGCCCAAGACTCCTGCAAGAAAAGCAACTCAAACTTTGGGTAAATAAGATGGGGTAAGCCAGAAAAAAGAAGGACAAAGAGATCTTGGAAAGCAAACTTGCTCTTTGTCCTACAGGGAGCAGCAGATCTCAACTGCAACTTTGTGGAAAGTACCAAGAATGGGTCACACTCTGAAGAAGGCCACTTGTGCTCCCAAAGGAGTGCCTGTCACGGGTTGGCTGCTCTTGAAATTCAGGTTTTCATGAGTGTGCTGAGGACACTTATGCCTCCATGCCTACTTTCTTTCTGAGTCCATCCATATTACAGAGAAAAGGGGTTTACATTTGACTAAACCACTTGCATCTCTTGGTTTTTCCCCTCCATCGGGGAGCTGGAGAGCCTTGCCACAGAAATGGTTTCCCAATAAACTAATCAACAACAATGTTGGAAGTCTATTCCTTGAAAAGAGGTTTGTCTCTGTGCCCCAGTGAGCGAGCAGAGGAAAAATCAGCTGCTACACATTAAGGAAAAAGTAACACATTTAAAACAAAACAAAACAAAGAAAAACAAAAGGAAAGGATAAATAATTTTCATCCAGTATTTAATTGCAAAAACATGGTGGAAGAGAAAGAAGACTCAAGAGAAACTCCAGGACTTCTTGCATCTAAAACAGCCATTTTGCACTTACAACAGAAATGCTTCAAGGCTGGTTGGTGCAGAGATGTGTCTGCAATCTTTTAAATTAATTTACTGAGCCTTTTTTCCCCCTAATACAATGTTACCCTGAACCCCTCCTCCTATCTAGTCGAGCTCTAAACACGACCTAGCATTCATTCTGATGTCTGTGATATTGAGACCCATTCTCTATATTGATCCAAAATGAAAAATTCAGATGAGAGAAAACAGCCGAACAGTTGACCTATGTGAGTATTGACTGCTGCCTACATGAAAAAGTTGGCTCTTTCCAGAAAACTTGAACCACCACGTAGTATTCAAGATGCAAAAGTGATTCCCTCTGGTAAGAACAAGCTATCATGTGTTTGCTTTTGCCAAAGGCTGATTTTAACAGTAGCCACTGAGAACATAATATATATAAACTTTCTATGTGACAAACAATTTACAGAAAAGCAGGAACTAAATAATTTTTTTAATTTCTTGTAACACTAGTTATTAGCACACGAGATGCATGCAGCATAATTATAGCTACTTGTTTACTTTTAAAATGTGGGAAGACACTAGAAAATATTTTTAAAAATATTTTTTCCCTTCCTTCCTCTTTATTCCCCACTTATTTAAATATGCTTCTACAGTGGGGAATCGCACTACACACACATGAAAACTGCAAAGTGAAACTGAATATAAACAGAAAGTGACTGATCTCATTTCACTGAGCAAGAGGGTTGAAGGCCAGAAAAGAAATAAATTGCTTAAGGGGTGGGATGTTAAGCAAATATTTATACAATTTTCCAGTTTTTATCAAACATAAAATATAATCTAATAATCATCTAAGGAATGTTTTGAGAACATTTTCCCTTAAGTATTACTCAACATTTAGACATGGATGATCAAAAAGTCAAGACCCACTCCCACCAAGCATACAACAGTATTTATCTCAAGCTCTCCCGAGTAGGAAAGATTATAAGGATTAAGTTTCAAGCTTGTGCAATTGTCTTTAGACAAACACAACAATATGCAATAAACTAGTATTCCCCAGATGACTCTATGAGAAAAAAAAAACCCCACGCTAATGACAATTAAGACTGAAAGAAAAGAAGAGCCAAATAAGTAACAATGCAGGACAAAGAGGCCCCCTTGAAAGATGCATTAGCATGGAAGCCATCAAATCAGGGGGTGGTGGCTTTCCATGTGGGAAGGCATTCTCTGGGGCCACTTCTCGGCTTCCTCCTCACAAAGCAGTTCATTCCTTTAAATGATGATACATATTCTCAGGGTTAGGATCAAAGGAAGCAGGGTACAGCGGGTCTCAAACTGAAGTCAGTCTCAGAACTCAATAGTTCAGGGACAAGTTTAAGAGTCCTCCCAACCAATCTCTATTATCCAGCTCAATCACAATAATATTTTCCTACTAAACCTGTATTTAATTGTATCAGCAGAGCCAGAGGACAAAACAGAAAGTGCACTGTAAGCTAGTCTCTGCACTTATAAAACAGCTTTTCTCTGGTATCTTGAGCACCTGCTCCTCCTCTCAGATTCAGAGAACAAGCACTTGGGCACAAAGTTTTCAACTGATTTCTAAGAACAGAATTGTAAGCATACAAAAACCGATGCCTGAAAAAGAGAGTGGGTTCATTCAACACTCCCTACTCCACCTGTGTTGTCCATTTACAGTGAGCATCTCTGAGATGAGATCCCTATTTCCTTAGCTGACTGCTAAGGATCTTGAGCACTGCAAACAATGTTTGTGAAATTTGTTCCAAAACAATACTACATGTGTTAGCTGAGTAACATCATATATGAGTATAATATAATTCTAAATACTCCATCTTACTCTAAAGAGGACACTGGGAATTTACTAACTCCTTGTGAGGAATCCTTGCATGAAGAATTATAAATGGTTCCTCTCATTTGATCACTTAGATTTCTCAAAGAGGAATCATCACATGGAACTGGCCTGTGGGAGCTTGATTCTCTCACTCCTTGCTGGTAGAGCTTTAAAAATTATTCAACTATTCAAAGATGGCCATGAGAATATGACCAACCAAGGGCACCAGCACAGGAGATGTTCTATAAAGAGCACTCTTCATGAAAATGATGCTCTACAGCATCATCACCAGATACCACATTCAGACCTCATTCTACTCCAGCTTTCAACATCTGCCTGCTACACAAACTCTCTAACAACCTTTCTTCTAACTGTACTTCTATCTAAGACCACCATCATGTCAGTGGATATTTCCACAAAATGCAATTGAAATCCATGTTTTTATTTTCTTTTTAATCAGATGTTGGACAAGGAGATGCCAGTCAAATACTGGCATTTCAAAGGCTCACTAGTATGTTTTTGGTCATCGAATTACTACATGAGATAGAATCTTTATGTATTCCCAGAGTATCTCCATGGCTTTACCATCCATATTCTGTAACAAACCATGTTTCTTTTTATCTCTCCACAGGTGAGAGATGATGGTGACAAAGGTGATTTTGGCCAGGGAAACTGTCTACCTTCACCCCTGAACCTACACGTTTCTCCTCCACACCTCCTTTGACAAGGAAATAGCAGTGTTGTGATAGTAAATTGTAAAACATTGCATTTGTAAGGATCTGCTTCTGTTTTGAGGAACCCTAAATTACTTAACAGGCATTTGTAAAGTCCTGATTGACTTCAGGTTGACAGCAGCCAGCAATAATACATCACAGTCCACAGCAAGCTATAGGAACATAATTTCTGACAGAAGCAGAAAGGAGAGATTGATAAGGAATAAGTTGCCTGGGCTAGTACATAAAATCTAACATTACTGCTCACACACACACACACACACACACACATATATATATATATATGTATATATACACATTTCACCATTATGTCTTCAAGGATGTATTAGTTCTATTTGTTGAACCAACTCAAATACTATTTTCTGTCTGCAACAAACCAAAAATGTTGCCCAACATAAGATGAGCTTGTCACCTGTAGCCCTCAAAATTATATCTGAAGAAGACAACAAAGAACTGATACCTCCTCTTTCTCCTATCTATCTTCAATAGCTGAGGAGATGAATATGTGCTTGGTAATGGACTATTATGGGAAATGAGATACTCCACACCCTTCTAGTCTAAATTCTTCCCATGCTTCTCTTTCACCCCTTTTAAATCCATTTAAGCCACGACTCCAAATCAGGATGGGCACCGCTACCAGTCAGTCCATCATTCACAAACTCTCATCAGGTCATGTGAGGACCATGCACAGATTAATTAAAGGCATTTGCTCTTGGAATGCGTTGCTGTGATATGGAACATTATCCTCATTTTAGAGATGCACAGAAACAGATGTGTTCACAGTTACCCAAGATATACCCAGGACAAAGCTAAGAATCAAATATCAGTAGCCAAGTTTCTGATTGTTTTTACTGGATTGGGAGGGCAAAAAAAATACATCTCAAGCCCTTTATAAGATTAGAAATAAGTTAGTTACACAATATCTCAAAATCAAAAGGCAATACATTACTAAGCCTGTGGAAGCATGCCAAATGCTTAATATTCAACTTACATAAAATACCGATGAAAAGACTATAAAAGGAATAGTTATAGCTGAGTCTTTTGTATTATTTTAAATGTTTTAACTATGAAAATATTACATATTTTGAAATATATATAATAGCTCATAAAATGAGATGTTTTCTTCTCTTTGCTCATGCACTTGAAAATACATTATCTCTAAAATTCATGCCAGCATAAAAAAGTCCTAGTAAAAAAATCTTTCTTCATACCTCAAGATTAAAAAAAACCCCAATAATATAATTAGCTTGCCTTTGAAATAGATTTAAAGACTTTAAAAGCTATTTCCTCTTGTCTCCAGGAGTAAATGGAAAGCTAACACACTTGAGCAGACACACTTTGTTAGTGGGTAAACCCCTAGTGCCTCTGACAACATCTGCATTACGTAGGACAGAAATCAAAATGAAGGGAAACCACGGTGTGGTGAGAAGCTCAAGTCTCCTCCAGCCTCGTGGACCTGTCAACTCTCTCTCAGCCATTCAAATTCCACAAGCTCTTTCCCTTCCCTGCCTACCATCAATGCCAGCCAGGCCTTCACCTGGTGATAAACCCAATTCTATTTCCTCATAAAACACAATGAGAAGCGAGACTGAGTCCTCCAACAACGATATGAAATCCTGGGTATCTTAAGCACAAATTGTTAAGCAAAACACTAAAATAAACATTACTGTTTTAATTACTGTGAAATCTTCTGCCTCCTTACAAATGTGCCAGCAAAGAAGACTTTACTTGTAAATGAAGTTTTAATGTATTTTAGTGGTTATTTTTTGGCACTCATGAAGGATACTTTGTGGAAACTGAAATATCGGCCGATTTCCTTTGTTTCTAGCACAAATACACCCATTCACCTCTATCCCTTGAATAAGATTGGGCTTTGCTGTTATTGTCTGTTTCATTCTGCTTAAGCATTGCTGAAAATAAAATTAAATTAAATCAACTGTAAGAGAAAGCAACTTCTTGCCTCCAAAGTTTTGAAATGACTGAACTATCTCATATTTAATAATTCAGACTGAGTCCTTTAAATTTTGCCCAAGAAAATAAGATGTTCTTTATATTTCAAAGATGTCTTCACAAAAGTCTGCAGTACTGGATTTTCTGACGCAGAGTGATTATAAAACCCCCTTTTGTTCTCATAACTTCATGATGTATATCTATAACTCTTTCTTGTTTGTGAAGATAAGACTAGCCTTGTCTCTCTAAATGCCTTTTCAAAGGAAGATTCACAGTTGTATGACTTTTGATCTGTGTGGCAACTAGCTCGACCACCTGCACTGGATTTGAGCAGTTACTGAGCTTGCTTTGTACCAGCTTATGAACACAGCAAGCCTTTGACACCAGAACAAGCCGATGTGTGAATACACCAATTTACAATGTAAATACAGGGTCCAACAATATGGGCATCTTTAATGACCAAATGTGTAAAGTGCATATATTGTTTACTGATTATATCATTAAATAAAACAGATGGCTCATATTCTCCATCCACCTACCGTGGATTAAAACACAATGGTGTAATAGTCTGGTAAACTGGTAATGTGAAACATTGCTTTGTGCTGGTGTAGTAGCATAAATAGCTGTTCACAAATGAGGTACAAAGCCCCACTGCCACTAAGAGTAATTAGCTTAGGGCTGTACTGAAAGAATGCTACCTTCACAATCAACACGTGTGTGCCATTCATGCTGAAAACTGCATTTGAAAAATACAGCGGTGACAGAAAGTAGCAAGGAAGTTTCCTGGCATGGATAAAGTAGAACATATGCTTCCCAACATCTAGGCAAGATTGGACATACTTAGAATCATGTTTCTCAAACAATTCCCTATTTAAAGGCATTATTTGTGCCATGATAAGCATGTCAGAGAAACAACAGTGGGGTTTTTTTTTGCACTTGCACAAGCATTTTTATCAGAAAGAAGGCAGGGAGTTGGTGCAAAAATAACTTTAGGATGCTTTTTTTTTTGTTTTCAAGAAGACAATCTAGTGTTGCAATCTTAAACTATCAGTAGATCTACTAAATAAGTAAAAGAAAAGATGAAGACTTTGCTCTAACTCACAGATAGTACAAAAACCTTCTGGGTTACACTTTGGTTAATACAGCAAATTCCAAGCTAAACAAGAGCTCTGAGGTAATAAATGTTACACAGTGAGACCCTGCATGAATTATTTTAGAGCTACACAAATGTTGCAGAGAACATAAATACCAGTGTTTATGGCAAAATAGTTTTTCTCTGTCTTTCCCGTTTTTCTCAATTTCCACATTGACTTTTCTTCGCCTTCTTGATTAGATTCAAGTCAGAGAACCATAGAATGGCTTGGGCTGGATCTTCCATATTAGTTAGAGAGCCAGTCAGAATCAGGAAATTTTCATCCTTCCTATCACCAAGTAGACTAAACAGTTTCTCACTGTATGGCCACACTTTCTCATTCATGACTTTGTTATTCTTCAGAGAGCTGCTCAGCAGGTTAGTGATGTGTGAACATTTCTTCTGCAGAGTGTTAAAGGTCCAATACAACATATTACATGCTAACAGGGATATAAATTTTTCCTCAGTTTTGGTCTTGTCCCACAGCAGCACTAATTTATCTGCAACAAACACTGAGTGCTCCCTCAAAATCATAATTTATGACCTTTTTTGTAAAACTACAATAGTAACAGCAACAACAAAACACCACCCACGCCACCCCAACCAAGCTTTGCTCTAAGTGAAAAAGTTCTTTGTTCAGCATTAGGGCTACAGATGAGCAAAGTGCTCACACAGCTATGACTTGCAGGTTCAGATCCTGGTTTTTGTAGTAGAACATCACTGACTGACTTGAACAAAAATTGTACTCAGCTGAGTTTTCCTTTTCCCAGTTGTTGGTCACTTAATCTCTTATGCCTCTTGAGCACAGCCACAAAAAAAAAAAAAAAAAAAAAAAAGTCTGACCTGCTACTATGAACTAGATTGAAAATGATCTAGTCTAAAAGATTAGCTAATAAGGACAAGATTCTGATATCACAGCAGTTTTAAATCAGTTTGATGACTTCATTGTTTTCTTAAAGATCAAGTCTTTAGTGTGTGATCAGAATCATGCTGGAAAGCCAAATTAACTTTGCTTTTATTAAAAGCCAACAATTTTAATCAAGTGTGGCAAGAAAAGTGCCAAGTGCCACTGGAAATCATACTCAGCACACACAAAGAAGGGTTTTACCTGACAGAAGACTAGGCAAATCAATTTGCATTCCTCTGTTTGTTTCCAAACACTACCTCTGCCAACATACTGGTGTGTCTATGGGCAAGGGTGGGAGAAATTAGTTAAAATGATGGTTTTTTGACACACTTAGTATCTTTCTCTTTAAGTGTTCAGAAGTGCTGCCAAAAAAGTTAAATCTTGGTATTTTGTAGATTTTGAGTTTCAAATGTTGCTTTCAGTCAGAGTAGTATACAGTCTAGTTTTAGTCCAGATATGGGGAGAATGATTTAATTTTGGTGTCTCTATTTGCAAAGCTCTGTGACACCTATACATGAAGCTACGGTTTGGAGAGGCTGAGCTTTCAGGATTTGCCTAGTAGAACAATATCCAAGTCTTCCATTTTTACATTCCTGTATCCCATCAAAAGGCTTGGCTTGATGAAAACTAGAAACTGTAATTTAATTCTGTGCACTATTATTTATGTTCTCTAATTCTTGAAAAGTTGAGCAGAAGTTTCTTTCCACAGCACAAGTCATCAGAAATCTCCTCAAATGCACCAGCACATAAAAGATCTCTGTCTAACCAGGAAAAAGGATTTGGGTTAAATGTTAGGGAGAACTCGGAAATATCTGACTGAAGAGATGGGGAATGTTCATCAGTGCAGAGCACGCCAAACAAATGTCTGTCAGGATTAAAACAGGGTGAGTCAATCCTGCCTTAACACAAAGGGATGGATGAACTTTTCTGAAATCACTTCCAAGTTGGTTGTATTTCCTTTCATAAATTTATGGATTAAAATTAAGAAATCCAGGTTGCAAGATATCATGCCTAGTGTTCAGAAAATGTTACATTTAGTGTTTATGGCTTAAACACTCTGCAGTAAATGGAATGTGTAAAATTCAACCTGTATTGTTCTTTCACAGTTATAGTGTGAGTGGTGTCAAGAACATGATCCCTAATCAACTAATGGCCTTAAAGAGTTTGACTTAATTGATTCCTGAAGAGTTGTCTCCAATTATTTCAGTAATTACCAATGCCAGCTTTTGCTAACAGTTTCTCTCCTTCACATAAATAATCCTACCATATTCAAAATACGTTCACTACCTTCACTATTCCTGAATATCATGTCAGAGAGAACTCATCCTACTGGAACCTCCTTGTAACTACTGCAGGGAAGCCCTGCACTGCTTATGCTGATCCAAGACATGGTTTCCCATGGAAGCATGTTGTGGGATACCTGTTGTGGTTCAGACATGGCAGTGCTGGCTGTGAAATACCTTTTGTTTTACTCATGACAATGTGAACCTTTTCAGGCTCTAGCAGCTTAATGGTAGCCAACATATCCCAACACAGGAAACAACCACAAGGGGTTACATGATACTTAACCTATCACCATGCTTTACATTGGGGGTATATGCAGTCTAGGGCTAGCTAGGATAATTATCCACTGGGATCCTGCTTTCCTGAAGAAACAACTGTGTGTTAATGTTCTTTCCAGCTGTTCAGCTGGACACGAGTAGACAGAAGGGGAGTAAATGAGATAGCAATTCCAGATGATAGAAAAGAAGGAATGGAGGGAACAGAACAAAGACCATTGTACACTTCAAAAAGGAATGGAAAAAGAGAATTAGAAATATGGTCTGAAGAATGCTGAGAACCCTGCTCATAATGGACATAGTGTAGGCAGCTTGACATGAGGATAAAGCTTTCCAACAATCTAAAAAATAAAACAATGCTACCATATAAATGCTCTTACCTCACTGAATGAGGGACATTCCCTTCTAAATCTGCCTGGGCACAAGGAGATTAAAACACTGACTTATTTTATCCCATGCATTTAAGTTACTAGATGTAAAGATCAATCATGATGTTCCTTTTTTCTCCCAGGTTTGAAGAAAACTTAACTCTGTATCACTTAGGTTGCTAAAGATGAAGGTTTGCAAAGGCTACGGTGGCATTAAACTAATCCCAGCTACATGCCTGCAATGTTGAAATTGGTCCCTTTCTGTCAGGCATTCAGTACCTGTGGCCTGGAACTCTCCATGTACACTGATGCTGGTGGTTAAACAGCAGCTCAAAAGACTTCTGCACCCTCCATGGTGCCTAAACTGAACAGTATTGAATAAAGTAGGGCAAGATTCTTCAAAAGTATTGTGGAAACAGCACACACACAACACTGTCTAAGAAAGATGAGTAAGGTTTAGAAAATGGTTTTCCATTGATTATTAAAAGTAAGATATGCATCTGACATGCACTGGATTACATCATACCTAAACTAAGGACAGGGAACCCACATTGTCCCATACTATTTTAAAATATTTGCTGTTCAGACCTAGAGGTACATTTCCTGTTTTTTTGGTTGGACTCCTAATGATGAAGAATGCTCACCTTTGGGAATTTTGCTGACAACACATTTATGTTTTCCAGATGTTTTGTCCATAATTTCAACAAAGAAACAAGGTTCCTTTTTAAAGTCAGACACAAAGTGAGGAATGACTAGGTACTAATTAATGCCAAGGTTTAATCTGGAATAACAAGCTGTATGTTCCTCATCCAAGGACTAGATTGTGATTAACAGCACCACAGATCTTATCAGTTTCCTTCTGAAAAGATTCAACACTTCGTAATTGATAAACATTAGCTGCATAACAAAACACAAACGTTCAATAATATAAGACTCAAGTAACTATATTAAATGCTTAAAAGTCAGTAAAATCATGAAAAAGTTATTATACTGACAGTAACAAGCACTAAAATGCCCTATGTGTATTTTATGCCTTCAACAACAGAAATATTACGGACACGGTTTGCAAGGAGCACAATAAAAGCTGTGTTGCCCCAAGAGATGACCCAGAATCATTCTGCCACTTACTCCCGCCCTTATTTTGTCTCCCTCAAGTTAAGGGAATTGCTCCTCTGGTTTAAGTTAACCATATGCTTAAATATGTTCCCAAATCAAGGTCTAAATTACTGAAGTAAACAGCTGCAGCTGTAAATATTCAACATGGAGCAGACATGTTGCTGGAGGATTTACCGTTTCAATCATTTTTCAGTGTAGAAATACATCTTGAAGTAAAAATAGAAATATATGCACCAAAAAAGTTGCTGAAACAATTTCTACTCAAACTTCTTTTGGCTTGAGACCAAATATCCTGGAAGGAGGAACTCCTTTATTAGCATGAAAACAAGGCAAATATAGCTGTATGTTAAACCCCACTCCGCATAGGTGATACAAAGACCTGCCTTCAGAAAACTGCAGAGACTCAACAGTCATGGCCAAGTATGACTGAGACAGGCTTTAGCTCAGAAGAAAATCAGTTTTTTGTCACGGACTTTTGTGGATGGAAACAGAGATTGGTAGGGAAATAGGGAAAAAGGCAGTGGTAACACCTTTTGTTTGTGTTTGTGTCCACATGGACATCACTGTCCCTGCTGCTGTTCTTAACACATGGAAATGAGGGCTTTGCAGCCAAGCAAGGAGGCAGAACAGACACCCTCAACTTTGCACACCTCTGGGAGAGAGAGAAAGCAATAAAGAAGTCCTATGCATACACTGGTGAATGGCCATGGCCCAGGTCAGTGGGGGAGGCAAAGCACCCCATGCCCTGCCTGAAGAACTGCCCTACACCGAGTGTCACCTCAGCCCACTGACCACATCACTGCTGAAATAGTTTGAGAATTACTAGAAAAAAACTGCAATCCAGGCCCAAACTTTGAAGGCCATTTCTAAAAAACAGGATTTAAATCACTTTTGCTTAGGACCAGAGGCAATGGACACAAGTTGGATGCTGTGAAATTTCAGTGAGATACCTGGAGAAATTGCTCATTTCAGCTGCTACTGGAACAGATTGTTCATACAGGCATTGGTATCTCCAAACTTGGATGTGTTTAAAATGTGACTGGAGAAGAGTCTGAGCCTGACCTACTCTAAAAAACTTGCTTTGAACAGGAGGTTGGACCAGATGACCTCCTAGATCCATTCCAACCTAAATTGTCCTACAATTCTGTGAAATGTTGAAAAATAACTGCAGGGTCTGAAATACACTGGAGCTCAAAAGTAGAATGAACTTTGACTATCAGTGATGCAAGACGCAGGGCTCCCAGAATTTTCCTGGAAAAAAGAGTGAAGAAGTTTGACCAGAACTAGCATTCCATTTCTGACTGCAGTCACATTGGTTGTGCAGATGTTGGCAAGTCACATAACTTACTACCTGAGAGCTGAACTGAACCCTTACTGCTTCATTTCTATCAGACAGAGGTAGTGACTCTGTCCTGTTGGGAATCAAATTTTAAAAGCCTCTTTTATAAATGCAGATGTGTTCATAACCTTCTCAAAACATCATTGATAACAATCCAGAACACTGAAATCTGAAGATTAAAAGAGTATTTTTAGCATGAAAATTGCCTGGTGAACCAGACAGGATAAAAGTTGTTCTGGAGCGTAGCAGCTATTCTTCCAAAATATTTTCCTGCAATTTGAAGGGGGATAGACAGAACTTATCTGCTAATTGAAAAAAGATTCAAATCTACTGAAATTTTTATCTGGTTACTTTTAGGTTTGTTTGTTTCCCACTGGGCTGTGTGTGGCTTGGAGACTTTCCAAATTCTTTTCTTATAAGCTTTTCTAGGCTGTTGGCTTAGGATATGGGCAAAACCCTGAAGATATTCCAGAACACATTCTTTTCTACATCTTTCTAGCACACTGTGCACTCCCCAGTTCACACTGGGGTACAGGCCAAGGGATAGAGACCTGAGACAAACCATCCCAGTGCCTCACCACACTCACAATAAAGAATTTCTTCCTAATATCTAATCTAAACATACTTTCTTTCAGGTTGAAGCCATTCCCCCTGATCCTAGTCATGCCATGTCATAAGAAGAATGTATTAGTTTAGCACAACCTAAGTAGTTGCTACAGAAAAAAAAAAAAAATCATGAGTGTATAGGTCATTTCTATGTGAGAATATTTAAAAATATTTATTACAAAAATACTCTTACCCACATACCCAAAATATTGGGAGACAACAAATTCCCATACATAAGGCTGGGTACCTTATTGATAGAGTAGCAAACTGGGATAGGAAGACCTGTCCTTGTGATGCCACTGATTTCCTTAGTGAGCTATGGCAACCTACAAAACCTGTAAAACCTCTGCTTTTATTCCCCATCTCCAGAACATTTTATGCACAAACACATGGCCAGGGAATTTAGGTCATACAAAGGCAGTAATTTAGCCCTCTAGCTATCTAAATACCTGATCTCTTAATATATTCAGCCAGATTCAAAAGAGATGCTGCTTTACCTTTCCCAGACAGTAAAATCAGAAAGAGTTAGGCATTAATTTGAAGCACAGGGTGTTAGCATGGCATATCACTTCAAGCATATCAGCAAATATATATTGTGGAAACAGTAACTACATTGAGCAATGTTCAGTTTAACATCACCTTTTCTGTATAATATTGATGTGGAGAATGGTCCTCCAGTGTTTCATTTTATTGGTTCCATTAATTATGTGAAATATTGTGTAGTTTGTACTGAAGTATGCAGAAATTAGGACACAACTGCCAATCTGTGCTAATTATATTTCTTGCAGTTGTATTTATCTAATACATGCTGATTTCTTGGAGCCTGTATTTTATGATTATTCTTGTAACTAAACAAATTGGGATGATGCTGAGGCTGGGATAATGCTAGACCTTTCAACCCAACAGTCACAAACAAATTAAATTCACTGTAGGTCTATCAATTATGTGGTTTTAAGCAACATCCTGAGAATTGTCTACTGCAAGCTGCTTCTGCGCTGGCATTGCTTTTGGCACATTTACCTGAACTGAGCTGGAATCCTAACCTGCCTTTCATCTAGATGGGTGACTCAGCTCAGCATTTTTGCTGAAGAAAGAAGAAATCCAGTGCCTTTCTGACACACAGAAACATGCCATCGTGGTGTTCGACTACATAATCCTTTTGTCTCAAAAGAAGAGCCCAAGTATATTTCAGAAAGATTGTATTTTTCATTTGGCTTATGGAACACTTATAAACTAGGACTCCTAACTGTGATTCCCAAACACAAAACAAAGTCAAAGGTTACAGCATATGTTTTTGTTTCAGCTTCTCCAAATTACTTGCAAATGTATTCAAACACAATATGAGGAGATACTTTATTTTATTGAAAATAACAGACTACAGGGTGCTGCAGAAAAGGCTGGGGTACCTCAAGCATAAACATGGAAAGAATACATTGGTTTAGAAACCCATAAATCCTTATTTGAATCTGCCAACCTGAAAGCCAAGTAAAGCCCGAAAAAACTATTTTTCCTAAATGCTATGTCTGATTAAGCCATACTATTAAATGACAGCTGAACTTTAACATTAATATGATATTATTTAAATAACTGCATGATTTTTTTTACACTAAAATGATGAATGATTTTTGGACAGCTCAATTGACATAAAGCAAGAAACCCCTTTAATGAGATTTGACAAAATGGAGACATATGCAGAATATTCGTTACAGCTCATGTCGCAGAGCCCTTCCGGGGGAGACTTGGGTTTGGTTGGTGTCTTTTCTTTTCCTTCATTTTTTTTTTATAGTTTATTTTGATTGTCTACAGTCACTGAACCATCCCTTTCAATTGCCACTTCCTTCCTCCATGGATTTTGAATTTAGCTTGTGTCATTTACATATTACTCTTAATCAGAGAATTTTATATGTTACATTTTGGAGTTGGAATTGTAAGAAATCTGTGGAATGAAGGCATGAGGTTCAGTCATTTTAACCTTTGTCAATTTGGTATACAAGGAACTAACAAAGGTATTTTTCTGAGGAGACTTATGGAGAAATAAAGCTTGTGCTAAAGAACAACTTACAAAATTCTAGTTTTCACATGTCCTAAGCCAAGTGACAAATCAACAACTCTGCTAAAAATGTCTTCTCTTTTTTTTTAATAAGCAAAGTGCATTAAGCAAACACACAACATAAAAGCCTGTGGCAAGGGTAATTTCAGACTGAACTCTTCAGAGGATGCACTAAACTCCTTTAAAACTGTGCTTATTAGAGGGATGCTTTTCTTCTTCAGGAAGCTGAACATATAAAGAAAAATGGACATCACAGAGAAGCTCAGGTGCTGTTTCACTGGATAAAGAACACATATCCAGAGATGCCACTAATTCAAAAAATCTGTCTGAGAATGCACCAAGGTAAATTTAAGGGGAGAAGTAATCAATGGATAACTCCCTCCCTTCAGTCCCATGTAGAGCTTTAGGACATTGCATGATTTTCCTTTTTGTATCACCTCATTTTGATCCCAGGGACAATTTTCATAATATTGAAAGTGTGAAAGAAACATGCTAAAACCACAAGGGCTGACAGCGCGCCTGCCCCATCTATTTAGGCAGAATTGATAATTTTAACTCTCTTCTCTGCACATAAATTTATGCTGCCCCAAAACATTTACCAACTTTCTCATTTTAACAGGCAAAAAAAACCCCTCAAAACACCGAAATCACTGAAGAATAAGGAACACAGGAAATCATCATCAAAAAAGCCTAATTTTAGAACGTACATCCAAAACCCCCCTAACAAATACAAAGAAACAAAGATGAGAAATCAGTACTCAAGGGCTATCCTTCAGGCTACAGAAAACTCCTTCCATAGGCATGACAAAGCCTTCTATCATCCAAAGACATTCTACACAGCAGCCTGGGTAAAAAAAAAATCAGGTACATCAACAAAATGCTGAGGTTGAAGTAAAACTGAAAATAAAGGCACAGAGGGAGAGAAGAAGAAAAGAAAGAGCAGAAATGTCCCTACCTTGGCCTTACCTTCGCAACATTCCCGTCAAAATCCTGGAACTCTTCCCCAGGTTTGCATCTGTTTCTCTAAGCTGGGGAGAAAAGAGTCCCATTAAAGGCAAAAGGCACACGTTCTCCATTCTGTACCAAGGACAGGTATTTCTTCAGTCATCTGAGTCTATCAGCTTCAGATTTAGCACACAACAAGCTCCTAAAGCCACCAAAACGATGAAATTGAGAAGTATTTTGTCTTGTTTTCGCTTACATAAATATGAAACCCGGGGAAGGTAAGTCATTGAGGCAACAAAGGTGATTCAGGATAAAGAGCAGAAGCTTTACAAACAAAGGGTTGCAGGCAGAAGCTGTGTACACTGGTATCCATAACTCCTATGTGTATGTGTGTTGGTTGTCCATATTAGTGAAGGGATCAAGGGATGAAGAGACACACGTGCTGTGTTCCTGATGCTTTATGAAAAGAACAACATATCTTGCTTTCACTGTTTTTCAAAGACAGCAGTTTAAAGAAAGAAACAGAAATACAAAATATATCCTTTTAGCAATTCTGTGTACAAGAACTATGTCTATACTGTCCCTTAAACACAAAACTTGTTCTGACCTTTCAGCAGCCACCTCTGGCCTGGGTGCTCAAATGCTTTGTGAAGAGGATATATATGTACAGAAGGAACAGCTGTACAGTATATATGGAAAGGTTTTTCATGTAAGGAACTCTCACTCACTGAAAAAAACATTTTTGTACTTTATTAAGACAAAGGAAACCTACAGTTTACAGCTACACCTAATTAGCTGTCTTGTTCTACAGCTCTCAAAAATATTGCAAAATAGGTAAAAAATGAAATTGGGGAGATGAAAAGTTATGAAGCAAAGGAACTTCATGTTTATTTCTATTGCTTTTTAAAAGGGATTAAAATGTCCCCTCTCTTTTTGTGTTTATTAGTGTCCTACAAAAGGAAATCCAGAAATGGAGGAGATTATAGGAAGAATGGAGTTACTCTCCTATTGCCTCTTCTGCCACCGGCAGCTAGAGGAGAGATATCTTTTGACATTTTAGACATCTTGGAACCAGTGGGACATCAAAATCTACTGTAAAAAGAGAATGTAATGATTATGACTATTTCAGCTATGAAATAGCAGGGACCACTGTTTCTAACATGCCCCAAAACACAGCTGTGTGTACATACATAAAAACATTCTTCTCCTTATGAAAGCTGAATATTTACCTCTTCATTATCAAATCAGATTGAAAGGATTACCTGAGTCATTGACTTCTTACTGAAAACAACTTTGTTGTAGTAGAAAAAATGCATCCTGTGTTATAAATCCATCAAAACAGTAACATTGCCAAGAAGAGTGGCAGTCTTCCAGTAAAATCACCTTCACCATAACAAACCACTATTATATCTTGAATATTTGAACAGCAACAATATTAAACCCAGTCTCTATTCTGGAGCACAATACTGTAAACATTTGCTGCCAGATTTAATGTTTATTACTGAAATCAGTAGTTGCAATCAATGTCACATAACTTTTTTGCATAATTTTCCTCCTTTTTCTTCTAAAAGCTATTAAGAAAATACCAGGTAGAAGCTGGGACTGGATAACACCAATCAAGTCTTGCTCTTAGCAATATCATATTCAGTGGGAAGGCTTGCACTGACTCTCAGATCTCCGTAATTATGTGCTATGATGGAACAAAGATGAGCATTATATTCCAGGGAGGCCATTCCCTCATTTTTTCCTGATTCATCTAGACAATTCAAGCTCCAGAAAAGCAGTTTAGCCCGGTTTGACACAAGTAACAGAAGAAAAAACGTCACAATAATTTTTAAAAGGCTCATTAAAAAGCCAAGTTCTTATCTATGCTAGAAGGGAATCTGAAGTACAAATGTATGCTTTACACTGGTCTTTTATTATTCATAAAGATGCATTTAACACTTGGGGCTTCTCCTCCCTTTTCACAGAAAAGTAGCGCTCTCCTTTTTACCATTAAATGTTTGATCCTAACTTTCCTCTCTTGCTGCAGGATTCTACCTGACAGCTGGAATCAGTGCTGATAGTTAGGAAGGGGAAGCTGAATCTTAGAGGTTTGACAAACTCCTCTAAGCAAGACGACCTCATGTTTTTATGGTAGTAAAAAACCCACACAAAATAAGGGAAAGAAACACTAAAAAAGAAACAAACACGTACACACATAGTTAGAAGATCCCTAGCTACCTCCCAAGAGAATGCTAAGAAAACACCTTTTCTTCCTGCTCTGGTGGGGAAAAAAAAACCCACATGAAGAGTTGCAAACTGTAAGTTTGTTTTTATTTAAAACTGAATTATCTGATTGCAGTTCTTCCATCATTTCTTTACCAATACCAGCACACCACAGAGGTGTGGAATGGAACTGGTGGAATGTGAACCTCTTAAAAAGCGTTATGTTTCACAGAACTGCTGTAGTGAAAACATTTTGAAACAGGCTTTGATATTAGAAATGGCAAATCTACACGGTGTTTAAAAATAATATTAAGAATAATAATGAGAAAGCAGGAAGATGAACAAATACTGACATTGATATCTTGTCTGCCTTAGGCAAATTTTGATGCTTTCCTAAAAAATGTTGCATCTTTTAATGTATCAGTCCAGTTAACCTATCTGACTTGTAGCAGAGCTTTTATCCCTTCTCTTTCTTTTCTAAAGAAAAAAGTGCTTTTATTCTACAGACAGGAAAACTCACACATGTAAATTTAACCAAACTATTGAGACATTAACGTATTTACATTTTGCTCATAAAAAAAAGTCTTCCTAAGTTTCACAACATTGAATTGTTAAAGCTGACCATCATACTCAAGTTGACAACTGCATTCCAGAAGACAAGTTTATTCCATGGTTGATAAGATAATAACTCCGTGTATTTAATGTACAGCTATTATGCATTGATAGAGTATTCTCTGCCCTGGTCTTTAAAAAACCTCCAGAAAATGGAAAACTTGCCAAATTATCCAAGATCTTCCTTAAATATTTATCTGAGTGTATATGGACAGCTGGGACAGGTTGTACAGGAGAACTTTTCTGAATTCCCTAAAGGAAATATTTTAAGTGGCTTATGATAAAAAAATTGGAATTTGAGATCTTCTGTTATGACAAGAGGTTTTTTTACTGCACTGTGGTGGAGTGTGTGTGTACTGCACTTTCCTGGAATACCCTTCTTATTCTCAGTCTTGCTCTTTGCATCTTACAGGTTTGCCATCAAAGAAATTTTCTCCTCAGGTGGAAAGCAATGAAAAGGAAAAGTTATATTATGAACCACGTGTATATTGAGTGATCAGAACTATATCCCTGGGATTTCTAAGATCAGCAGAAAGGAATACATAGCATTCATCTCCTTTGCCTAGGTTTTATTTGTCCAGCTAGAAATAGAAAAGCATTTCAGACTCAGCAGTCACTGGGGATATAAGGAGTAGAGGTGAAATAAGACACCAAGTTGCCAGAACAAAACTTGGTCAATCCTCACAATTCTTAGTTACATTTTGTAATTTAGGTATATTTAGTATTTTAAAGTAGCCAATGCCCAGGACTTCAGAAAGCAACTGGTAGAAAGCAGCTGGCAGAAAATCCCTCATTAATGCTGTTATAGGATGTTTTACCAATTAAAGCTACCCAGGTAAAGAAACTCCCTGATAAAGGAGATTTTTTAAAGTGCCACTGGTCAGTTTAGAGATGTGTGGGAGAACCTAGCTTTGGCAAAATTGGACACTGGGGAAAGTATCTGAACACGTCATGGACAGAAACTCCTGGTTCTGTCAGCAGAAAGCCGAGACAGAGGCTGGGTTCCCACATGGAAGTTCAGAGAACATTGGATGGGATGGACTTTTGAGCATCTCCATTAACTCTGCACAGCAGAGCTGATCCCCACGGAGGCCACATCAGCCAAAAGTGACACGGAGACGTGACCCTGGCTGCAGAGCCAGAGCAGCAGGACCTGCTCTTTCACACAGACCTGCCTAAGGGGCTGTCATTTGCATCTGCAGCTACAAAGGGTAAGGTTGATCAACTATTAGAAGCTCACTCATGATGCTGAACTGTTTGACAGGAAGCCCAAGAAGTCATTGGAATTGACACTGTAACAAATCCTTCAAAGGACAGAATGATGATCTGTGATAGCAACAGAAAATTTGCTTCCAACAGCAGATTTGGTGACTCCAGTGTGACTCCCCATCAGAGAGACTTGGCAGGATGGGGCCCATGTAAGACACTGTGTAAATTCTCTTCTGCAGATGGTGATTATATCTCATCTGGATTATTTTTGCATGCACAAAGAACTTGCCCAATGCAAATAAAATGCAGAATCAGCAATTATTTATTATCAAACTTACCCTTTCTCGAGCACGCTGGATCTTCTCTCTGTCATGGCTGAGGTTTTCAAGCATCTCCTGTCCAATCTGCTCTGCATTAAAATATTAAAATGTAAATCATGAAAAACACAGCTTGTGACTGTGAGGCCCTAAAATGCCAAGCTGGATTGTAACAACAGCATTTAATACATGTGGTAGCCTAATCACTCCTCCTAACTGTGAAGAGGAATACATCATTATACTAAATACTCAGTTTTTTAAGCAGCATAAAACTGCAGAAGCAAACCAAACAGAAGCTATCCTTCTGCAGTGTCTTGATGTTGTCTAGGCCCTGGGTATTGATGCTGACCTCTGATTTATGAAACAAAGGCAAGAAGACTTTCAGACTTGCTCTAGGTGCTGGGTGCTCATACTTCCCATCTACTCCTTAAGCCCAAGAAAGTCAGTAAGCCTTTGCTAAAACACCGGCCATCCTTGTACATCTAAAGATACTGAGAAGTCATATGAGAAGAAAACCACTCTCAGTGCCTCTCAGCATTTACCATTGATGCTTAAAATGAAAGCTTTTTCAGGCTCAGCCCAGTTAGTGGTGTCTGCTTTGCTCCACCATGGACTGTTTCTGGCTGGCTTAGAGATAGGCTGTAATCTCCTGATGTTTTCAGCAGCAGACAGAGATGTTAATTTATAGTCATCACCGTTTGTTTACACAGGGGTTGTTTGCTTCCGCTGAACCAAAGGTTGCAAAATTATAGTGGAGAGGCCTCAAGATACGGTACAAAGACAACACAAGATGCCAAAACTTTACTCTTCAAACAGCTTCAATCAAATGCTTCTCTAACACTGAAATATTAGCAGCAAGTATAGAAAAGAGATTTTAATCTTCAAAGCTCTATAGAAATATTAAGAAACCCTCCCTGTATTTCCCCGAAGGAGAAAAATAAGTTAAATCATTCCCCTTTTACAGATGGGGAAGCAGGCAGAAGGAGCTGAAGCAGCTGTAGCTTTGCCTCAGGACACACAGCACGTGTGAGACAACCAGCATTTCTGTGCACATTCATTTAGGGTACTTAGCAGGCTTACCAGAGATATGCACCAATACAGCAAAACTACAAAAACATGGCTTTTTTTCTCCCAAACAACAAAAAAAGCGCCTTGCTTTTGTTCTGGTGAGTGAGTGGGATCTTAAAATGTCATTATTCAGGGAGCCTTGAGAAAATGGATCATTAAAAATTCACCAATATGTTAGTAAAAATTATTATGATATATTTTTTTAACAGATACAGTCCATTTTCAAGGAACAATCCAAAGTAGAATCACCTCAAACTTTAAAAGTTTGAGACAAGAAATGTTATTTTTAAATCCATTTAACACAAGGTACACAGTCTGCCAGATAAAGTCTGAGGAAATTCATTACATATATATTTCTCTATCAGTTGCCAAGTACAGTACAAGTAAGATAAATATTTCCTCTGACCACAAATTGACATCCTCATTATGCTATCTTGTCCCTCTTGGCTCACTGCTCTTTACTTTTAGCTGTATATACAATGCCTCCCAAAGGTGAAATGTGGTAAGATACATGGTTTGGAGTTAAAAAGGCTGCACGGTGCAGTGCAGTTACACAAATGGCAGCCTCAGAAAAAGATTCACGAGAGCCTTGCCTATGTTTGCATGTCAAAGGACTTTCAGGATGGAGCTATACTGAGCTTTTCCTCATTACAGCACTCAAAATACTGTAATACACAAACAGATACATGTCTTCAATGCAATCAGGGGAAAAAAAAAAAAAAACAAAGCAAAATCCCTTAAAAAGAGAGTGGAAAAAAAAAAATCGACAAATTACGTACCTAGTAGTATGAGGTGAAATAATAATAAGTGTATTTAGTACTAAAAGTTATACGTATGTTTGCAGACATAAAGGACAATGAGGTGCAGGTTTTCCTTCAAAGGAATAAGTATAAAATACATGGCTAAAATGGTTTGGTATCTTATGAACAAAGCTCAAAAGTATCTTTTGTAGGAAACAGTTTTATTTTTATTACACCAATTTTAAACAAGTTACTGTGGGTTTGTTTATTTTTTTTTTTCATCTTCTTCCTTTCACTGGCAAGTTCACACTCTTAGCTTTTTATAATGATTGAGTTTATTTTCCAACCATCAATGTGACAGCAGCATCAACTGTAAGTGAGGGTAAAACACCGTCACTTTGACGAATAGTGTATTTTCCTCTCATTGTCGATGACTGAAGACATCAATAAATAAGGAAGGAGAACATGTCAGCCAGAATATCACAGAATGAATTGTTGATATGACACTTAGGGATTAAACCTTCAGCCATGAAGTTCAACCTAGCAGAGGGGTCTGAGAACTGAGATAGTTGCGTTTCTTCCCAGCAGCCTCTATAGATAAATAATTGGACGGATCATCAATTTTACAGGAGCAGCTTTACTCTACATGCACTTTCGTTGATGATCTTTGGCCTTTTTTGGGCTAAAATAACAACATAAGTTGAACAAAGAGACATGATGGAGGTAACATAATCTTACAATAAGTTTGCAAACATAAATTGACACCTTTATCGTCTTCATATCCCCATTCTACTCCGAAAATTCACTGATGACAGTGAAACTTGATTTTTAGCTGGAAGGTCAAGACAGTAAAACAAAAATATTAAAAAAGAAAATAAAGACTTCCCGATGATACGAAGACATGTCTCTTCACTTAGTTTGCAACTGAAAGTACCTGGGACTAGGAGAAATGTAGCATTAGCCCACAGTACAGCTAATTACAAGCTTGATATCATTGTTATCTGCTTGCTACCATTTTTCAAGTTTCCCCACAACTCTGATCTTTTCCTGCCAGCTAAAACATTTATCTATGTGCCAGATCCGTGCTTTTAGTGCAATGATGCTGTATAGATCTTTCCAGCCTACTTATAATGCAAGTCATTGATGAAGCTACTACAGTTATGTGAAAAGGTCCGGTTTGTAAGATATACTGTAGTGCAGATGCATGAATTAAGACCAAAACACAAGCTGAAGGTGTTGCCTGTTGCCAGTAATGGTGTTATTTCCATAGAATCTTAAATATGTCAATTATTTGGGGATTATGCCAACCTTTCAGTTGTTTTGTATGGACAATGTTTAGTGCAGTGCAGTCCCAAGTCCTATGAAAGACTGAGTGGTGCTGCCTCTTCTAACTGAAATTCCCAAAGAGATGCATAAAATTATGTTCTAAAATTACAGCTAAACTGTGAGAAGCAGATGGGTGAATGCATTTACATCATTATTATCTGTGTACTGACAGAGGGCAGGAATATTCGATAGAGCAATTATCTCAGTCTTAAACAATGCTGTGATGGCCAGAAAAAAATATTTCTGAAAAAGTACATAATATTAACAAGCATCACCCTTAAATTGTGAATGCTAAAATTCACAGCTCTAAATGTATTCCGCCCTAAAGGTGTTTGAACAAAGTATGGGAAATCATCCTTTTTAGTGCCGAGCACTTCAAAAATGCCATGTTGTGAGTCCAACACAAATGGTGCCTGGTTCTATGAGACTATGTTGTGCAAGAAAAATATAACATTTCTTATCCTAAAACACTGAAATTAATTAGAAGAATGAATATGCTTTCCCCACCTGAAGAAAAAACAACACCCCCCCAACCATAAAATCTAGCTTCCCCCTTTATATGTGCACAAATAGGCACATGGTTTTCACCTTTTATGTTGAGATAAAACCAAAAGACAATGATCACTTCTAGCAATGCTTTGCACTCCTGAATAAGTCCTTTCTTTGGAATTTGCCTGTAACCTGTATGCAGTATTTATTTATACATACAAATGGTAATTATTTAATATGTGGTCCACAGAGCTTGATTTCTAATACCTACACGCACATCAAGGATGCAAAATAAGTTGTGCTTGACTGGTTTTTCTTTTACTTTTTTTGCCTCCAGCCATTTAAGAATTTACGTACTTTATCAGCTAAACTGATTCTGAAAGAGCTTTTTCTAATCATTCAAGTCAATAATACTTTTTTCCCCTAAGAATGACTAATATATTTACTCAAGAGACAGGAATGACAAGGAATGAGCCTCTCCAGGCTTTAGGATAAACAAACATGCATTTTTATGAATTTTGAAGACAGAATCCCCATTCTCCTTTTCAAAAGAAAAATAAAATAATCCAACATAGTTTATAGAAAACTTTTTCTCTCAAAGTGTACCCTGCGTGTATGTGTGTGTGTGTGTGTATAAAAGTGTCATAAGATGCAGCAGATATCTTGATATGATTTAAAATACAAAAACAGCTTAAAAGCAACCAAATCACAGAGAGGATGCCTGGAAATATGATTTGCCCAATCTCATAATATATACGATATGTATATCTGAGCTGTGTAATTAGAGGTTGGAAAAAACGAACTAATTTACACCGGGAAAAGCAGAAGATCATGTTAAAAATCAAGATGGCTGTTATACAGAATCATGAAATACACTATAAAAAGCACTGTGTGTTGATCAGAGAAGGAATGGAGAAGTTCCAGGCTGAGATCCTCAGCCCTGCCTAGTGAGCAGTGCCATTTGGGAAATGCAATTGTGTGTTGCCTTTACACAGAGACATCACATGCTCTGAAGGTGCAGCAAAAGCTTATAAAAGATTTTTGGAAACTATGCTGACACAGGCTGGAACTTTTATTTTTTTCTTAAAGCCACTCCATTTTGGACAGGTTAGAAGTTTTGATTTTAGGAGACTAGGATAAATCATCAACAGCAGTGTCTGGGAAAAAATGCTAGAAAGTGTTAAAAGCTCAGTGTTCAGAGGTGACAGCAAGCAGATTTACAAACTTGGAAAATATAGGTTGCAGGAGTTGAAGAATTCAGGGTTGAGTCAAACACCTTATACTTCTGACAGCAGAAAGTTAATAAAGAAAGTGATGACATATCTTGAAGTATAGGGACACAGGTAAAAGTCCAATAAATTCCCCAGCTGACATATATTTACATTGAACAGCTGATATAATTAGAAACAGAAGGATTAGATCATTAAGGTTATTAAAAAACAAGTATGAGTTAATACAGATAAATGAAGGATAATGTAACAGCCATAAGCCAATGGAGAGACAATTTGTAGAGCATTAACACAACAGTGAAACATGAGTTAGTGCTCAAATGCCTCAAGAATCTGCCATGAAGATGTTAATCTCCATGCTGCTAAGTGGTCACTTAACACAATAAAATAAAAATTAGCTACTTTTTATAGGGATTAGTTGGCTTCTTCAGCAGAAGCAAGTGCCATACAGGTGGAAAGAGCACTGACAATCCACAGCATTCACCAAGGACATCCAACACTTCCAGAGCTGTCAGAAGTTCAGTTGCAAGAGAGGATAAAAGAAGTTGCCCAGTCTTGCTGTGGAAGCAAGTAACATTTAAAAATACCTCCCAAACTTCCAAAGTCCAAGATGTCCACCAAAGTAAAAATACAAACATTTCTCAAATGAAAAGGTCTCCCTATAAGCTATAATGGATGTTCATGAAATTATTTTTATTGGCCAAGAGCAAAAGGGGTTGGTTGATACTGAGGTCAGGGAAGCCAGAAAGAAAAACATCCAGAACACCTAATCAGAATTCAGTCTTTGTGCTTTGTTCAAAATAAAGAAGAAAAGATATTTGAGGAAGGTGCCACATGCCTTTAAGAACAAACTGGGAGCATTTCATAACCAACACCTCCCATGGTCCAGGCCTGGCTTGTCCTTCCCCAGTGAAAAAAAAAAGGCAGATGAATGAGAAGAAAATAGGATAAAGAAAGAAGAAAGATGATGTATGACAGACCTACTAACTTCACCTCCAGTTGCTTTTTCTATTTCTAAAGTTTCATACCTTTTCTGAAATCCTAACTTACATCAATCTGCTGGTAAAAAACAACTCAGTTCTCACTAACTGATGTATTTTTTTTTTTCTGTCTACTCCCATCACCAATCTAGCCGAGCTCCCTTACTAACACCCTCACAGCAACATTCACAGGAGGTGGCAGACTTTGATTCTGCTGAGCACTTGTCTACATTGAAGGCTGGCCATTGTTCTTGCCATGCCCCAGCCCAGCAGTGCTCGTCTGCTCCAAATTCCTCCCATCGCATCTTCCTCCCTTACCCTCTTCCTTCAAATAAGTTCTAAGGCAAAGAGAAATCTTTCCTTAGTGCATCAATAAGTAAACAACTTGCTACCCCCATTTCAATCACTAATAATGTAAAGTTGGGAGCCAACCCTCAGTGTCTTCTCTTGCTGCTACTTTTCAGTGCTCCCAGGATGGAAGAAGCCCCTGCTTGCTCTGAGCTTGGTGCAGGAATGGGTGATGCTTCATTGCAGTACTGCCAGCCTGGAACTCGTCTGAAAGTGATTTAGCAGGGGAGAGTATTAAAAATCCTGATTGCATCTAAATTAAGTTGCAGAAATACATCCTCTAAAACTTGAGCCACAAACTGTCACTTAATTAAACTTGTGACTCCAAACAGCACCGAGATGACACAATGGTGATCTTTGGTTCATCTAAGGCTGGATGCATAATCATTATTTAATCAAAAGTGCTCCACCATCTACCCAGGTTGCTATAAACTCAGAGCAGTACAAATAATTATTCTGGACTCCTCATTACTGGTTATTTTAGAGACTTAAAATGTGCAGGCAGAGAGTTGGCAACTTAAACTCCTGTGTTCAGCAGCTCAAGGCTCGTAAAGTTGGCACTATCTCTAGATCTGATCCATTCTTAAAGCAGTAAGTGCACTTCCAGACACAGAGCTGAGCACAAAATAGATGAGACAGGCTACTAGACAACCAGCAAATAGAAAAAAGTTACGTTATGTTTTTAAAAGAGAAGAAAATGTTTTGAAATTCTGAAATACATTCTAAAATCGAAGAGTGGAGTGAGAATTTTTTTCAATGTTATTTAACTACACAAAACTACAGTATATGACATTTAGGCAGTACAATGATGAAGAACGAAGACTGCTAGTTATACCTGCAAGCAGTGGAACAATTTATTATTATTTTTGTTTCAAACTGATTCTTTATGACCCATTCATGTGGCTTAAACGTATCAATAGTAACAAGAGTGTTTTGCAGGATCTCCTCTGGATATCAGAAGACCTATGAGAAGAGTACATCCTTCAACAGTTTCAATCTGAGAAAGAGCTCCTTGAAGCAAAAAGCAAAGTCAACATCAGAAAGTAAAGCCAGAGCCAAATAAAATTACATTTGGGTTTGTTCAGGTTTCTCCCAACATCCTGAGGTACCAGATTTACCTTGAACCTACAGGCCAATTAGAAAGTCAGGAAAGCTGGCAACATAAACAAGAAGTCTACGCCTGTTTGATCTTTAATACTTCCATGGAGCTAAAGTGTGTTTTAACCTTTCTTGCACTGTTCATAAATTCATTTTAAATGTGAATGGAACTATCTCCTGCTGTATTCACATTCATATTTAAACAACAAAAACCAGAAATAAAATAGCACCCAGACATTAGAAAAATAAAACAAACCTAGAAGACGATTAATAAATAATGCTTAAACTCATTGACCAAAAAGTGCAGCAGTCTGTGCATAAATATTCTGTAAACAGTATGTGTATATAAAAATACATCTATATAAACTTTCTTAAACATGGTCAAGCCCACGAAGCAGGTGAACAGCTCAGCAACCTCGGAGCTGGCTTCAGTGCAACTCACTCTTTGAATACGAATTAGCAGTGGGTAATCACAGCATATTTATGAGGCCTTTTGCCTGGTCCTTCTCTCCAGTGAATGCTGTATTATTCATTGCGTGTGCCCTGACCCCAGTGCGCTCCTGTTCTGACAAATCATACTTGATTAAGACAAATCTTTATTAGTTAGCTAGTCAACTTCCCCATTTATCATTTGCAAATCCCATTCTCTTTTTCGGGTACAGTAAAAAGTAACTGAAACCAAAACCATTTTTTCTCCGTATAAAATGAAATGCTTGTTACAGCCAGTAAAGTGCAAGCAGCAGCCTAGAAGTCAGTAATAGATGATAAAAAAAAAAGGTTTAACAGGCATAAATTACAAATGGGGCAAAACTGTAATACAACAGTGTATTTTGGATAGGGTGAGGAAGCATTAATTAGCTCATCCTTTCAATCTTTCCCATTTTTTTCACAAACTAAATCTCTCAAAATCTAAATGCCATAAAAAGAAATGCATTGCAAAGTTGGAGGATGAAAGCACCAAAGTTTAAAAAATAGTAATAAAGAGAATGCTGAGGAAGGTTATTGTTTAAGGTTTCTACCAATACTAAAGAACCATCGTCTAAAAGGAAGAAAAATGAGTAACAAACTACTAACAAAGCTTTAGTTTCCCTTGAAAATGCAGTATCTCTCTAAAGAGGTGGCAATTTGGAGAGGAAAAGCCCCTTTCAAGACACTGTTAGTTTATTCATTGGGTAATTTTCAACTAGAAAACCACGTGATGGGCAAAGCACAGCAGTTTTGTCATGAGGGTGGTTTTGCCTGCAGAGAAGGATGTTTCTTCCATCAGGACTCTGGAGATCTGAAGCAGCTACTTGGAGGTGCAGGGACAAGGGACAGAGGCAAGGGACAGTCTGTAGCTCATTGGGCTGGCTGAGGTTCAAGTTCCAGCTCTACCCCAGAATTTTATTCTCTGGAGGGATCTCTAGGAAATGCTCACTTGGCTGTATTTTTGTTTGGTGATGAAGTTTAGTAGATTGTGCATTTCATTACATTTTGAATCTTGGTTTTCTCCATCATGATATTTATACCTATCAATTAGAATCTGTGTTCATTTGAAATACACAGCAATTAAAAAACCTGCACCTAAAGGACAAAACATCAAGATAATCATCTCTGTGCTCCTTACCCAGCACACTTCTTACAGACTCCAGTCTTCCTCCACTTACACTTTCCCATCTCAAGCCATTTTTCCTTTGTTTTTTTGTTTGTTTTCTTTTCTTTTTCTTTTTTTTTTTACCCTGCAGGACCAATGCAGCTATGGATTCTGCTGCTTTTTCACACACATGAACTAAGTGCTAGTTATTTCCATCTGCAATGCTGCCTTTGATTACACACAGAGTAATGCTGAGAAAACCACTATCTCACTAAATCCACAGCAAGGATTCAGAGGGAGCAATAAGAAATACTTGATGGCCTGGCAAATCAGTGTTATCAGGACATATACAAAAGGGAAAGAATCCAGACTGACTTTAAAAACCTGGCTGAATTTGCAGGGCTATGTATATATATATGTGTATATATCTGTAAAATTAAAAAGTCTCTGCTCTTGTTAAACAAAGATATTCTTCTGGAAATTGCTGAGATGGAAAAATAGACTATCCCATAATAGAATTTTTACAGCACTCCTCAGAGCAGACTCATATTTTAAGGATCAAGTTAAGCTCTTCAGATGGTGTTTCAGAGGTTGACTTACACAGGACCTTTATTGCATATAGCCACAATTTGTTTCTAAGGCATCCCTGCTAGGAAAAATTGTTGAAAAACCTGATTTTTCAGTAAGTGCCTAAGATGATAAGTGTGATTTCTTCTGATGGAGCAACTCAGCAACACTTACCAATACTTTTGGCATCTATACATTAGACTACCACTGTATGATTTGATTTAGGGCAAACCCGGAGATTTCTAAAAACAAGCTGCTCCAGAACAAAGCAGTTTCCTGCATGGGGCAGCAGCTTTTCGCTGGGATTCTCCCAAAGAAGCTGCCTCCAAGTGCCATCCCAGCTACTGGACATGGTCTCTGTGTCCCAAAGGTTGGGGTCAGGGTTACCAGAGATGCTGCTGCTTGCTCTTGGGTGCTGCTTTAGCTGCAGCCAGCACGGACACGGGCACAGCGGGCAGCTGCACAGTCTCTGTGGGATGTCCCAGGTTTGGGTGACATCTCCCCTCTCTCCTGCTCTGCCAGACTTGCCAGCATGCAGGACATGCTGCCAAAGGCACAGGTGCTCTGCTGTGGGACACGATTAACAAATCTGTGGGACTTGTTGGCAGCCCACTGTTAAGAGTTTATTTGTGTGGGTGGTCTATATGCTGCAGATAAAATGAATTTAATGTTTGTCTTTGTTGTACCTTATTTCTTGATTTCTAGAAGACAAACATGAGTAAAACATTATGCCTAGCAGCCCTTAGCCCACACAGTGAAGAGACAAGTATCTGGATTTTCTGTCATGCTCAGAGATCAAGAACACAGGGAGGCAAGGTCAGATCTGAGAAAGGACCCGGGACTGCCTGTGCTCTGTATTTGAAATGGGAGTCATGCCACCTATGGGCAGGTACCACCCAGCCCAACATCCTCACCGACGTTACAGACCTGAGCCCGTGGCCATTCTCACATTTTAGTGCTGGTTTGGATGCCACTAAAAAAAAATTAATAAATCGATCTTTCTGAAATTTCTTCAAGCAATCTTTAAGGTTGCAAGATAGGAATTTGAGAGCGAAGAATTGTATTTCTGGCTCAGAGACTACTGTACCTCTGCAAAATACTTGTGCCTGTTTCCCTGATTCTAAATTGGGTGTGAAGGATCCACATTAGTCAAACACAGTATGTAACATTAAAAGAATCATTTTTCTATGGAAGGCATTTAAATACTGCACTTAGCTTCTTATATATAAATTTTCATTACAACTACTAGTTTGAATACCATTTTGATTGAAAAAAAAACAAGATTAGAAATTATTTTAAAAATGAAATCTGAAGTGGCCAACTGTCTTAAACTACAAAACATTCTATTAAATCCACGAAGTGAGTTTTAGATTATTTGAGCCCCAAAATATAATTATCCCATGATCTACTGAATTGGTAAATTATTGCAGTATGACAATTTAATGCAAACACCCAGTTTACAAACATAACTTTGCTGGAAATTCTCAAGAAGTGTTAAACCGATGTCAGTGTCTCAGTAATTTCGCAGTTTAAAAACAGTTAGAAATGTAATGACTACACTGCACTTGATTAAAGCATTTACAGCTCTAATCAAAAACTGACAGCAAGATCAAAGATGTTAACTTAAATCTCTCTTCTAATTATGTTTAAAATGCCACACCTCAGGCCTGTCTCTCCTCTTCTTTTTCAAACCAAATTCTGCTTAAGAAAGATCTAACACTTCTTAACAGTTCATTATCCAATAAAACTATTCAAAGCTTAAAAGCAATCTACACAATTAGTCAGGACCTCAGGGAGTCCACCGGTAGTCTTTATTACAGGGCTTCATATTAAAACACCTTAATTATATTTGTCAAATGGATTTCATTAAAACCCATCGTCACTTTAATTTTCATATTTTGACAGTGCTGGCATAGCATTATTACCACCTGCCAAGCTACGAACTACAACAAAATTATCAAATTCCTTCAAATACTAAGCAGTTTCTTTTTGTACCTGACCAATGATTTCCCTCTTTTTGGTGAAAGCACCATAATTAAGAGGAATAATTAAAATTTCATATTCAAGCAGCACACAGGCAAGCTAAACGTACAGTGTATCTGTTGCAGGTGTGTAAATAAGAACCTATATGGATACCTGCTTGCCAGGAGCACATAATACAAAGGTAGGACACATATACTGAAGTGCTTCTGAATAATAAAGCCAAGACATCAAACAGAATGCACTATTATTTAATCAAATGACAACCATGAGGATTTGAAAGCAGAGGACATTTTAACTTCTATTCATTATACTGTCATTTCAATACAACAGATCTGGGGATTATGACCACATACTGTAACCACAGTTTTATTTTAGATTTAATCCATGGAGGTTCCACTTGACTTTAGACAATCACATTGAAATATAATTAAACCAAAATTGTTCATCTTCTCTTCATACAGTAAGTACTGTGACAAGGGCTTCTGATATTTAGGATACATTCCCAGTGCAGGATATACCAATTGTTGTTTGATTTTTTTCTTAATACTCAATGCCACAGCAATTAACAACTTTAGATAATTACCAATAATTTAAAAGGTAGGTACCAGCATCTGTCATGCAACACAGTTTGGGCTGTTAACATCATGTGGGATACAGAAATAAATTATTTCTTCTTTTTTGTTATCTGAAATACTGTACAGAAAACTGAAACAATTTATCATTATTGTGCATATATTTACTGAGCTAAATTCAAGCCTGATTAACTCCATGTTCTTCAGTGAACATGTGTGTGAGATGACTTTGGCCCACAACAGATAAAACAATGGCATGCAGATTGCAATGGGGAAAAGAACAGAGAATTTTCCTTTCTTTCATATAATCATAGCAAGAAATAAGAAATTAAGAGGTTTCTGCCATATGTCTAACACACTTCACTGCTTTGTACAAAGGTCTCAAGAGTAATGATCTCCGTGTGTTATGAATATTTTAAGACTTATTAAATGTTCTTGGATTATTGTGAGTAAAACTATGGAATTCTAAAGAAACAGTTTAAATGACAATCAAATATTATTCCTACTTAAGGTAAAATAAAAATTTAATAATTATTTAATGTATTATCAAGGAGGAAAGCTTCAACCTCTTTCACAACATGACAAGTTTTAGCAGAGGAATTGCTGAGACGTGCTGGGGTTTATTTTATTTAATTTCTATTTTATTTCTTTTCAATGCTTTAATTGCTTTTGAATTACAAAGAAATAAAGCAGAGTACTCACAAGCAAGGGACTATGAGCTGATCACAGATCTCTTGTTTGATTTTTTGGCAAGTCACCTTATTTCTTTTATCCTATTTACTCTATCTGTAAAACAGGGGTAAATAATGTTTCCACCAGAATTCCACTGAAACAAGCAAATGCCCACATGCTGCTTAGCTGCTGTTACCAGGACATCTTACAGCAAATAATCAGAATTTTTTGGTGCCTCGTGTTCAACTTCAAACTACCACGACAGCCTTGGGGGTTTCTCTGAGAAACCCCCTAACCCAGAGACACTTGAGGAGATAAGAAGTGTTTTGAAAACAATCCCAGCCCAAACCAGCGCAGGTTTGCTTCTCCTGACCTGGTGGGAGCCAGCTGCTCCAGCTTAACACAAGGATGGATGGAGGGATAGGGAAGCTTCCCAGATGAGGAGCTGGTGGATAAGGGAAGCTCACACCTGCCTTTGACACAACTGGTCGTGCTTCCCCTCTCGAAATCTCCTCCTCCCTCTGCACCCAAAAGGATCCTGCCCTCTCTGTGAGGGCTGTGTAAGGCTCTGGCTTTGGTTCCTGTCCTCCCCACAGATCTGCAGTTGATTTACGGCTGGAAAATCCCATGCACCAAGTCACTCAGTATTTAATCAGGGACAGATTTCCCTCTGCTGTGCTGCCATTCCCTCTCCCATCTCTCTCACTGCTGAGCCTTCAGCTCAAATCCAATACAACACAGCAATTCCTTGTCCCCCAACATGTTTCCACACCATCTACTCTCATGACATGCAACACGATTGTCTTCCTTTCTACCCAACCTCAACAATTTTTTTTGCTCAGTTGTTTTTTTTCAGTCCCTGCTTTTTGGGCAAGCTCTCTGATTCTTTCTGTATGAGAACAGGAAACAGACTGGTCCCAGCCATTCCCTCCCTAAAACCCTCTTCTCACCATTTATTTATATTATCACATACTTTTATTTTAGCCTTGACAGAAGACCTATGTACCACCAACAGTAATGTAGAACATTATTACAAATACTGTTTTTTAGTATCATACTGGTGTTTTTCTTTCATGCCACTGTCTCTCCCCAGTTCAGCACATGAAACAATAGCTACATTCTTTCTGTAGCCCATCCCTTCATGGTCAGACCTCCCATTTGCTATCAGCATATTAATTCCTCTCTCAGCTCAGATATCATTCACTTGCTAAACTTTTACTTAAGCATTTCTGCATTTTCTCCCATGCTGCCATGACTGAAAGGAGCTGAGCATAAACAACTCATCACCTCATCCCACTCCTGCAATCCCTGATCTGGCTTCTCTTGTCCATCGATATACCAGGGATAACAATTTCTTCACAGTCCATGGAAATCTCAGGCACAACCATGAACCTTTGTGTTAGCTGAATTTCTAAATGTCTAGTCCCAGATGGGTAAGCCACAGCAGAAAATCTAGTGAGCCCATGAGAGTTTCATCCACACGGGAGGAGGAAGGTACAGTAAGAAACAAGTTTGCACCACTTGTCTTCACTGTTTCAGAGCAGGTGTGACACAGGGATTTACAATGTACACTGCATTACTGTCAGGTTTTACCTTCCTAAAGCAAACACTATCCCCCACAAGCTATCAGCAAATAGAATGTAAATCTTGTTGTCATGAGTGAATAATTTATTAAATTGACACTATTACTAATAATTACAGAAGATGTGCCTGTTTTTCACTCCTGACAAACAGGAAGCCAGCCATGCTTCCCATTTCAGCTACGATACACAAGGAACAATTCAAAGTGATGCTCGTCCCTGGCTGGCACGTATTCTTTACCATTTGAAGTTTATTTGATACAAATGAGGGTCTACAGAACCCTGCTGACATGAAGTCACAAAGAGCATATACATTTATGAATACTGCATTTACTGCACTCTGTATGCGATGTTTGTTAGGTCTCGGGGCTGAAATCACAGCTCTGAATTTAGCTTGAAGATGTTAAGCATGCGTTGTGGGCTTTTGCTTTCTCTCCTCCTGCCCCCCAAACAAAACAAAGCACCACCACCGCCTTCATGGCTTTAATTATTAAGTTTATATTTTCTGTTTTATCTTAAATCCCATAATAGAAACAACCAGGTTTTTTTCTGTCTCCTTGTTTTTCTTTCCTTTTTTTTTTTTGGTAATAGTATACACTCTTGATGTAGGAAGGAAATGTGAAGACAGAACAATCCAGCTGGATTAGACATTTTTGAAACCTACTGCCAGCAGTGAGCTGTCAAAGCCAGCAATCAAATGTAACCCTGGCGAAAAAGAACTGGGGACTGCTGTGAGGAGATTTACTTAGAAGAAACTCTCAAATAGTTCTTTTATGTCCTGATTCTCCTCCCCTGCACCAGTTTTATACCTACTTGTTGTCTCCCCCACCTCCTTGAAGTTACACCTGGTTTACAGTCTGTGGTAGGAATACTTTCTCTATTCCAAAATTAACTATTGAATTTCTACGGCCTCAGTGCAGAACACCTTGACAAATACTTATTGTTCTCCTCAAATCTTAAAATCTATGAAAATGTGGGGTAGCTATTAATACAGGGATCTCTCCAATATGTCCAAGAGTAAAATGTCTGATTACCTTTTTTTTTTTTCAGCTCAGAAGCTGACAAAAGAAGGATGTAACCAGAAGTCAGAAGGAAGGGTAAGAATTCACTATTCTGACCTTACTCCCACTTTTCTACAAGACCATAATTGTGCTTTATAGTCCATCTTTTCACTGGAAAGCTGTTAATAAGCATCAGGAAAACTTGGTAATAAAATTAAAAGACATGAGAAGATATTTTGCTATGGCAGTGGACAGGAAAACAGGACAAAAGTTAAAGAACTGACTGGAACATGAACACAATGTAGGGAGTGAATCTGGGATATTGAAGAACAGGGTCTCAGACAACCAGTGAGTGAAAAGCAGAGACCAAGACTATGTTGGAGTAATTATTACAACAGCAAGATCCCTACATTGTACAAAAAAAGGTCTTTCTGGATTAAAAGAGGAATGACATCTGAATTTTGGCCATATCTAGACTACCAACATGCCCAAGAGTCTCTCTCCACTATAAAATCAAAATAATGCTACTTAATTATTTTCTAGCAATGGCATGAAGATTTATTGATTAATACAAATTTTTAAGCTTTTAAGAATTCTCTGATTCACGCAGAATCTGAATTTTAATGCATCAGTCAATGAAAAAATAAAATTACAAGAGTGTCCAATTTGTGTGATATTTGTATTCTTTCTGTTGGACAGAAAATCAGCTTTAGGATTGGGACATGAGGAGCTACAGAAGCCACTGTAGATCTGTATACTGGAAAAAACTTACAAATAGTCAACTGAATAGTTTAGTTTCATAATTTGTGACTTGAAAACTGAGTACCACCTTATATTTTAACCAGAAGAGAGAATTTATAGAACACTGGCTACTTTTGCTCATTTAAATTGAACAGCCATTACAGTTAACAACCTTCCCACATAATAGAAATAAATAAAGAATGCTGTATCCATTCTAATTTAAAAACTCTTATCATCATTAAAAACATAGTTGATTTAGTCAGAAGTTCCATCTATTATGTGCTGTAATAATTTAATAGCGCCAATTAGATCTATAGTATTCCTAGAAATGGAGGAGTTGCAGCTGGAGCTCTGCAGACCAGTCAAACAATTTTCAAAGGATATTCAAAGGTCTGCACCACTCTATTCTAGGTAGAAGATTAAATTGTAAAGGAAAAAAGAAGCAGGATTTCAAAACAAGTATTCCAGTGTGACAAATAACTCTTCTCCCTGGGCTTTGCTTTTGTAGAAAAGAGAAGTATTTCACCCTCCTATTCCATAAGTAGCTGGAAATGCTCTGCATATTTTAATAATGACATCAAATAACTTGCTAATTCAAGATACTTTAGCCAGCCATGTGTCCTAGTGAGAGACAATGCAAGAGCCCTTTAAAGTATCTACAATACAGAATATGTTCCTTGATAATGTCATTAAGCCATGATGACATGTAGCAAGCAATTGCTGGCAAAGGTCAATAACCTGATCCATTTATACAAGGAATGCCTGTTAAAACAGTGTTTAAAGAACAATCGAATGATTGATGACCATAAGCTCTGTGTTGGCCATGATGTGCTGCGTGCACACGGCGCGTTCTGCAAGCACTCCACGGACCTCTGCTGCTCTGGGGTGGCTGGGGGGAAACTCTGCTCTGCCAGAAAACAAACCAAAATGTTTAGACAAAAAGGCTGACAACAGTCATTGAGTAAATAGAGGTCTGAAGACGCATTTGTGAGCACTGGGCACTAAAAACGTGATGCTGGTCTAATTGAATAAAGGTTAGTTTGAAAATAAGGTGCTCTGGGCAAAACAGGCTGAAAGCGCCCTCTAAGCTCCATGCTACAGCCTGGGAAAAAAAAGAAGTGACCATCCCACAGACACCTATCACTGATTTTTAAAATCGTTAATTTCTAATTTAAACTGATGCATTAAACTGCTTGATTTGATGAACATTTCAATTTCGCCAGCTCAAAAGTCAATGTCAAAATTCACAGGTCCAATTTGCTGTGTTATTTAAAAACAGGGGAGAGGGATCATTTCCAAAATATTTTTGTTGTTTTAATCTGTCAGCAACCATCATTCTGTCAACAGAATGCTGAACACTTCTTAGAATTTAATACCCTTTTCTAAACAGTAATTAACCTAACAGCTTCTTACAAGTAATTTCTCTGCCTCACCAGAAAAGCGTGGTGACCTGTACGTTCTGTAGGACAGGAATACTTCCCTAAATTGTCATATGGTCCCTAAACACAATTAATTCTGTCATTCTGAAGTGACCACATTTCACTTTTCACAAACAAGAATGATCTTGAAAGTCATCTACATATATATGATCATAGAAGTAATAAAATAAATATGATCTATCCAAAGCATTTGATATTCCATAACATAGTGGTTCTGGCTTTCATGAGATAAACACGCTGGGACCACATTGTGCTGCTGAAGTGCACCCTTCAATTAAAGAGCATTTCTGCACACAAGCCAGTTCCTCGTGGAGGTGTTGATTATAAGTGGCATTCATCAGAATCAATGGTACAAAAATAAGCTCCCTGCCATTTTGCTGCATCCATAAACAGGTGTGGCCTGAGCTTTATTAGGTGCCCAGACAAAACGACACGCAAGGACTGTATCTCAGCGTGAGTCACAAAGCAAAATTACAGTTCTGTGCTGCGCTTGTGAGACTTCCTAAAATATGTTTCCCAAGTCAGGGGCAGCAGTCGGTGTTGTTGGTTAGTGCAGCCAGGAATTGGATCCACCCCTTCCCGGGCCCCGAAGAACTCCTGCATCGTGGTACAACAGTCAGACACGTTCCATGACTGTTCTTAGAGCTCCACCTTTCCTACAAAAGTGCAATTTCTGCACAGCACAGTGAGCAATGTTATATTGGAATTATATTTTAAAAGCATTCATATGAAGAGTCATCACTTCTTCCCCGGTAATCTCCTGTCAGCCACAAAACCAGCTGAAATAGAGCAGAAAACAGTTAAAGCAACAGTGAGTTACACATTGATGACTTTTCCATCTTGCCCTCAGCACAGATGGAAGTTCAGTTTGCTCCTTAACACACACGTGCCAAACAACTGATAAAGAAGGATGCCAAGTACTCAAAATTTCTTTAAATTTTGGAAGCTAACACCAACTGACCTACTAAAGGAGTCTATCCTGTTTCCATCCTGTTTGGCTCTGTACTTGAAGCCTTTTCTGCCTACATTGTTTTAACCACACATACCAGGATGGACTTTTCCCCACAAGGCTTTACAGGCATATCACAATTTTCGCTCCAAGTGTCCAAAGATCTTTCAGCAAGCCATTCTATTTCCCATGTCCCTCTCTTAGAAATTAAGTTTCCATCTTCTTTCTTACTCAGTGAAAGAAATCAACCTATTTCCCATTTTCCATGACACAATCCCATTTCTTGCCTTCTGCTGTTGTCCTCCTGTCAGGCTTTTCCCACCAGCTCCTCTTATCCTGCTCTATCTCATCAACCATCAGGTGAATGCAACAGTGGAGCCTGGTGATTTCATTATGAACTAACAAAGTCAAAGACTCGTCAATTACAGACTGGGAATGGAGACGTGGGAATGTTATGGTTCTTCCAAAAGTCGAAATAAATTAGTGACAAAGATTCTGACTTTCAGTTTCTCAGGATAAGAACACTGGAACAGTTAGCTTGTAATTATTCCATGTACAAGATGGGGAAAAAAGGCATCATTCTCGGGTGCTAGGAATCTTCCACTCCACATTCTTACGCATTCTTCTAAGATGTTGAAAGAAATGGGGTTTTCTTTTTCTACTGTTGCTGGTACAGAAGTCAGTACCTTTGAATTTTGCCTCCTTGGGAGGAAGAGCAAGCCCAAGCTGGGGCCCAGAGCTGCAGGGGTAGGAGCTTAGTACAGACCACAGACCAAGAACGGCTCAGAGACTTGCAGTGAAGGCAAGCTTTCTATGGGAGGATGTGTTTAGATGATTCTTAACTCCTCTCCACATTAAAGAGCACTACATTTTGTTGAGTTTGATTTCCCCCCCATTCTTTTTGGCCTAGGGAAAAATCCACCTTCACTTTATTAATAGTGAATTCAAATGGTTTTTCTGCTGCAATTTAAGAACTTTTTTTTTTTCCCCTGCACAGAGACAAGATAGTCTTCTCTCTTGAACCCTTCAACATATTTGTTCTGCATTATTTTTTCATTCGCCGTTATCCCGGAGGCTCTCAATGTTTAAATAGCTCCCTCCTTCCCATGGAAAGCTGTGCACTAATATCGATCAACTTAGGCTGGAAGTTACTATAAGGCATTTTTCAATAATCAGTCAAGCTGTTTAGAGAGTGTGTTGGATATAACCCTTAGGTAAACAGCACAATACACAAGGAACTTTCACTCAGCAAGCACATCTTTCCAATCTCCAGGCTGGCTGCCAGTGCTCCACCAGACAAAGAATTCGATGCTGACTTTCTACTCTGCAGGTCAGAGGTGAAGTCATATTAGCTAAGGATGTCTTTATCCTTATGCACAGCATTTAAATTTCTTAGTACACTTGTATATTTAAAGATCTCATAGTCATTTGCCCTTCAAATCAGGGGTCAGGAAGTAAATAAGCTTTTAATGAGTATCAATTTACTTTTTAATAAAAAAAATAAATGCAAATAAAATCCCATTCATCTGAGAAGATAAAGGCGTGGCTGTGCAAAAATTTTAGGTTTCAACTAGGTGAAACACCTTTATCAGTGAATTAGAATCAATAGGAACCCTTACCTGGCTGAGGGGAGAGGAAGAAGAAAATAATTTTAAGCTAAACAATTAAAAATAAATCATAGGAAAAGGATGATAAACAATATGTCAAGCAATATCCACACTTACAGAGAGATGAGTAAGCTACTCTGAATTGTTAGGTTTTCATTTAATTCATCCCTGATATAAAATGCCAGGTTTATTCTATTTTTATATTGCCTCATTAATCAAAAATGGGAGAGAAAAGTGATTGGCATGAAAGACTTAAAATCATTCATACTTTATGCCTTAAATAGCTACATTCATTGGTTACTTCCCACAGTACTTAATTCTGAAATGAAAAACACGGCATGTTTTAATTTCCTCTTCTTAACTGTAAAGCATCAGATTATGCTACATTGTTATTTTAGGTCTGAGAGATCCTTAAAAGACAAGCCTGTGTAAACTAAAATGGCAAAAAAAAAGCCTGCTGTAAAAATAGTCCTAGGTCGTTGCTCTGCACACTAAAACCAGTGATGTTCACACCCACCAGTGGGCGAAAGATAAACATCACAAAAGTAAATAACACTCTGAAATAGCTGGCTCCTATGAGTCCTGCAGACAGCACAAACTGTTTTGTCGTTTTAAAAAAAGATCATGCATAAGCAAATCCACATGACTTTAATGACAATTTCTGAACGTGTTTTCGGGTCAACATCTGTGCTGGGGAGCCGGGGCAGAGCCCCGCGGTGCAGCTGCTGCCAGTGCCCTGCTGGCACTGCCCTCACTGGTGCCTTTCCTGCCGGACCTGTCCCTGTCCAGGCTGGCTCCTGCCACAGCAATCGCTCCCTCACTAAGGAGTGAGACATCTGTGGTGGCAGACACAAGAATGAAGAGTGTGGCTCGGCAGCACTCAGGTACCAAAGCTTTGGGGGATCCCCACAGGTATTAAATTGAGACACACACAGGGACCCCTGGAAAGCTGAGGTGCCCCCCATTCAGCATCCTGTGCATCTGACAGATGGCTGAGCAGCACAGCACTCACCTCTCTGTCTCCCCACAGAACACCACCTCAACCATCCAGAACGAACAGGGTTACAGCAACTCGGGAAAATTCTTCGACAATGGCAAATGCAATTCAGTGCAGGTAAACGCGGGATCAAAATTGTAAGACAAAAGATTCCAAAAGAAAGCCAAGACATTAGGGGAAAGTGTTCAGAGGCATAATGATTGAAGAGAGATTTAAGTGTCCTCCTGGGTTATGAAAGTCTTAAGCTAATGGATAACTGCAGTGGGAAAATAATGCTGCACAGTGAGCTGCATGCCTACAGGAATAAAAAGCTAAAATTCTGGTGCTGACTGGCACATAAGACTGACTGAAAGCCCTGCCTATAGTGTTGGATTGTCTCGATGCACATAAATCAGTATTTCCAAGTAAACTGACAAAAGAGGAAGATGGAGGGACAACCATCTGAAACAGCAATTTTTATTTTATAGTCCACTCTGGCCAGCTCTGTACCACACAGAAGGTGCAGGTCACCACCACACTGCTGCAATTTTCCCTTTCTGGCCATATTCTGTGAGAGTGAAGATGGGATTGCAAAAGAGAAGTCACAGAAAGGATCTCCACAGAGTCATTCAGACACCTTTACTGTGAATGTATGCTACATGCTCAAGGGCAAATAAAGTGCTGGACTCTTTCATAAAATAGACTAAGAATATTCAAAGGGTTGAAGGGAGGTCGTAGACAGAAAGAACAAATATACAGTGATTATAATGCCCACATACATTATAGCTTTCCTTATTCTTAAAAACAGAACAAACCAAAAAACGTCAACCAACCAAAGATGGAAATTTCGCTAAACACCTGCTTACGACATATCTTGAATTATGGGAGGTGATGTGCATGTTCTATGCTTTGAGACAGTAATTAAAAAAAACCAAGAAAATAACATCACCAATGTGTCCTGCAACCTGGGAATCATTTAGCATAATTTTCAAGAGGGAAACAACTTACGTGGTAAATACAAATTATAATGCTCAACTCTTTAAAACAGTGTTAATTCAAATTATTTCAGGACATGATTATTATGAAGCAGGTTCAAGCATAATTTTACACTTGAGAATAACTTCAGCACAGTCCCTTGGGGAGCTGCAGCCAGAGCTTCCCCTGAGCCTGGCTTGCTCAGGCAGAGCACTGTCTGTCTCCAGGTCATCCTGAGGGGATGGCTCCGGAGCCACCTCCCCAGTACAAGGGAGGAAGACTCAGGGACACACAGTGGCTCAAAATGCTGGCCCATAACCTTTACAAGTTAATTTGTTCAGATATGCTGTGTAGAAACTCAAACTTTGGAGAAACGAGTGTAGCATCTGGTTTAGCACTTTATATGATACAAAATCTTTGTCATGTCCCCGGCTATTGTGGATCGAAAATTGATTTCAATTTCCTCTAGAGCCAATCTCAAATTAAGAGAGAAAAACGTAAGAATTTTTGACAAGGAATGAAACCTCACACATCTGCAGGATCTTTGCCAGATTTCTGTGCAGCCAGAGAGGCACAGTTAAGGCAGAAAAGACAGTTCTAAGACCATTCCGCAAGGAAGTTTCTGAAAATCAAGATGCTGCCTTTAGTAACCTAAAATTATTTCCAAGTTCAACTGGTGCAAAATTTGAAGCTAGAAATGCGCAATCTGTTTGAATCTCATTTAAATTTATTTAATTAGTTAATCAAAATAAAACCACCCCCCTTTGTCAGTATTTAAGGTAGACCACAAGCCACAGCTCAGCACAAAGCTTTGCAACAGGGATCTGAGCCCTGAATTCTTAAGCTAAGTCAACCTAAAAGAGCAGTCAGTGGGCGAGGGCACCTGTGTTAAGGAACAGCATCCTTACTTTTCCCCCCACCTTGTGTTTTGTTCATTGATCCCTGAGGGTCCCATGGGTGACTGGAAGAACTTGTCAAGGCTCCCTGCTCAGCACATCACCCCCGTGCTCTGCTCAGCACATCCATAACAGGCACGGAGCATCCTGTCCATTCCCTTCACACTGTCCTGGGCACTTCCCCCCATCCTGCTGGACCCCCAGGATAAAACAGCTACAGGCTGCAAGATTTCCTCCTGGACCAGAGCTTTCACAGAACCCACTCCACATCCTAGCAGGGGTCTCAGCCTGGCTCCATCCTGACATCAGCCCATGGACGTGGCCTCTGCTCACACCACTCATGAGCACCCGGCCCAGCTGCTGGGCTGGGGGAATATCAGGTTGCTGTTACAAAGGTTTGTTGGCA
>VZRO01003876.1:0-36683 GCA_013397915.1 Daphoenositta chrysoptera
TAAGCCCCTCTCTGACCCTGAATAGCACCTTATTCTTCTTATAGCCCCATGGAAATGATTGGCCTCCAAATACTACAGGAATAGGAATGTCACATACTGGTTATTCCATGTTAACAGATTTAAATCTGGCTCTGAACAGCTCCATCTTCAGGACATCAGCCCCTAAAGTGACTGAGCTTTTTCGTTATGCACACAGTTCTAACAAAATTACTAGAGAAGGAAAACCTTGACCCAAAATTAAAGGAGTGCTCACAGTATTTATCATCAAAGCACATATCAGAAAGTAAGCTAGCGTGCGTCCACTGTGATTCATCCTACAAATTTGTACACAACACAGACCACATACTTTGAAAATATGGCAGCAATTTATTATTTTCATTTCATTTTTGAATGCATCATTCCCCAAAGCCATCTGTTAAAAAACCTTTTTGAAATGAAAGCTCCAGAGCTGACAATAGTAAAACCCAAGGAAAATATTAGTAGAATCTGGCCACACTTTTAGTGGCAAAATGCTGATGGATTAAGAACTGAAGGTAGGAGCTGCATCTGACCTCCCACACCAAAGCCATCTACTAAACTCTCTCTATATATATGTTTTGGATTTGAGTCAGTTGGAAAAAAAAAAACTCTGCTGTAACAGCTTTCTCAGGTGAAGTCACACTAGGGGTCAATGCAGCCTTACGTGTGAGAGACAGCTGGGAGAAGGATGCTTGATCTTTCTGCTGGGGAGACAGAGATGAGCAGGATGAGCACAAGGAACTGCACAGCGAGGGACATGAGCAGAGCCTCTTAGCCAAGTGGCTTTTGAGCCATTTCTTCACATGGACAATTCGGTCTGCAGGCTCAGCTGACTCAGCATTAAACACTGTCCAAAACACAGATGGAAGCTGCAAACTGGGAGCTCCAGCCTGTCAACCCTCACTGCACTTGAGTCAAGTCCTTTGCTATTCTGTTTGCATCCTTCAAATATCCTCAAAGAAGTAAAACTTGTCACCAAGGTCACTGAAGCCCTCTCCAATCCTAATCAAAGGAATACTGTTGGTTTCAACTATTTTCATGCCAGTTTCTTCCATTAAATTTTCTCCTAAGCAAAGTAAATCAACTTGTGGCAAAAAAAATATAAACAAAATCCCCTCCAGGTCTGCTCTGTTTGTGCAGATACAGCACACATATCCACAATATTGTTCATCTCTTTATTAACTACTACTTTATTTCCCTAATCAAAACATGACTTTCCCAAAAGCAATGCACACTGCTGTACACTGTTAAACATATTTTTAGTGAAAAAAAATCCAAAGAATCAATTCTACAATTCCATGCTTAATTCTGACGACTTCATTGAGACCAAAAACACAGCTGAATGCCCTGCTAAACAGAAATCAACTTGGTCACATGCTGGCTTTGCTCAGAGAAGGCCTGTGGGAACACCCTCAGGATACCTCCCTGAGTACAGAGCAATCCTGCAAAGAAATAAGGATATGCATTACCTCCTCCTGGATTTGCCTCAGCTCCCACAAAGGCCAAAGCAGTGCAGCAGACTGCCCTTCCCTGTCACAGATGACCCTAAACATGACATGGAAAGAAAAACCAAATAGCACTATTCCTTCCCCAGGAATAATCACCATGAGAAAGGTGAAAATACCTCTCTAAGCATAAGAGAAGAGGTGTTACTCCAAAATACATGAGGGAAGTGTGTGAAACTCCCTTTTTTATCTATCACTTTTATTTTAAATAAATATGCCATGTAGCTTTTAGCTGGAACATGGTACACGTTTCTTTTCATTAGCCCATAGGACAAAATAAATTGTTTGGAATATTCCAAATTCCTTCCTTGTCAGATTAGGAAAAGGTTGCCCTCAGTACTGAATTCCCAGGTATGAACATTTCCACAGACACTGAAAAAACCTAGACAGCAACTTTTCTCCACAGCAAAATGACAGAAATAATCCTGATTAGCCATAGCCATTTTTATGACCCTAGTATTTCCAGAATGCAAGCATAGGAAAGCTCCTGCAACCCTGCCCCACAGCAAGGAACATGATAAAAAAGTCTAGGACTAGTTCAATCACCACATTGATCTGACAAATAATTCTTATTCTACAAAGTCCATATTTGAGGGAGGGAATGCAAGCACTCCTCCTCACTGCAGTAGAGATTCCAAATCTGCACTAAATAATCTCACACAGTGCCCTGTAGTCAAATTCCTGGTCACATTATCAAGTCACTCATTAAGAAACTCTGATGTCCCATGCTCAGTGTTGGGGTTTTAGGAGTTCTCCTTTTTTTTCTCTTAAGGAATTTTCCCTCATATGTGTTAAGAGAGACAGTAACGACTNTGCCTAGATACTTCAGAGAGACAAAAGAGAGCCACAGCTCAGGGGACAGGTCCAGCTGGTTACTGTCTTTTACCTGGGGTTTTCTTGTGCAAGGCTGTGAGATTTGGACTGGGGAAAAGGAGTTAGGCGAAGCACCTGGATCTCTTGTGCTTTCGGCATGTGGAGCGGAAAGAAGCTGTGGTCGCTGTGGGGAGAATTCATCACCACTGCGGGTTCTGCCTTCTGCTGCCGTCCTTCTACCGTGAGTGGAGCTCTGCTGGAGCGGCCGCTGAACTGGGACCCTGTTTAACACCCTGCCTCACTAAAAGAGGGACTNAGCCCTTAGCACCAAGAGTGTCTGGAAGGCAAAGCAGTGGGAAAAAACCCAAAGCAACTGACCTCACGAAATAAAAATTGGTAGAAACAGTCCTCAAGGTCTCTGCTTTCTACACCTGCAAATTTCTCCTATGACCTGCTGCATTAAAATCTGCTGTACAATTGTAAGAAGACTGAAAAAGCATTTTTCCTTGACTCTAACAGAATTAGAGTGTAAAAAACACACCTTCAAAAGTAAGAGACTGTAGTTTAAATACTAACTCACATACCACACATAAAGTCTGGCTTTAAGCCCCTCTCTGACCCTGAATGACCCCGGCTGCTCGGGGCTGCTGCCGGGGGTGGGCTTTGCCTTGTTATATATATATTAGTAAAGAACTCTTATTCCTATTCTCATATCTTTGCCTGAAAGCCCCTTAATTTCAAAACTATAATAATTCAGTGGGAAGGGGGTTACATTTTCCATTCCAGGAGGCTCCTGCCTTCCTTAGCAGACACCTGTCTTTCAAACCAGGACACTTAATTACCAGAGGACTACAGTTTTGAAAATGAAAATGAGCGATTCAGAACTGGGTTTACTTTAAAAAATGTTCCTGTAGCAAGAAATTATTTCTGCTGGAGCCTGTCACTAATAATGGAAATTATACACAGATGGGCTGGGCATCTCCATTTTACACAAAAACAATTAGCTATGCCTGTATCCCAAACTAATGGTTACAGGCACGGTATTTGTCTGTTCAGATTATTAATATACTTATCCCAGATTAAAGTTCCAAAATAGATGGCACACGTCAGCTGCAGACAGGGTGGAATCTGCCAAGAACCACTCTCATGAGCAGCAAAAGTTATCAAAGTATAATGGCCCACAAGTATAAAGTTTACTCATCTTTTCCAATTCACTTACAATATCTGCATATCAAGGTCACTCCTTCCTTTTGGGGCGGGACAGATTAACAACTCAGCAACCCATTTGCTCTCACCTAAGCTTTCATCCTATTTTTTAAATAGACAACCTACATCACAAGTTACAGAAGGGCCAAAAGGCCCAAACAGCTGAAAGTCTATATAATTATAGAGTATCTAAATAAAAACTTCTGCAGTCATCTCCTGGAACTGTCAGAAGACTACCTGTTATAGTACCAACATGATTAACTCTTTAACCTCTGTCTCTGTAGGGGTTCTATTCCCTTGCACTTTGTGATACCGAAAAAAAGAGCTGGCTTGTCAGTGGATACATCCTCACTCATTTCCCTGGAGGTTTTGTCATTGACTGAAGCAAGAACAGAGTAAAGCCATTGCAAACAGCACAGTGAGACATCCTACTGTGCTTTAAGTCCTCTAGTAAAGATTTACTACATCAGTTCTGGAAAGTACCACACACTGTTCTTGGTTAATTAAATCACAAAAGAAACCAGGGAGGCACTTTGTGCTCCACCCACAAAATACTTCAAAGAGTAGAATCACAGAGAAATTGCACTCCTTTAGGGGAAGAAGATGTCTGCTACCATGTTTGATTTGGACCCTGCACAATGGGCCCTTGTCATTAAACTAACGTTTGGGCACCATAGTAGTAAACATAATTAAGAAAAAAATGTGGGTTTTTTAAAAAGTAAACATCTTTGGAGCTGTTCCTCTATCCTCTATGCTATTTCTAGTGTACTATTTCTGTCTTCAGGGAGTGGGACTTATCAAGTCAAAACATGTCCCAGGAGCATGCAACTGTCTACTCTCGGCTGTTAACTACTTTGCACTCTTGATTGATCATTTATCCTTTATAAGAAATGTAGAATACCACCAGGACATCAGTACCATTTACAAACATATTGTGCTAGCATAAATGTCAGTCATAAATCAGTTCTTCTATGTCAAAATGAAAAACAATGAATGATGCATATAGTACATCCTTAAAATTGTATATACATCTGCATGCACCTTCAACAAAGAAAACAAATTAAAAGTAATAAGAGTAAAATTCAGACATGTTGTTTGTCTGTAGCCCTACAACTCTGCAAAAGAAAAGTTGCATAAAAGGCCCATCCAAGCAGCAAATGCAGTCTAAATGCCCTTTGAAGTCCAAAGGCTTCCCATTTAGTCCCTAACAGAGGATAAATCAGTTGGCAATTAAGAATTTTCCAACACTATGAAAATATCAGAATTACAAAGAGTAAGCGACAGGTGGAAAAACATAAAAGCAAATTATGTTTAAAAACCAAGGGTATGCATTTGAGATACTATATCATCATGCAAGCAGGCTTACATAACTAACCATGAATTTACTAAACTAATTCCCTTTTCTAGCCACAGTCGTAGAGAGTAAAGTAACTTTGATGAGCCCTCCTATCACACTGATGAAAATAACCATATGTTTCTAAACACAGCTTATCTACAAACACATTTATCTCAACATTCTCTACAAACACAGTGGTGGTCCTGCAAAGTATTTTTCAAACAAACCATCTCTGGGAGGAGACAGGGAAGGCAAAAATTTTATCTACTGGAAATACTACATTTCATACATTTTTTTCATTCCACATGGAACAAAGGTTAGGAAAAAAGAAAACCTGAAAAATTAGTCTTTTCAGGATAAAATAAAATGGATGTTTCTGACATTGGAAAAAGACATCTAGGCACACCTTTCACGCTCTGCAGCAAGGCCCAGGAGCTTGGGTTTCAGCAGCATGTGAACCCAAAAGCCTGCAGGCTCTGGCTGCTGAGGGGCAAAAAAAAAAAAACCAGGTCAGAGACCAGGCAGGTTTTCCACAGAAAACTTCATTTCCTAGCATTCATCTATACCAACAGATTCTTTGTGGCCTTTCAAGTTTTACCCCTAGCAATATTCCCAATGAGAGTCGCTTTTTCAATCCCACAGGAGCAAATAAAACATCTGTCCATCATTGGAAGCAAGCAAAAGCAAGTAACGTCCCAAAATGCAGATACAAATGGCAGGGGTGAAGGGGTGCAAGGAAGAGACAGAACAGCTTCAGATCAAGCATAGAAGAATAACAAGGGGTTGGAGGACACCAGGCTGGGAATGCAAGACTTGTAGATAACAGAAATAAAACCCTTTCCAGATTCTGTCCAACCTGTACAAACAGCTACAGCCAAGTCTGCTTGCTCCCTGTTCTCCAGCTGAGTATGCCTGGGTTGCTTTGAGAGATGCAGGTCCTGCACTTTCTCAGGAATCCCACTCTCACTTCACATTCACACAACAGCTCTGAGGGGATCTCATCCCAGGACCTGGAAATTCAAAGAGGGGACCAAGAATGATTCACAAAGGAACAATGAAAGTGTGCTTTTCTGCACTTCCTTCTGCTTTGTAGAGCAGCAATGGCATAGCCCCTGGAAGAGGTTCCTGGATCTATCTCTGAACCTGGTTGGACACATGTGCAGAACAAACACAGCACCAAGTCCACAATTTTAGATGATCACTCGTGACTCTGAGGGTTCTGGTTTACCTGATGAATCCAAGATGTAAAATCAACCTGCAACTTTATTGCCACAGAATAATCACACTTCCATATTGAGATATAGCACATAAGGTGCACTACAGGGTGTTGTATTTACTATTACAGCTGTTGGTTCAGATAGATTTTCTGAGCTGCCCTTCTCATTTCACTGAGGCTTTCAAGCAACCTGTCCTTTCATCAACCCTTTGTAGTAATTCAAGTCAAGCCCTTTCCTGCAGGGCACAACTGCTTTGCTTAAGGATTCCCCTGCAGTCTGCACAGCGAGCACATTGAGTACATTGAGTACATCACTGCACGGTTAAGCCAGATGTAAATTAGACAGCAACTGGAGAAACCAAAAAAGGCTGTGTTCCACACATTGGAGAAGAACCTGGCTCCCACGATAACTTTTCTTCCTAGTGACACAGATAAAAGAGAAGTGAGAAAATATAAACTGAGGTAAACAACTATAAAATGTCAAAGGAAATTTAAGTAGTTCCATTGTGTAGCCATGTATTTAATTTACTGTTAGGCCTATTTAATTTCAAGTAACACTTCTGAGCAGAGCGGATATCTATTCATCAACTGTGGATCTTGCAAACTTCTGCCAAGTCAAAATGTACAATCTCCATTACGGATAATCTTACCTGTCTGGAGTGGGAAAAGACAAAAAGCCTTTCTAACATTTATCTAGATTAAACAGATCAGAGGAGGTATAGCTTGATGCAGTATTTTGACAGGATAAGAGTATGTTTGCTGAGGAATAGGTACTGATTAAATCTGAGACAAAGTGTGCCACAAACATTTCTCCCAGGAAACCAAAAAAGGACAAAACATAGAACTGGCAGAATAAATGTATAATTTTATTTACAAATATCTTAATTTTTTGTGTGTGTTTCTAGGCTACTAAGCAGAGTATGAACATTAGAATGATATATTAGAAAACACAGAACCAAATGTCTCTGTTAGCTAATACTGGATAAGGGAAGGAAAAACTGAGACAAAAGGAAACTATTCTTAGCTACAGCTAAAAAAACTTAAAATATGTCTTTGGAGACATCATTATCACAACTCCTCAAGCTGAAAATAATGCAAACATTTATTTAATCTTTTAATTTCCTTTTTATTCTTCTATGTAAGTAACACTTCTTAAAGATTTTTTGTTTCACATATTGTATGTTGGGGGGACAGAAAACAAGGCTTTTGTTTTCAGACTGTTTTACAGATAAGAAAAGGCATACGGTGAGCATATGCAACATCAACCTTCAGGTGTCTGGTTTGTCACAGAACCTGACATGAAATTTGAAGAAATATTTTTTTCAGTCTTTAATAACCATGCAAAGGAAAATCTGTCATCAGAAAGACTAAAGCTATCTACAAAATTAGATTGTGGAGTCTGATGCAATTTAGAAGAGAAATGCCTACTTAATATAATCTTCAGAACTCTTTTATGCCAAAGGCATAGATCTTTATCAATAGGTGTGTGTGCCCTTGCAAGCAACTGTTTGAAATGGTGACTCGTTAAAATTTTTAACCCTCTAATCCCCATTTACCTACTGGGTGCAGCACTCTCCAACCTAAAGCCATACTGCCTGGATGTCTCATTTGGGAGGTGACAAAAAGCAACTCAGGAGATAAAAACAGCTAAAATGAAGTCTCAATCAATTAACATAAAGAAATGGACAAGGCTAAACAGTTATTTAATTCTGGAAGTCCAAGCACGTATGTTTACAGAAGTTAGTTTGTAAGACAGTAAAGTTGTCCTGTGAGAGTACATTAATTCTGCTTACAGCATTACCTTTCTCTGTCTTCCCTGAAACCCACTAGAGATAATAACGGACAGATGTCACCTAAACAGAGAAACCAATACAGTGGAGATAAAACTCACAAAATTTTGCTGAAATCAACATTTTATAGCCTGTTTGTATAAATCCTCTCAAGCAGTCCCTCAGGACTGACTCAACTGTTGTGCAGTTAGAATTGCTCAGACATGGAGGACTCAGAGGGTAAGGCTTTTCATTTAAGAAAACTGCCACTATATTCAAAGTAAGTTTTACTAAAAAAAAAAAAAACAACAAAAAAACAAAAAAGAAGGAAAAAAAAAAACCCATAGAAGTAATTACTACTCAGAATGGACACTGTCACAGTGGAAAACATACCACCAAAAAATTAATCTGAAGCTTTCAAAATGTTCTAATTTGTGCTTTCTTTGAGTTAATTTATTTCTCAGCGGTAGGCATAATGTCATAAGGGATGACCTACATTACACATAAAACACCTACCCAGGATATTAAAAATTGCTATACATGCAATGTAGAAAAAACACTACTAGAAAATTCTTAGTAACTTAATATCCAACCTTGAACGTTATCACTCTGAACAGCAAACCCAACAATTCATGAAATGAAAATTAGCACTAAAATTTACGGTCTCATTGACCAACATGCTAGCTAAGCACAGCTGTCCCTCCTGAGAAAAAAACACCCATGCTATTTCAAACAACTTTTTTCAAGGACTTTGCCAACTTAAGTAGTTTCTTTTTTCTTTTGGCCACATACATAATAATAACATTATAAATATAAGTAAAAAGTCTAATGGAAGAACAGTTCTTCTCTGTACTGGATATTAATTTCTCCTATGTGTTTTTGTACAGCCTGTCTTATTGTATTCTCACTCGCACACTATTTAGTTCAAGTTGTACTGTATTAAGAAAAGACTACTCCATTTCTTCCTTAATTGGTAAACTGGATTCTAACTTTTAACCTGGCTCCTGTTGAAGAATACCATGGTTTGTGACATGAAACAACAGATGTTCTTAAAATAACAGACTCAGACATTTCCAACTGCTATCACTCACAGGGAACTGCCAGGCAGAGAAAGGAACTGTTCTTATTGGCAGTGGGCCCACCAGGGACCTGCCCTACAAAGTGCTGAGCACTTTGAGATTCAACGAGATGACAGCACACTCAGCAAATCAAGGACTCTCAGAACCAACTGAAAACATATCTAACACAGTACTGATGAAAAATCACTATTTTACCAATTGCCAAATGCACCTGTATCACCCATCCTGACAGGCCAAGTCTGTCATTCCCAGCACCGAACTGGAACTGGGCAGCACTGCCAGACTTGAGCAGACTCATTTGCAATGATGCTACACCTCTTTGCCCAGCAGGATGGTTTAATGGGTTTGTGCTGGTACCCTGTCTTCAAGCCCTGCCACCCTGTCTCTAAACCCCATCTCTTCCCAGCTGACGGGGAATGTGGAACAATGACTCGCAAGGGGAATCTCAGGGATCAGTCTGAACCCAAGCAAAGTACCTGTGAGCCCTGGCTCAAAGCTGGCCATACCAGCCCAGCCTGTCCTCTGTCAGAATGAACCGCCCAGCTCAAGTCAGGTGCATGTTTGCAAGTGCTACTGCTGAAATCTCTGCACTGCTGAGGCCACATCTGGAGAGGTACATCCAGTTCTGGGCCCCACAGATCAAGAAAGACAAGGAACTACTGGAAAAGGTCCAATGGAGGGCTGTGAAGATTATGAGGAACTGGAGCAGCTCTCATAGAAGGAAAGGCTGAGGGAGCGGGGCCTGTTCAGGCTGGAGACGAGACGACAGAGGGCACACGAATGTGTTAAGGGTGGGTGTCAAGAGGATTGGGCCAGACTCTTTTCAGTGGTGTCCAGAGCAGGACAAGGGACAATGAGCACAAACTGAAACACAAAGTTCCACCCCCTGAATAGGAGGGAAACCTTCTTTAGTGTGAGGGTGACTGAACATTGGAACAGACTGCCCAGAGAGGTTGTGGAGCCTCGTTCTGTGGAGATGTCCAAAACCCGCCTGGACAATGTGATTCTGTGCAGCCAGAACCTGCTGAACCTGCTGCAGCAGGGGCTGGATTGGGGAACTCCTCAGGTCCCTTCCAACCCCAAACATTCTGTGATTCTCTGGAATCATCTTGTATCATCTCACAATTTAACTCATTTGAACTACAATGTACCTTCTAGGAAATCATCCAATCTTCCTTTGAGTATCTAAGCGTGAAATTTCCACAACCAGACTAGATGCAAAGTGGCTTAATTTTATGAAAATGGTTCTAATTTCCTGTACAGAAGGTCAACAAAAATTGGTTGCATCAAATTCCTCAAATTCATGGAATCAGAATTTTTGACAGAAAAGCGATTCCATTTCAATTGTTAAATGCAGTTGTACTATTAGACAGCAGGCCGATACATATAGAGAAAAAATAGTAAATGTATGCATAATTTTTTTTAACAAATTAGAATCATCTTGCTTTTAACTGTGTGGACCATGAATTACCATGAAAAGCACCTCTTCCTTTTGCATCTCAGTAACTCCATACTAGGTACTGCTGTCAATTTTAAATTCTAAGTCTTAACAGACCTTTACTTGATTTACTTGTATTTAAGCTTTCCAGCATGTAAATCCAACATCAGCCTTCCTGTGTTACATATAATAGAAACTAGGAGTTAACAGCATTTCTGGTTAGCTGCCCTCCCTCTTCCAACCAAGGCTTACCCCACAACTTTATTTTTACACCTTTTATTTCTTCGTCTGGTTAATCTAACAGGTTCTTCACTGGCCTTTAGTCCAACCAAGTCCACTCACAAATCACCTGTGTTAATTTGCTGAGAAAGCTGCTGAGATTACCAGCAAATATCATTCAGGAAGAAAGACACGCTGGTTCCATGGTAACATGAAAGTCAATGAGCCCACCTTGAAACCTGGGAACAATGGGCCCTTTCAGGACAGGGAGCAGAGGGGAGGGACCGTGTCTTATTGAGATGTTGGGTTCTTTCAGATTGTTTGCCAGTGAGATTTTTCTTAAGGAGAAAAGGCACGCTGTAAATTTGCCTTGCACAAGTTCGGTTTTGGAGCCTATTACCAAGACTGTTGAATTCTCCTTGACCAACCCTGCCCCAAAAAGCAGCAGCACAAAGCACAAAGGAAGCCAACCTCCTTGCAGTCCTGTCGCTTTGTTCAGGAATTCACAGTTGCAACATGACACACTGAAGAATTCTGATCCTACAACCACCAGAAAAAAAAAAGGGATGGCCTCCAGGATAATATTATATCCTAAAGCAGAAAATTTGGAGAGAATTTTGGAAAAATCAGCAAATTTAGCACAAAAAAAGAAAATCTGTCCATCTGAACTGAAAGAAAGAAAACTTACAGACCTGCACTGAATTTCCCAAAGCCATCTCTGCCCTAATATCAGAACAGGCTTAGTAATATTTATATGTGTTGCAATTTATTTTAAGACTCCCATTACATGTCCCTTTGAAGGGTTAAACTAGGGAGCAACACAGAGTTTAGATCTGGACAAGGGATAACTTAAATATTAGTGTTTTGTATTCCCCAGAACTTCTGAAAATGCAGGAGCGGAAAGAAGTTATACTTTGGACTGTCCAGAAAGACTGAGTTATTTAGGTAACTTCAGATTTAAAAATTTGCTTTTTACAAGATGATTTTACTCATCAGCTCTCAAAACACGTGACTCCCAGAGCTGCAAGATTACAGCAGCCATGTACCTACAGATGGACCTGGTCATTACCTTGTGGGTTATAATTACAGACCACAGCCACCTCCCCTACATGTTGAGCAGACCAGGTGTGTTCTGCCAATGAAACTAAACACACTTTAGTTAAACCCCCCAGCCTCCTTTCTTCCCCAGCTGCTTTTTTACTTCAACTATACATGGCTCAGGAGACAGTAAGTGCACACAAGGCAGAGACATCACCTTCCTGGGCTTGCAGTGCACAAACATCCAAGAAACCTACAAAAGCTCTAGAATATATTATTTACTATAGTGGTAATAATTAAAATCCCCAAAATACCACAATTTCCAAAAATTCCGGTTCAAATTCTTGAAGATGTCAAAGCTGTTTCGAACCAATTTTAGAAAACAAGATACGTCCTGAAAGCCTTGTTTTTCACTCTTACTATGATTGTTCTTTGCATAGAAAAACAACAGCAAGAAAAAATGAAAATCTATAATCTAGTGAGGAAAATTTAAATAGTGTTATAATTACAGGCCTACAAACCAAACAAAAGCCATTTTGGTGAAGAAAATCAGTGTTTTCTGAGAGAATGCTTTGTACTGCAGGCATCATTACAGCACTTTGTATACAGCATTATTAACACATGCAGAAACAGAGTACGGAGCAGACCCATTCAGTACAGCAGTCAATTTCAGCAGGACAGACTGCTAATACGTGCACAGGACAATTCCAGGTATCAGGACTATTGGCCTCTACTCAAAGTAATGTTAGGGACCTGGAATATGTAAAAAAAGGTAGATAATTTTCTTCGAAAAGACTGATCATCTGAGCTCACAACCCAATGAAACAGAGAAAATTTGGTAAGAAATAATTGGCTAAGAACGTTCTTTCAATAGACTTCCACAATTTCCTTTTGCTTAAAAGCCTCACACAAGAAAAAAATCAATTCTCCAGGCCTGAGCTCTGAGAACATCTACAACACAATGTAGTCACTGCATTATGCTCCAGAAGTGGCAATGAAGCAACAGTGAGAAAGAGCTGCATCATCCTTCAGTCCCTGAAAGCATCCTGCCAGCAACAATCTCCACCAGACACATCCTGGAATTTTTGCCACATTATCACCTATGAGACAAACACACACAGCATTATCTGGTTTCAGTAGCTCTAAGCAGAAAAAGCATGCTTGTTTGAGAGGTCTTCTTTATTTGTACAGCACCTTGAAGTTAAAGTTTCTGCATCTTACTGAATTGCATAAAGAAAATTATTAATACAGTCTCTGCTGAAATCATCATGTATCTGTCACGAGATGAAGTGACTGGAAAGTTGGTATCATCTAAAAAAAAAAAGCCTAAATGTACCTTGAACTATTCTTTCCGCCTTTTCCTCCCAAACTACATCAATATGAATTGCTATAATTCTTCCTTCTTCTATCTGAAATTTAAGTAACAAAGGTCAGTGAAAAGATTTTGAAAGGATGTACCAGTTTTTAGAAGATAAGTTAGAACAGTGTTTAAACAGCTATGAAACTTGAAGAAAACAGCACGTACACTTAGGCTTGTCTCAGCCTGATGTAACTAGAAACTGGTACTATGTTAGTCCTTAAATACATAAAGACAAGGGACAAAACACATTTGCTGTGACAACAGTCAGAGTATTCTCACTGACACTATTCTAGCTGACTTTGTCCCTTCACTCTGCTCAGTCAATAAAAGTTTGATTAATTTTTTGGTACCTGAATAGGCCACTTAAGAGTTTGATTTGGCAAGTTTTCCTCACACAATCATCCTTAGCTTCACATTAATTCCTCTGGACTGCAGGCTGCTGCCCCAGGTCTCATTTCCACTGTCACAGATTCCTCTCCGTCTGGTGGCTCCCCATTCCCACCTCTCCAGAGCCAGCAAACATGTGAGTCTGTGGTAACAGGGGGCCAGAAGAACAGCAGAGAGTACTTTTCTCTCAGAATAATAAACTGTTCCACCTCGCCCTCTGAACAATTGATCCAGCACAAGGGAGGCAGGAACCCACAATCAGGACATAGGGTAGCCCACACTTAGATCGGATTAAGTGCAATGTAAGACTGCACTTCATAGAAGAAGGGGGATACAAGGTTTGAATTTAAGTATTCAGTTGTATTTACTTCTCTCACTTTGATGGGTTCAGCTTCTCATGGGATTAGTCTTTTTCTTTGCTGGGCGCACTGGCATGAGGGGCAAAGAATCTGACCTCATTTAAGATTTGCAAGTACTTGTGAATCCTGCATTCAGAGAGGTCAATGGAAAGTTCTGACAGACTCCAACAGAGGCGAGATTGAGCTTGTTACCAAAATGTCCTTCTCAAGCAAATTCAAATGCCATTTTATCTGGTGACTGAGTATAGGCTGTGTCTCAAGGGAGTATTTTGTACTGTGTGCCTAACCCTAAGTTGATATTTGGACAAAGTACCTGGTGCATGCACCAGAAATTGTAGTTTTTATATATATACAAAACTACCAAAACATTTTCCATACAGCCCACATTTTAAAGCTATCTATAGGGCCCAGCCTGAACAAGATTTAAATGCTATTTTGAGGGTACCTTTGTGTTTACCAGCACCAAGAGAGGATCTATGGATTTTAAAGACAGAACTCCACAAATAGAGTCTATTTTAGGAAAGAAGTAGTTTGCATACTCAGGTCCATGCTTCTTTTTTATCTTTTATTAGTGACCACGGAGCAAAAATAATTTTCCATCTCTTGCACTTGTTACACTGCCGCTCCCTGACACTTGGAATTTCCTTACGGTCATCTCCAGCCAAAGCACAGGAAAGATCCACAGCCACAGAGCTCTCAATATCAGGAGGTTTAGCCCCTATTCAGGGTCACTTTCTTTCCATACTGTGACAAGACATCACATTTCACTTCAATCCATACCAAAAGCCATGCAGGGAAGGGAGCAGTGCGTGTATTTGACACACGAGACAACTGGGCAGACATGCCAAGGAAGGAGCTGCAGGGCAGCAATTGCTGCATACACACACTCCAGTCTGGTGGTCTCACAAAATTGAACAGTGGTGTGGAGGGATGGACTGCTGGTGCTGTTACAAGATGGGAACAACAGGACTGCTTATGCTGCTCTTTCCTGCACAGAATTTTAATATAAAGACTACATATGGTAGAGGAGCATATTTCCCAGCAATGCATTAGCTACTAGGCCATCAGAGTCACCATTATAAGACAGTAAATAATTATATTGAGATTGATAAACTTCCTTGCCTCAGCTGTTGGAAGCTAAGCCAAGACTAAACACATTTGTACAGCACTAGTAAACTTTCACCATTTGAATAGCTTTCCTGTTATTGTCAAACCTATAAGCAAAAAATCCTTCTGACTGACCATATGGCAGAAGGACAGCAGCCCAGAGAGGCAGCAGTACGAGAGGAATTTCACATGTCAGTACAGTTTTGTAGACGCCTCTCACAGAGCAAGGAACAGCCAGTCCTTGTAATGAAAGTTCCAAAAATGTCATTTTAAGAACAAAGTGCTCTGGCCTATAGTCCTGCTTAACACCCTCTCTTTATAAGCAGATGTTTAAAGGTCACATTATATCCTTTTATAAACTAGATCACAATAGTAATGTTCGTTCATTTCGCAACCACACTTGCAAAGCCAATGTTTTAGCACTCTACTGGATCTTAACCTGCTTGTGGATCCATGATCTTTTAGATTCTGGTTGCAGTCTGTAAGACTTAAGTTTGCTGGATATAGGACATTTAAACAAACTGGACATACACAAGTTCATAAAATCTGAAAGTGTGTCCATAAGTACTGAGGGAGCCAGCTGATGCTGCATGGCTACTCTGGATTCTGAAAAGTCACGCTGACCAGACGTTCCCAAGATCTGGAAGAAAGCAAATCTCACTCCTATCTTCAAGAAAGGCATGAAGGAGGAGCTGGGGAATTACAAGGCACTCAGCCTCATCTCAGTCCCTGAGAAGTCAGTAGAGCAAATTCTCCTGAAAACCAATTCCAAACACATGAAGGACAAGAACATAATCAGAAACAGTCAGCACGGATTTATAAAGGGAAAATGATGCCTACTTATTCTGATGGCCTTTTAGGATGAGATGTCAGGCTTGATGGATGAAGGGAGAGTTGTTGTTTACCTTGACTTTAGTGAGGTGCTCAACAGTGCCTCAAGATCCTCGAAGAGAAACCAATAAAGCACAGGTTAGACAAGTGGACAGCGAGATGCATTGAAAATGGGTTCAATTGCCAGGTTCAACTGACACTTTAAAAATAAATTGAGTGAAGTTTTACTCTTTGTTTGTATGAGAACATGTGAATGAAGTCACCATGATGGAAGAATCTCAGTATCATAAAGGATGAAGCTCTTTATTTTAATCGTTACGACTTTAAGAGGACCTACCTTATCCAGTCCAGCTTCAGCTGGGATAAAGGTACACAGAACATGTGACAGCCACCTCAGGTGACTTTCCTTATGACCCAGCCTAGAGACTTCAGTTCCTTGTCATCTGAAGGGTAGCAAATAATTTGCTGGAGCATCACCAGAAATACATCTGTCCATGGTTTTGCAATTATGCTGTACTGTTTTATCTTGTAGAAGATAAGTTTTAGCACTGTCCAAATCCTTAGACTGCATTAAAAGCTCTACCTACTGCACAAATATTTTAGGGAAGTAATTTACCTAGCTGGATTGTTTTCCTCTCCTCTACAAATGCTGTTTCTAATGGTTGGTTTTAGAATGGCCACAGAAATTATATTGCAGAAATCAAAGGCTGTCAGTGTGCAATCAACATGCAAAAGCAGCATAAGACTTAAGGACAACATCAGTGTCAAGCACAGTTAAATGTTCTAAACTTGGTTTCCTGGCAAAATGTTTTTTCATACACACCATCTGCTAATATTTAGAGCTTAAAGTATGCTGGAAATACTATATACTTCATCAGGGCTAGCCAGCAGCTTTTCATCACCTTTATCACTATTCCCATTGAAAGCTGCAGAGTGAAATAGAGGGACATTAGCAAAATTACTAATGGTCACACAGTGCTCCCACAACCAAAACTTTGATTTTTTAAATTCCAGCTTGGCGCTTCCACTATGACACAAGGTTGTTTCTCTTACAGTAGATCATCTTCAAAGACTTCTTTTATGTCAGCAATGTGGACCAAAAAAGTGCTTTCAGAAAACAGGAACTGATGAGATGTAAACAATGACGAGAACACATCTGACAACATATCTAAAGAGACCACACTACAGAAATTTACATTCATTCACAGAATAAGGTTATTCACTTTCCTCCCACCCACATTTTGATTCGGCCAATTCTGCCTTCATTTGTACATATATCTTTTCTGTCTTTAAACAAATATATGGTGTCATTGTTAGAGCAAAGTAAACAGAATTCTGTCAGGGGTATCTGTTAGAATTGCTTTTTGTTTCCTTCAGTTTGGAATTTGAACAGCGTGTTTAAAGAAGACAGCTTCAGGAGAGTTTTACAAACACTGACATTTTAAACAGTGAAGACTGTTTACCTGAAGACTCCAGGGCCTCTTAAATCTTAAAATCCCCCCATTCAGCTCAATGAACTATGGGAACAGCTGAATGTTCTGTGACTTCTACCCACCTTGAATACAGCAGAAGAAGCCAAGTAATTGAATATAGAAGCACAAGAATATATGGAAATGCTCAGGTATCCTTGACCATGATTGAAAGATTGCTTATCAGCAGTTGAAATGTGCTGATTTTAGATATTTTAAACACAAAAAAAACCCCAACCCTTGAAATTTTTAAAATATAGTTCCTTTGAACTGAAAATAGTATCTCTTCTAAGAATAACCATAGTCATAAGCACTTCTGCTAGACTAGGTAATAGAGACAGGATCCCACTTCCCTGATACTCTTCAAGAATTCATGGTCCTTTGAACATTCTTTCTGTGCTCAACACATGAAGTAAAATATAGGGAGTAAAATTTGTCAATAACAACACCAAGTATCAATGCCTGTCATAAATCAATGTATTTAGAGCTACTCACCACATACACATTTAACTTTGATTTCACTAGGAGAGCTCTAGAGTCTTACTGGCCAATAACTTGCAAACAATCTTGTTGGAATATTATTATCATTCTTAGAAACTACTTTTTCAGAAACTCAAGAGAGGCAGGGAAGGCAAGCACAACACACTTCAGCTGGCCTCCTTATTTCTGTCTCTAACAAAGATATATATTTGCATGAAGTCTTGGATCCAAGTTCACAACTAATGCCAAGCAGGGACTTGGAAGTCAACACAACCAAGAACACATGTGGCTCATTTTCCTAATTCAGCCTCATGTTTGTTTTGAGTTGTTTGACACTGACATGTTCAGAAGAGAATATAGAAAATTATTTAGTGTATCCTTGCATATCTTGGCATTGTACATTACAGTATGGACATTGGCCAGCATAGAGCAAATGGGAATGGTCACCTTTTTTTGTATAGGACCACAGTTCTACTCATTACAAAACATGTCACCATGATGTAATGGGTCATTTAAATCTATTCAAGGCCAAACAATCTCTCAGTACTATTTATCTGAGCAACTCCCCAGAGCTGCTATACATAAGCCCCTTTAAATTTAGTAACTACAAGGAGAGACAAATTTATCTCTGAACAGATCTAAATAACATAGTGAATGTATGAGCCTGGCATTAGTACAGGTCAGCAAAACCCCAAAATAGACTAAGAGGGAGCCACCTCACAGCTTGGACACTGTAAACCATCCCTCCCTGCTTCTGTGCTCAGTAAAAGCTGTTAGGATGGTACATACACAAAAAGCAAGAGCCAGAATACAAAGAATGTTCAACTTTTCGCATACCTAATATCTAAAATGTTAAAACATTTACTCATTTCTCATGTGGTTTAATCCAGGATTTTGACTAGAGGAGGTACATTTCTCTAGTCATTCTGTACAAACTTGACCATCAACCTCTGGCTCATGCATGTTAAACTGCATACATAAGATCTAACTGAATATGAAACTATCAGCTTCAATCATTTTCTATTCAGAAGTATTTTTCAAAAGATGCAGTTCCCATTTTTTAGTCCCTCTTTAAAGGTCAGAATGGAAAGGAAAGAGATCATTCATACTAGAATGGAAAAATAAATTGCATATAGTTTGGAAAAAGAAACATGTAGGTCTTGATCTTGTCAGATTTCTTTGAGTGCAAAGGTAGCCTACATTGTCTAAGGCATTTTCATGTCAGATTAGACATATAAGAGCTGTGTGAATAATTGTAGTTTGACAGCAACAGTACTGTCTTCTTAATGGACCTATTAAAAACAGAAGTGTTCAAATCACCCTCTGCTTTTAGTATGTTGATTCCAAAACTAAGAGCAGAAGTACCCACCGGGATTTTAAGAAGAAAAGAAAAATTCTACAGGACTAAAAAGAGCTCAATATTGGCAATAATATTTTGAGAGCATCCAAGTGTCAAGGTTTTAACATATGCTGGCCTGAATGTGAATCCTGATTTTCTCATTGGATTTTTCCCTTGTTCAGGAAGAACTCTTGCTGCTGGGAGAAGATGGACAAGACTTCTGACCCCTGCTCCTGCACTTGCTTAAAAGGGAGGGCAAAGGTCACACAGAAGGAAAAAGGTTTTAAGCTTTCAGTGGAAGGGCAGATGTAGGTTGGAATTTAGCTGGAGGGAGGGAAAAGAGACAGGAAAGGAAAAAAAAGAATAATTCAATCTGCTCACAGCTCTTCTACAAATGCTGAGTTATATGAAACTCATTTGCAAGGCTTTAAGGATTAAAATTCTTGCTGAAATACTGTATTGGCACTTGTAGTAAAAATAAATAAAATAGCTTTTCCATTCCCATAAACAGCTATTGCACCTCCTCAGTCAGCCTAACTCTCAAGTTCATCCACTCTAAATTCAACCTTACTCTCAGCTGCCAAAAGTGCTGTACAGTTTTCACTGCATTCCCCAGGACACAGACTTTCTTTTGACCTTCAGACTTGCACAGTCAAGTTCATCTTTTATCATTCTTCCTCTAGGATAAGTAGATACATCTCACTAAGAGATGACTCTCTGCTGCTCCCCATTTTCCCTTATAAACACAACTGCTAAAAACCTTGCTACTCTACTTTGCAACGATTGCTGAACTTCGATAGTTTTTAAAAAAGGAGCAGAAGATGCCCAGTAGTTATAGATGCAGGATCAGAAAACGTTTCCTATGGTCTGTGAGAAGAGGAGGACAGGACTGAAAAGTTCCTTTTTGTACTTCTGGTGTGAGTTTACACGAACCTTTCACTGCACTCACATTGTGCAGGCGCTGGAGTTCAGTATCCTGGCGTGCAGCAGGTGGTGGGATGACTCTTCACAGACTCATTACTGTCCCACAACACCAGTGGCTTTTTTCTAGTCCCACTCACCACTCAAGAGGAGAGAGACAACAGACTTTGCTTTTGGCGACCCTCCAAGCCCCATTAACGAAGATGCACAGCACAGCATAAGGAATTTAGGCTGGCACTTCAAAATAGTGGTCAAAAAGGAAGTTCCTTCTTATTCACCTGGAAGATATGTGCTAAGTTTCTGTATTTATAGGTAATTGTGATGGCTTAAAACATGAACCAGCTGTTTGGAGGCTCAATGAGGGAACTACGGTTGCTGTTCACTCTCATTTTGAACACTAGCTTGTGTCCAAAATTTCAGGGACTACAAGGCTTAAATTTCTGGCCAAACAACATACAAGAAAAAAGTTCAGAAGAAAAGATCTGTTTTCTTTATAAACAATGGTAGTTATAGCCAGCACAACATTATTAACAAATATAACACAATAAAATCATTCCATGTGTCTGAAACATGCCTGGGTATGTATTTTACATGTATCTATGATAGCTAAAGAAATAGAGAAAGCAAAAGCAATGCTGTATGGTTCTCCTTCTGTCAAATTACTGTACTAAAGAAATGTTACGTATTTTCCCATTCACAAACAGCATTGGTTTTATCCTCTTGCTAGCATGTAATGTAATATAATCACTATTGAACCTAAGAGGACAGGGAAATTAGTGCATTTAGTAATAATTAAAGCACTGATATCCTTTGCTGACTGCAAGTCAGGAGAAGAATTTCACAGACTGTTGTTCAATATTGTGACACAACAGCATGACACCTTCACTTGGACTGAAGAAGGAACATTGTTGTTTATATTTTTTCCTTACAAGGCAAACAAATACAGAGATTTGCAAAATGTCCCAGAAGGAATCCTTCTGAAGAAAACTTCATGAAATACTTAATTTTTTGCACGTGGTCTAATATTTGACTGCTTTCTTAATGGTTAGAAGAGAAAAAGAGGGAAAAAAAGGGGAAAAGAGAAGGCTCACTAGTAGTTCCCCTCCTTGAAATTATAAGCAGCAAGTTGTTTTTTAAATAATTCTGGCCCAAAAACTACTGAATTCATGACTGAACACAAATCCTCATTTTAAAGACTGACCATTAAGTTATTCTTGAGGGAGAGATCCAATATTGTTAAAATATCTTAGAGAAATGTGTTTAGATGTATTTTGACTTTGTTATGACAATAGTGACCATAACCCTTGCCTTGACATGAAGGAATGTGTGTATCCCACAGGAAAGTTGCAACCTTTTGCACCTAACTCCATCAAAAAATCCCAACCTCAGCACAACTGTGTTGTCATAAGAAGCTTCACCAGAAACATAAGTGATAGAACAGACAGGGCTGGGAATTAGCAGGAAGCATTTATATCTCAGTCCATCCTGAGCTATCAGGGGCTCTGATGACTTAGCCTTTCTTTCAGATGAGATAAAAACCAGAGGTCCTAGCATCTGGTGGCCATTACAAAGCTAGAGATATTGGAGTTATTAGACACTGAATCCTGGTCATATTCCAAGACAAACAATTATATTCAGCCTTCCTAAAAAATTCCTTACTGTTTCAGAGAAAATAATTTATTCTTCTAGCCACCCAAAGGTGCTGTGCAATGTTAATTGGCATGCTGCAAAACAAAACAATAATACTGCAGGAATACACTGCACTCCACAATGACAAAACATTTGTTTCATCTGTTTTATCTGCTGTCTGATAATGGCTATATTAGGTTTTGTCACAAGTTTAACTACCCTGAACCCCCATTCTCCAGACTGATGGAATGTGGACAGGCTGCACACCCTGCAGTGGGGACCTACAGAAATAGTTTATATGGATGAAATCCTTTAGAGTTGCTGGAGTATCATTGCAAGGAAAGAATAGGTGCCCAGCTGTACTGTGTCCCATCCTTCTGCAGATCTCTCATGTACACCCACATGCCAGTTTACAACAACGTGCACACTGTGAAAAACAATCTCAGTGTCAGAGGTGAGCGCTGACATTCCTTATGTCAGTCAGTCATCTGACCTTGGTGCTCACAAAATTACCCCTCTTACCATCCTCCTTTGGTCATAAAAGGACTCAGATTATTAATTGTTATACTCCAAGTCACACCTCAGTTAAATGGATAAATTAGCTCCAAAACTAGATTGGCTAAATATCCTCTGCTCCTTTAACCTTATTCCAGAGATCAAAAGTGTCACTGAGAGGTACTGAATAACTAATCTGGATATGATGTCAAATTTACCCCGAAAACTCTTTCCACCTGCTGTTACTGTTCTTTGAGATTCCCAGGAGGTCAAAACTAAGCAATAGCTGTATATAAACATACACCCACATGGATTTTTACTTGAGTCAAGTATAATAGCTTTGGATGCTCTAATGTTAGTCTGACCCAAGGATTACAACCCTGATTAATTTCTCTATCTGTAGCAAAATGTTCTTAGAGTGAAAAACGAGATGTCTTTTCTGGCTGGATCACATTTTCCCTCAGTATATGAAATAATTTGATGCTTTCTGGAAGAGTAATGTTTCCGTTGTTGCAAGGAAAAGAAGAGAATGATCCTTTTGGGTTGCTGATCATTGACCCAAAAGATTTATGATCTGAGCTATCACATCAACAATCAGCTTAACAATAAAATCCTGTTGCAGAAAGGTTCCTTTTTTATGGTCCCTATTTACACGGCAGCAGCATAAAGCACAGCTGTGCTCTGAGCTCACCATCCTGCCACAAGACTGAGAAAGAACAGTTTTGGGAGCAATGACAATTGTTTCCAAGACCTTCCTCAGCCAGATAATTACCAACACCTTCCTACTGCAGTAAGTGATTTTAAATTAAAATCAGTCCTGAAACTCCTCTTCTATACCCATGAACAACATTTAGCTCAGGTATTCTCTAGGTTTTTAGCAGCAGAGGAGCTGCCATCCTTAACCAGAATGAGTATCAGAGGAAGCTGTGTGTACACAGTTTATTAACCAGCAGCAGAGCAATTCTACAGTTGGTGTGATGAGACTGCCCCTTGCTGAGCAATATTTTCCCAGGATTTCTTTAGGTTTTGCACGTATCTGGCAGGTTGCAAATCTTTTGAAGTAGGGATTATATTTCAACTCTGATTTTTAATGTATGGGAGCACAGCAGGGTCAGATGTGGTGACCTCAGTTCACAGGTGGGAGCACTGCAGACCTAGATAAACGTGCAAGAAAGTTCACAGCTTCACAAAGTTGCGAGTTTCAGACAAATAAGTATTCCATGTGCACATGCAGATACTTAAATCTCCCAGGTTTTTAGCAAAGCTGATATAAGTAATATGGGAAGAGTATTTTTGAAAAGTAAAGCCTGAGTAAGACTGCATGCTCTGGACTTCTGGTAAGTGCTAGATTTCCTTCCTCTAACCACAAGAAAAACAATTCACAGCTATCTATACTCCCACAATTCATCACACAGACAAACTTCTGCTGTGACAGGCACAAGACCTACACTTGCAGTGGGAGAAATGCTATCAGAGCTAAAAATTCAGCTGTGAACTGATCCAAACATTAAGTTCCTAACCTCCCCCCCATGAGACAAACAGCAACTTCACACTGCAGAGCAGGGGTTGTACATTGTACACCCTGACACCCTGCAGACTCCTTTGTGGTACAGAATACATTACTAAGGGCAAAAGGTTATTTTCCAGCAAAGTTTGTAAATTAAATTCTATAGAAAACCAAACAAAAGGTTACACGAGCACTCATTTATCTACGAGCAGTGAGCTCAAAAGAAAATATTTCATTTCAGATTTTGCCAAGGTGTCCTAACAATGGCAGCTTATACACCACAGGTACTCTGCAAACAAGGCTAAATTAATTAATATCAAGTTTCAGCCAAATGTATAACTTGACAAAGGTTTCAAATTAGTTTTTTCACTAAATTAATTTCAGCTAAGACCTTTGATAAAAACCAGTATGGAAAGAGTAACTGAATGAAAGAATATTCTTTATTTGATTCGTTTTAAAGCACATAGGCTTGCAGGGTGGTGCAAATGGAACATAAAGAATTAATTAAGGTGTTGCCTAATTTATTTAGTTAGATAATTCATCTTGTCTTAAGATATAAGTTGTCCAACTTATTGGGATTTAAACCATCTACAGAAATATCCCCTGCCTCACACTGAAGAAAACACCTTGTGCTTGTAAAAGTTTGCAGCAAATCACAGTTTGAACTGCCAAAAGGACAGAGCACAGGCTTGCTGAGGACCGTCAGCAGCAGCTGCTCTCCATCCTCCCTCCAGACACACGCACCCACACGCGGCCCAGGCACAGCCTCTTGCTAGGAAATGGCATCAGCAAACAAGATTCCTGCCACCTGGAAGGCTTCTCTGCTGGAGTTTCTCACTCCATTTAACAGCCTTTCTCCTCCCACTCCAGCTCATCCAAAGACACAGCAATTAAAAATATTATTTAGAAAAGGTGCAATCAATTACTGTCTTTTAAAAGCTGAACTTTGTTCTGAACACTTAACTGTGTCCAGTGTGCATCACACATGACATAACCAACGCAGCAGATCCTCCAGGCCAGAAACGATGATTTATGGGGTTTTTTTCCTGCTCTCCAACCCAGACCTTTCTAAACAGATCTCCATCCAGCTTGTCAAATATCCTGACTCAAACACGTCCAGGTGCCAATTGCTTCATACAAAGATGCAGGAAACCACACAGCTGACAGGTTTGAGATAATGCAGTCTCAGGAAAACCATCTTCTGATTTCCTCTTCTGATTTCCTCACCAGTGCTTAAGTCAAACATCCAGATGTTACATGACAGGTCCCTACAGGCAAGCACCTGACCTAAAAGCTTTGGAAGAAACCCTGATACTTTTAAGACAATTTTGTTTTCTCCTGGTTTCCTCGACTAAGTTTTAGGGATAGAAACTGGTATTTTATTTTACATATTAAAAAAAATAGCATGTGGTACTGTTAAAACATTAGCTTCCTAAAGCTAAGAGTTAGACACTAAATCCTTGGTGCTTTTAAGCCCAACCCTCTTGTAATATTTCAAGGAAAAAATGTGGAATCACCTGTATCCCTGTGCAAAATACTCTATTACTTTATGCTTTTATTTATATTATGCCTTTATAATTTGAACAAAATAAAGTAACACTAACTTCATTCTGTTTCTTTACACAAATGTTTTAGTAGAGCCTAATTTTTTTGTGGAATATTAATTTCTAGCCAGACTCGCAGCACCTGAGTGGAATATACGTAAAGAGAAGAACAAGATTTAGGTAAAGTCTTCAGTTTTGTGAAATTAAAACTGAAATTCAAAATTGCATACAAATCAATTTCTACAAAATATGCATTTTGTATATTATTATCATAATTCTCTATTCATACAAATTAGAAGAGTTAGTAGATTAGTTACGAAAATCATGAAAAAAATACTTGCATCACCTTAGGAACTTGAGGAAAACACAAATAAGCACACATTCAACTGCCCACTAACTCTGTTTCAGTGTTACCAACAGTTATTAGCCTTGAGGCATTCCTTCCCCTCTGAGAGCAGCTCTCTCTACCACAATGACTTGAAAGAAAGGAAAAATACATGCAATTTTTGATAAACAGGCATACAAACCTGTTTTGTTTATAGCAGCATGATTATTTTACAGACAGCTACAGACAAGGTATGGGGCATTTAAGAAAGTTACACAAAACCATTCTTCAAGCTATATTGATAATACAATCTAGGATTCCTTATGCCACAACCAAGTCCTCATGCTTTATCTACAAAATACTAGCTTCCTGCCCTAACCATAAAATATCTGATAGAAGCCAATATCCTGCTACAGTTTCTTGGTATCATCACACAGGAATTAGTGATTTGGGGCTTATCAAGAGCAGAGGCTGCAGTGGCTATAAACTGAGCAAGCACAGTAAATTTCACAACTCTGTCAAGTAATTGAATGAATTGTGGTGGTTTCATCTTACAGAGATAATCTGGTTCTAAACAGAACTTGAATTCCTTTCCCATAGTAGTTTTAAGATGAACTTACTTAATGGAAGCAGTTCAGCATTTCTGTGCAACTTTTTCAAGATACAAGTTGATACTGGTGCTACTTTGATACCGAGTGAGGTAACATCTAAATTACCAGGCTTCAGATGCCATGGACATTCGATATGTAAGGAAAATAAGGATTACTCATGTCAGACACTAAATAAAATCCCAAAAGAAAGTGAGGCCCCCAGTGACACACTATGTAAGGTGCATTCTAAATTCTCAGAGACCTCAGTTGAACACAGTAGCCAGAGTACACCTAACAGCAGTGTGAGTGCTTTTCAATCATCTCTACCTTTCTCACAATCGCATCCACAGCTTTTAAGGCTCTTACAAAACACTTCTACTGCCTATCTAGAAAAGTGAAATGAAAAAGGAAACAATATCCACCCTTTGAAAATTAAAGAAAGCTCACGGTAATCTTCACAAAGATTAATCCTGCTTTTCAGTTTTTAAAACAAAACCATGCAGATAAGGAAGTGTTGTAAATCTGAAATCTGTGAGCTGCTGGGTTGCAGAAGGGCCCCTCTAAACAAGTATGTCGTGGAGCTAGCCTGTACCTGTGTCTCGCTGCACATTCCTCTGGCAAAGGAATTTAGGCCTGAAACCTGGTACCCCTCTGCCCTCCTCTGAGTGAGCTCATAATACCGGAATGAAGAGGAGGGAAGTAACTTTCTCACTGGAATTTCTTTAATGGAAATCATAAGAACACATCTTGATGAAATAGATGCTGGAAGTATTTTGCCTGGTTAATCACAAAGAATACTTATTATTATATATAGAAAACACAGAACTACTTCAGCAAAATTTATCTTGCTAAATTCAATGTTATCATATAATCCAAATAAAATCTGTAGCCGATATCACTGCACAGAGATGTCTGGGCTGACAGTCTTCTGTGCAGAGAAAACTGTAGAACAATCAGTCTAGATGTGCACAGTAACTTAGTAAAAAATAAAAACTTCAACCGAACAACCAAAAAAGAACCTTAAAGTTGCCTTTTCATAGCCTTTATTTACTTATATCCAAAATTCTTGGTAAACACTTTGGTTTGTGATTCATAAAGTATCCTTCAATGGAGTTGAAAAGTTATAGTAGCACTGGAGATCCAATATAAACATTAATTACTTCTACTCTACCACTGCCAGACTGTAGTTAAGACTCACTAGCTGGATTTTAATCCTTGCCCCTCCTCTCTGAAAGATGTGCAGAACTTGGCTGGATAGCACAAACCTGAAAGATAAAAATCAAGCAGATTCTTTGGAAACTTCACAGTCTCATGCTTGCCCATAGAAGAAAGTGCATTTGAATGGAGAGTCTTTAAGTAGCCATAATTAACTTTCTACAGTTTTGTGCCTTATTGGTTAAAGGTTCAAGCCTTCAAGATCTCCAAAGGCAGATTGCACAAGTCCCTTCATTTAGAGAGGAGCCTTAGGGCATACAAAGCACACGGTGCAACAGTTCAAAGAAGCAAAACTCAATGCATGACTTGAGGCAAAGCTTTCTTCACACATCCAGGACAGTAATACCAGTACTCAGCCTGGCCCAGTGCAAGGACATCTGCAAATCGCTCAGGAGTGAAAGAACACAGTAATGAAAGCAGTGATTATGTATTTTAAAGAAAAACCTGTAACTTGTTTCTTTGTATTACATAAGGAAACAGCGTGAAATGAATGAAATAAATGAACCCTAGAGAAGGGACGAAACAGATCAAATGTTGCTGTACCTTCAACAGGCACGCTCATTTCAGGATTTAACCTATCCTGCAACTCTGCACAATGGAGGGTCTGCACACACATTTTCAATGGAAAACATGTTCTGCCACATTAAAATATGCTCTAGCCCAGCCCCTGGTTCGTACAGTTTCAGAAGGGCAGTCTGTGCAAAACCTCGGGGCTGATTTTGCACAGACCACACGAGGTATGGGAGCCCCTCAGCTCCCTGAGGCTGCTGAGGGCTCCCAACACTCCACTCGCTGCAGGGCCAATGCATTCACATGGAAATTGCTCCACTAAGAGATACAGGTCAAACCACAGTTAGGAGCTCACTCTAATTATCTAGGCAGATTTTGGTTTAATCCTAACAAGATTATACATTCACAGAGATTAAGGTTGTTAAAAGTACCACAGAGCAAACCATATAATCACTACATCGAAGAGACCATTAACTATTCTGTTTATGGTCACCAACTCATTTAATTTTAAAACCTCTGTGGTATTCAAAGAGATTTTCTGTATCTATTTGTGGTAAAAGTGGGCTAAGGATCTGACATTTACTTTGGTGACAAGAACACTTCACATTTGTTAGAGGAGTAGTTTGAAAGCTTCTTCTTTTCATCACCATATTAACATATTTTCTCTATATTTTTCTTACATCTTACACCTTTTCAAGTCACAACAAAAAGGCAAGCACCATCTGTAGAAAGAGATTTCACAGGCTGTTTCCAGTTTAAGCCAAAACTACTTTATGAGGTTAAAAATGCACTACCCTCCCTTTGCAAAAATGATCACAAAGTTTACAAGAAGAGACAGCTGTTAAAAAACTGTGTTTCTGATGAAAACAGATAGAAAACTTTTGCTAAATAGCAAGCAATGGGTTTGTGTTACAGCTATTCCCCTAGTAGAGCGAAAAGCATATGCATTTCAAAAGTACACCAGAAACAAAAGCACCTTACTCTTGGCACCCAGGGCTTACTAGAAATCACCTCAGTCATCCCATGACACCAAGACTCAGCACACTGCTATCATTTCTGGTAATAAAGGGTCTAAATCTCAATTTTCTATGCAAAATGCTATATACACTGTGCAGTGCAATACAGGACCTGCCAACCTCACCTTCCAGCCAAATCCACACTTTTCATGTGCTGCACTTAATGGAGAAGGCATTTACAAAGATACATTCATTGTACAGATAATGTTCCAACTTTTCAACCCCTCACACACACTTTGATAATAGCCTAAAACTTCACAAGGAAGGCTGAAGCTGAAGCCTACAGGCTCCTTTTATGGAGAAGTCTGAAGACTACTTTAAATTCTTAATTTTCCAAGCTTGCTTTTTGCTCCTGCAGGCTATGTTCTTCCAGTTGAGTTACACCCTGCTTTGTGGATAGCTTTAATCATCAAAGTACAATACAATGATTCACCTTCCCATTGTTTTGATGTGTTTCCACTACAGTAGTAGCAATAATTCCAAGTTGCTTTTAAAAAATTTTAAATATATATATATTATACAGAGCAAGTGGTATCTGCACAATCCTTCACAGCAAAAGTTTGATATAAGGAGAACTATTACAACTTTAAAATGGTCCTGCTCCTCTTTGGGAAAGTTGAGCCATTATTCAGTGTGCAAATTAATTTATTTAACTTCGTTACAGTAATGATATGCATTTATATATGCATTTCTAAAAAAACAACTTGCCAGCTTACGAATTCTAAACAGACTTAAAGTATCAAGAGTAATAATTTCATCACTTCTTTTACAATTGTATAATTTTCTGAGGAAACTTTTTGGTTTAAAAATTTTTCTAAGAACTAAGCATTATTTCATGTCCACATAGAGGTATCTTACTACTTGTGAGGGCATGACCTTAAAAAAATATAGTAACTTCAGTGATTCGAACAAATGGATAAAGAATGCAAAAAGCTGATTTGAAAACACTCTAATGCAATGTGAACAGGTAAAGTACATGCAGTAATTTTAAAAAGTTGGAAAAAGACAAAACACTGACTTGTCACTACTTAGAGCTTTAAAGTGATGCTGCCACCAAAAAATAGAGTTGGTGACATTTAATTTGTGGAGATTTGAAGAAGCACAGGAGCATTCATAAGTCCATTTCTTGCTTAACTGCACTTTCATTTTCCTCTCCTCTGATTTTTAGGTCAAAACCAATCCCTCCAAACAGTGCTAGAAATTCATTTATATAGTTGGCTTTTGGCTTACTCTGTACAAACACTTTATCCTAATCTCTAGAAAGCTGCAGGTTTTGATCTATCTACCAGCCAAAAAAAATATGCTAAGGAAACAGTGAACGTTGCTATTGTTACCTTGTTTCCAACCTTTCTCCTTCAATGGAAATAGAAAAATGAAAAATATGCAAAACTGAGGGAAAATTAAACACTAGTTTCGTATCTTAGAGAAACTTTGATGTATTGCCTCTTCTAACAGTTCCCAATTCGTCCAGCTACAACCCCTAATGATGAGTAGATTTGACCTGTGTTATGCATCACGCTGGGGTCTTGCCAAAGGCTTGTGTCAAGCACGGCATCGTTTGTTTCTACTACTGCGGGGAAAGCAGCGAACATTGGGTGCAACCCTCTCCAAGAGATTTGTGCAACAGAGATTCCTGGGTAACAGGCACGGACACGTCCCCACTGCTGCTGGGAGTGAGGCACCGAGAAAGCACTGCAGGATTAACAGCAGTGATACTGGCAGCTTCCCCAGCCCTTACAGCTTCCCCAGCACAAAGGAGAGGCAGAGAGGCAGAGGAGCTTAGGAGCACGTCGAGGCAAAGGCTGGAGGCTGTATAAAGTACAGTAGATTCCAGCCAAACAGGAGAAAATAGAGCAGTGAGTGAATAGGGCAAACTCAATACAGTAGCTATTGACACCTCAGCGGACTGAAGCAAATCAGAGCAATTTGGTTCACAGAGCTGATTCTCTGGTGTTGAGGTAACCGAGTGAGCAGAGACTATGCAAACTGGACCGTGCTGGTTTAGTGGCCCCAAGAGGTTGACACAACCAAAGCTAGTCAAAATCCTGCAGAAACAACAAAAGGGAAGCACAGACCAGAGGGGTGTCTACAGCTTTGTATACGTTTGGGTATGCACAGAATCAGAGGGCCAGCAAAGTCACCTCTGACCAGCAAGAACTGTTAAAAAACGTGGCAAAGAAGCCAGAGAAGAAGCAGAGCCATGGAACAGTTCCTCTGACTTGGTATTTACTTTTCCTCTTTGTGTCTCCTCATACCTGAGAGAAGAGGAAACCAAAGACGAATTTCATTTTAAGAAGTAGGATTATTGTCAAGAACTTTTGAAAGTAGAAAGTTAAACACAGCTCCTGGAAACTGCAGCAACACAACTTCCATATAAATTGCACCATCAGAGAAGGGGAAGTCATATGGAAGGATTCAAGGCAGGCTGAACTGCAGGAAGTCTGTGCAAAAAGCATAGCAACAAATTATTTGCTTTCCCCATGTATTTTCAGATTTATTGCCTACACCTCCAAATTCCATTTTTGCAGGGTACAGGTAACAAGAACTGCATGATTCCGCTCTAAATGCTCTTTCTGTTCAGACATGTAAATGGAAATAGGTATGCAAAGTTCAGTTAGGGTTTATAGCTTTTCCAGGAGACTGAGAGCCTTTTGGGGTTATATGGATATCTAGAAAAAAAAGAACAAAAAACCAAAACAAAACCCCAACCACCTAAGGAAATTAAGTTCATAATGTCAGTGCCTGATCTCCCTTCCCACTGATCTTCCTCCAGTAATAGTCAACATTGCAGTCACTATCAAGACTGCATTTTGCAGGTACCCTCTAACAAGCAATTCAGCCTCCTTCCAATCCCTTTTGAAACACAGATTGACCTTGCTAGAACAATTCCTTCCGCAGGTAACAACAGAAAAGCTTTCATTTTATTTTTTTCCACAATAATAGTCCTAATTTTGAGACTTGATTTTCAGAGAGCTTGAAAATAATCTATCAATGAAAGCTCAAAAAATTCTTATTTTTAGTTCTTTGTCATCATCATAACATTTAAGCTGAAATACAGGCAATCCCAAACCCTACTCATGTAGAGATTCTCTACAGCAAGGATGGACAAAGCGGGGAGAAGCCCCACCATGAAAGGCTGTGCCTCCCATAGGGACACCAGTAAAACAACAGCAGTTCTTAAATCAAGGGAATACAGTGGCTGGTGTCAAAGCTTGTCCACAAGAGGAAATCAAATGCTTTTTCAGGTCACACAGTGCTCCTCACACCTATACAAAAAGCAGCCACAGCCTTAAATGGATAATGATATCAAAAAAGCTCTTCAGAAGACAATCACATGCATTACTTCATTTCACAGCTGCTGTAACCTGACACGGTATCTGAGTGCCAAATAAAATGCCACTGGCTCAATTATTCAGCAAAAATATTCAGCAAATAAGTAATTATTGAAATGGAAAAATATATTCAGCTTTAAATGAAAATTTCCCCTAAAACTCAACATCTTAGCAAGAGCTAGAAAATTAGCACTGTCATCAAAAATTAGTGTCTTTTTTTAAAGTAATTCTCCTTATCTTGCTATAGAACCAGAGTATAATTCTTATTATTTTACTATAGACCTATTGCAATTCAAACTTGACCTTTGCAGAAAGACCATTCTCAGTGCAGTATGTGAATTTCACCAACATGTGTCTCCACAGCCATGCATTCTTACAGATTAGAAGCTGCCTTATCTGGTAAACAAATCCTGAGATTTATAAGATTAGGTTGGTATTTTATATTATTTTTTGAATTCTATAGACTTGTTCCTTATAAAAGTGACTTTACTGTAGATACTATTTTTTTCCCAGTGAAGTTTACTGCTACGTAAAGATACAGCTGTAAAAGTCAAGTTAGAGAAGGGTTGCATACTAATAAGTACTGATTAAAATGGCGAAGAAAAAGAAATCAAAATAAATACCTCTTGATGTATAACATCATATCTACAGAAACTGAACTGGAAAGTGGAATGGTAAGAGCTGCAACTCTGGTTTTAAACATCCATAATTAAACAGCTGATTTTTCCCCTCTGTCAGAGGCTCTGGGACAAAATTTGTTTTTGGCCATGGAAAACAAGGAGCTCAGTTCAATTAAGCCGGTCCAGTACATATTAAAGGAAAAAATACTATGAAGCATTGGTATCATAGATATAAAAACAACAGAAAACACACAGAAAACCTGGGACATATTAGGAGAGAGATAAATAAGATCACTTGGGCTAGCTTGTCAAACTAGCAGAGCTTCAGTTGCTCAAAATAGAGCAGACTGCCCAGAACTGGTTTTCACGCACAGTTTTTGTTTGCCTTACTTGGATACTGAAGATGTTCTGCTGAACAAGATACCAAGTGCTAGAAAAAGAAAGTAGCTGTAGTTAATCTGCACATTTATTAGCTAAAAAACCAAAAAGAAAGAAACAAAACCAAACCAAAGTACCAGAAAACAACAAAAAACCCCACCCAGATTTGAAAGAGTTGCAATAATACATGAAGTCCACTCATAGAAGAAAGCTTACTGAACTGCACCTGAAAGCTCAGTTGTTCCAACAGAAAATGTCTGACATTATCTCTTCACACTAAGTCCTAAAAGTAGTTCTTTGGGCTATCACATCAAAACTAGGACGTATTCCAGGTGCTCAATTAGCTCAAAAACAACAGAAAGGGAATAAATGAGGAGTTACCATCTCACCTGTATGCCAGGTATGCTCTCAAGGGGGCACAGAATGACTGCACAGGACTATGATGCAGCTCAGCTGAGAGCTTTGTGGAGGGACATGAATCTCAAATTTCAATACAAGAGGCTGTATCAGTTTAGGGACCATTTCCAGCGCATACTTAACCTCACATTTATCACAGGACATCCCAGAAACACCAGCAAAACTCTGATTATGCTTTTAGAAGTCCCTCTCCTAAAACCTCTGCTTTGCACTGTAGCCTGCAGAAGCCTCAGGGAAGGACAGTGATTAGCCAAGGCAAATCCCTGCCTCTCTTGCTCTTTTGTCTTATCTCCCCCTACCTTTGGACCAACTTTGGTCACTTGTCTTAGTGCAATGAATGTCTCGAACATAGCATGATGTTGTTTTGTGCTTGCACAGCACCTTGCACTAATGCTCCTGGTTCATTATTAATGAAAATTATTGACAATAAAAGACTGAAACCATTAATGAAGCATAGCTTCCAGAGGGACTCTAGGTGAAAGCTGTTAGGGGGGAACTCTAAGGTCACTCCCAGCAAGTGGTCTGCAGGGTGACAATCTCTCTGCCAAGTAACCCCATGTGTAACAGCAAGTCATCCATGCTTTCAACGTTTGCTTCAAGAAAACATAGATCACATTACAAGACTAATTTTGTACTGCCATTCAAAACAGATCAAATTTATACTCAAAAAAATAATGATGATATGAATTCAGACACACATTAAAATCCTGTTCTTACCAAAAGGGAGATGACTACACCTCATAATTGAAAGCCAGCTTTGATATAACTTTATTGAAGATGCTGGCCTGATGTACCATCCACTGCCTCTACTAGTCATGTCCACAGTACCATTCCTGAAGAGTGCTCAAGAACTTGGAACAACACTTTAGTGATGTTTCTTTTATAACAGGTAAGTTATTGAAATAAGGTCATTTAAAAGAAAAAAAAATGTGAACGAAGTTATAAATTACACCATCTTCAGCAACAAGTTGACTGTCTCTGTGAATAGTCCTCTAGAAGTTGTTACTCCTTAACCTAAAATGAGCTTAAAATCATTTTATTGACATTATACTTCCCTATGCTCCAGCACTTCAAATTATACACCAGAGGACTATTAAGAAGTGTTTCAGAGATCCTGGTTTTCCTAAAAACGCTCTGTTTAGTCCGAGTTCAATTTAGTACTTTTTCTTAACAGCTTACTTCATGCTGGAAGGTGCTAGGATGTGTTTTAAAAACAGTGATACCAGAAAGTCAGTCATTAACCTGCTGCTGTATCTGAAGTTGACAAAAATATACTTTTACTCTTTCCTGCTGGGCATGTTTGACAGCATTTTAATATAAATCATTAAATCCATTATCTGCTTAGATATATAAAGTACTAAGTATTTTATGCCTATTTCTGATTCTTCTTGATATTTTTAGACTGATTACACAGAAACTAAGATTTTCATTGTTTTCTAACCCTGAAGAAAGCTCTCAGGAAGACTTAGAAATATCATGTAGATACTAATTTTAATCATTACTATAGACTTAAATTGACAGGAGTCCCTTTATGGGAAATGAAAGATGTTAAAGACCTAACAGAAACCTGACTGCTTAAGAGGTGTGTTTTCCAACAGGTATGGAGCAAAATTGGAGCAAACAATCTGCTGTCAGCTACATCTGCATCAATCAGCAATAATTTCATTGCCGTATCGCATAAATTTCTATAAATGATTGCAAAACGTGGCACATTTGTCTCAAAATAATTTCAACATTTGCCTTTAATGTACTTGCTTTATAAAAGTAATTTCTACATAGATTCCACTGCAGCAAGAACTTTTAGTAGAAGAGTTCTTGGTTTTGCTGAATAAAACTCGCTAATCTTTTAATCTTTGAGAAGATTAGAGCTTGTAACTACCACCTGATCAGGATGATGAAATTCTACTAGTGCAATTGATTATAAAAAATGCAAAACATAATCAAGCCATTCCTATTTATAAAAAGTATAAACCCTTCTGCTATTAAAGCCTTTTCTAGAGATTTCTTCTCAGTTGCACAGGAAGGTTCTAAATCCTTAATATTGTAATCAAAAGAGTAGCAAAAGCAGTAGAAAAACATTGGGTTAACAAGTCAAGAACCCATGTTTCAACTGGTTTTGTTAGAAATCTGTCAGAAATTCAATCAAAATAAACATGCTTAAAAATAACAGCTTCCATTAATTCGTGATTGTACATGCACTATAAAATCCACACCACAAACGTTATTGTCCAATCCTAATTTGCACTACAATATAACAAAGAGGTGTTTTTTGAACTGCTGACTGTACAACATCACTTGGACACTTAATTTAGGCTGCAGATTTATTCACTAGTTAAGTAGGCTAACAATTGCAGGTTCCAGTTGCAGAAAATCTATTGCAACACCAAAAAAGAGAAAATTGTGAACATTTAAAAAGCTTGCAGTCCCCTACAGCTCTGTTTAAACATTAATTAGGAACAGCAAGAGAAAATCCATGTTTATGTCATAAAGTTGCCAGATTGACAGATCATAAAATCATTGTTTCTGTATACCAACTTGGAATTTAAAACACATTTACTAATCCATAGTCATGAACTTTGATACAACACTTAACAGTTTAATCCTTTAATTTCTCACATCACTTTTACTTAGTTATGACGTGTTCTGGGTTGGATCCCTTGTGAACAAGGACCTAGAAGGTCCGCTTTTAAAGCAAGGCTTGAGAAGATGCTAAAAAAGAACTAAAGGCAGTCAGTTGCAAAGAGAGACACTGATCACGCTATCAGACACTAAAAGCTGTTACACCGCGCACGGGCGGTCTTCCACCAGAGTGTACTTTTCAGAAGGTAGTCAAAGTAGAGCAGACGAAAGGCACAAAGGAACTTCGGAGGAGAGGTGTACGGCAATTAATAAAAAAATCCGCCCATCTTTCAGAGGGGGGCGGGGATGCGTCTGTTTTCTGGCCGAAGGATGCCCAAACCCCGACAGGTTTGACCAGGCACCTTCACCTCCAGCGAGCACTGTCGCAGCCGGGACCTGCAGGCACTTACCGCACTCGCCAGCTCCGCGCCCAGCCCGAGGAGCAGCAGCACCAGCGCCCTGCGGAGGCAAAGGGACAGGGTCACGGCGGGGCGGGGGGCAGGCGGAGGGGGCGGCCGCGCCCGGCACTCACCCTGCGCGCCCCATGGCCCGGGCAGCCCGCGGGCACGGGCCCGGCGCAGCCCGCTCCGCTCCGC
>VZRO01003876.1:37706-120396 GCA_013397915.1 Daphoenositta chrysoptera
GATCGCCGGCGGCTCCGGGAGGGAGGGAGTGCGAGCTGGGGGAAGCCCGGGTGAGCTTTGTGTGGGCTCTGAACCCGCTGTTCCTCCAGGACAAAGGAGGAAAGATTTCCCCCCCTGCCTTTCCCCCCAAAGGACTTCGTGAAGAGGTGTCTGAGCTCTTGCCGCTGAGCCATCACCTGCAGCCGTGAGTCACACCTGGACGTGGCAGGGAGATGGAGGCATGTGAGCATGGTTTTGTCGGAGGACTGTGCTTCTCACTGGGACTTGGTTTTCTCGAGGGTTGTATTTCTGCTTTCTTAAAACCCAAGTGGAGGTGCTTGCGGAGATGGTAAATGTGTGCAGCGTAGTAGAGAGCGCACGGTAGGCGGTCTGGAGGAGACTTAGGGTCTCTGCCTTTGGAAAAGGGATGCTATCCCAGCTTCCCTGGAGTGGCAGGGCCTTGGAACTGAGAGGTGGGAGAGGTGATCGCTAGCTTCAGGTTTTAGGCTATTTGACTAAGACCTCCAGCTGTTAACAAGTGGTGAAATAAACTACAAAGGCTCCCACTTTAACCTGCATTAATTTCAGATTTTAGGGCCCCTATATATTTTTAAACTTTTTTAAAGTTTTCTTGGAAAGGAAAACACATCCAGATTTCTGTTATTTAGGACTACTTTCTAGTTGTAAAGCCATAATATGTTATGGTAATAGTTGCAGAGTATAATTCTGCTACTACCCCCCCTTCAATTTTGTAGTTAGTGCTGACAAAATCTTATTTGTCTTGAACTCTCCTTTGAAGTGCATTCCTTTACAGTGAAACTTTGTAGACCTTTCATCTGCCCTCTGAAAAAGCAAAGACCAGCCATAATATACTTCCTTCCTCTTCCACCCCTCCTTACCGTGCCCAGGTGGGAACCCAAGTGTAAGCGATACTGGTGTGCCAGCAGTGCTCGCTGATACGGAGAACTGCTCGGCCGCACATTGTCTGTGACACTGGTTCTGTTCAGTAATGCCCCAGCCCAGCCTGCCTGCCATAACCCCCACCCCAAAGAAGGACCCAGGCAGTCCCACCTACAGGACTTCACTGTTTTAGCAGGTAGGGGTTGAAGACGGGGAGGTTTGTGTGCATAAATGTGGCCCTTTTTCTTCAGGAAAGCATCCCAGCAGAGTTCTGTGTGTGCAATTACTGAGAATCTGCGGGGTGTGGGAAGGGCTCTGTGGGGACCCTGTAGGCAATCCCCTACCTTGGGAGGAATGAAGAAAGGAGCAAAACCAATGGTAGAATTTCTGGTTCTTAACACCACCTTGTGCTGCAGCCTCTCTTTTAGGATTTGCAGTGGGATAAGATTAACTGAAGATCCAAGGGCTAGGTGGGGGAGAGAGAGAGATGCCTCTGTTCCGAACTGCATAAATCCTACTGGTTTTTTGTAATATGGTTTTCTCTAATGGTTTCTCAATACTTTGGTGTTCTGATGTTTTTGAATTTCCTGTTGGTAACACAAAATGTTGCTGATCCTTATTAATGAGGATCAGCAGTTTATTCTCCCCATTGTCAGAAGGGGTTGACTAAATGCTGTAGCAGTATATTTGATACACATAGTCTCTTCTGTGAATTTTATTTTAGGACCCTGTGTCAGAATTGTTCCCCCAAAAAGGTAAATTTGGTCGAATGACTTCCAAGTTCTTTTGGTGCCCTTATTGAAATAATATCTGAAATTGTTATTCAGCATTGTAAGGCACATTCCCAATAAAAAAGTTTATCTTCTTTGCTCCAGATTGTTGTAGTAGAGTGTATTGCTATGTGACCAGTTACAAAGGGACAGAATATAGTTGAGAATCATCTGCCAGTGTGCCCATCACAGAGAAATCCCTGTGACTTACTAAAAAACTCCAAACCAACGTTTCGTACTCAAGTAAGGATGGATTTCATTGTTCAGATTTTATTGCTGGGTTTTCACAGCCCATAGTCTAAACTTGGTGAGTAGTATATGGATCATGCTATGCACTCTTGTGCAAACTCATTGTTGATGTAGAGTGAAGTGTGTAACTGCTGATGAACAGTGTGAAAGTAACTGGGAGTTTGAAAGTGGTTTATTTTAGAATGGGAGAATGAATGAGATGGACAATGGTGTCATCCATGAAGTTAGAATATTAAAAAAAATGTGCTTATTTATATGCTTTCAGCAGAGAATATGAGGGTTTATTTCAATGGACAATATTATTGCTTAAGTGCCTTGCTAATTTTAATATAAATCTATACACACATATATATAAACAAATCTTTTATAACCAGATTTTTTTTTTTCCTATCCTGGCAGGTTTACACATACACTGTATTACAGAAAAGTGATTGCAAGTTGTGACTGGGAAATCTGTTTAATTAAAGAACATAGATGGGCTAGATTCTTCAGTTGTGTTGTCTATGAAACTCACTAGAAGTTAGTGACTGACTGTTGGCTTATATTGGAAAAATTTCCTGCATAGTTAAGGCCTAGGTTTTTAACGTGTAAATAGACTTTGTCAGTTCAAAAATTAGTAAAAACTGAATAGTGTTTGCAATGTCTTTTTCCTGTGCCTTCCATTATAATTCCAGTTTTACTATAAGTATAGGGTTGAAAACAGTTGTTCAAGTATGATAAGACAGGCTGTCAAGATGAATATAATTTGTGTTTAGGGAAATAATGTATTATTTGTGAAAGTTCTCTAAGTTTAGTTGAGATTTCTTTTTTTCCTTTCAGAGGTTACCATATATATAAATACATGGTACCATGTCAGTAATTACAATGTACATGATTAATATGGTTAATTTGATGGTCATCTGTATTTCTCTTGTTTGTCCTAACGATTTTATCATGTTAGTGGTGGTGGTTGTTATTATTTTCCATTTCATAACTGGCAGTGGCTCTTTCTAGTTACAAAAGCTAGGTCTGTAAAAGCAGAAAGAAATGGATGCTGGCTTTTAGGATTGAGAAGGTATTTCATCCTGAGATTCCACAGATGTGTCTTGATTAGTCATGCACAAGACTTGGTTTCATAACATCAAGGCTCAAGCCCTCCTGCTTGAAACTTGTCACTTGTCATGTGTTTTGATTTTGACCTTTCATGGCTTTTAGTTGAAGATATATAGTAAAAGTTATATCTCGAGGTCTATCATGCACTAAAATGCTAACAAATCCAAGGAATCCTGAATGAAACAGAATGTAAGAGAAATTTAGACCATAACAGAATCTTTTACAAAATGATTATGTATTTTTATCAGTTTTTCCACATGATGTAACTAGAGTGATATTTCAGTGGAATTTCCTAGGCTTTCATTTTCTTGGTCATGAATGAATAATTACTCACTGGAATTATTATTTACCTTTCTTAAAGCAGAAAGGGAAATTTTCCTAGGACAAAGTTAATTTATTTAACAGCAAATGTAAATTTATGTAGTGATTTTTTTTCTACTAAGAATAAGCAATGATGCTTACTGTAATGCAATTAGCTGTTGTTGGGTTTACTAGAACATGTGGAAACTTTTCTGTATTACAAAACTACTGAAATCGTCAAGGGCACCCCAGCAAATCTAATGTGCATATTTTCAGTCTGGGGCAAAGTACAGGGAGGAATGTGCTCTGCACATGCAGCAAAGATGCTTTGTGCATTTTTACCTTTCATTCACTGAGATTAAAATGCTTCCTTTCCCAGTTGTATCAGTTGTGCAAACTCTCCACTGATCACCCCAGAACAAGATACCCAGGCAATACTCACTTGTATGTTCTAGGAATGGTAGTGCACAAGGACACTGAATGGAAAGCAGCCTCTGCCAGTGGTGATAATACTAGACAAAATTGCTTTGAATTAAGACACTTTTTGCTTGTCTGCTTCATAAAGCTGTGTGGACTCCATAACATTAAAAACTGCTGGGGTGCTTTGAAGTTCCTGCTCGATGCAGTGTTTGGCAATCTGGTGTTGACTGCAGTGGTGTAAACCATCCATTCTCAAGAGTACCTGAAATAGAACTTGTTCAAAAGGTAGAGTGCTGATTAAGTTTTAAGGAGCATTAAGCAGTCTTCTTTACCCTCCTGTGAAAGGTTTGCAATGCAATTAAACCTTATTAAATATCATTGGTACAGTGCAGTGTCTGAAAAAAGGCAATGTGATGAGCATCCTGGGTATGTAATTGCTAAGTGTGGGGAGGAAAAGCTTCAATGTAATGTGAAATTGTCATCAGAATAAACGTAGCTGAGCTGAAGAGGAAAGGGTCCTATTTATAAAAAGAAATCTATTGCTTATTTTTTAAAAAAATTGCTTTGCAATTGACTGAGTCTTTCTTGCAGAGCTTAAGTCTTTCTTGGAGAACTTGTTGTGAGGAGCTGCAAGAAGCAAAGACTGGAGGATGTGATCTTAATTTTAAGAGAGTTGAACAAAAGGCAATTAGATAATTGCAAAGCTGTATTACAAGTTTTACATTTTAGCTTAAGCCTGTTAATCCTTTAGTCTCTCTTCTTCCAGAAGGCATGATGCTGAAACGAATGTATTAGTAGACATACCTTTAGTCTGTTTCAAAAAGACTGATATTGTGTGATTCCTAGTAATGAAACCCTGCCTCTCTTTTTCCATGTTTTGAGTAGGAGACTGGACTAAATAACCCCAAGGCTCCTTCCAGCCTGAATTATCCTAGAAGTCTAAAATTACATGGAAGTACAGTTGTGCTCCTAGGTGTACTTTCTGTTAAGACAATTTACATATCCTGTAATCAAAAGTTAATCATAATTCATTAAGTTAAATTGCGGGTTGGAAGGTATCAGATTAAATGCCTTTTTTTTTTAATTTCGTTTCAGCTAGTCAAGAAGTCATCTCTTAAGCTGTCAGCACATAGCGTTCAGAATTTTAATTTTGTATTCCCCTTTTGTGGAGGTGTCTTATGAAGTGTGTGTTTGTATGTGTATTGTTCTGTTATAATGGAACAAAAGAGAAAGAAATTGTAGTGGCAATATAGACAATGTTTGGGGGTTTTGGTTTGCGGTTTTTTTCCCTACTTGAAGAGTGTGTGTTAAGAGTTGTGAAGAAAGGAACTTTAAAGCTATGGATTCCAGCTCACTTGAAGGCTCTCGGTTTTTGCCACTCTGTTGGATTTCTTTGCCCCCTCCATTTGGAGTAGAAGGGAAATAGTTTAGTCTCTCATCTGTATTTTGTTTCTTTTACCTAATCTCTACAGAGAATTAAAATGTCAGAGTTGAATTTCAATCTCTTCTCTCTCCTAGCACTGTAAAAGGTATCTGTGTGCAACACACTTGGCTGTTTTAGTTTTGGTTCTAGTGTATTATCTAAAGAAGGATTCCTTTTATTGAGGTATAGCTGGATGTGCAGAACTGTCCTACTCTAGTCTAACATGATTCCAATGCATACTACATAAGCTTTGCTGCTGCAGCTCTACTGAAACCCTGCTTTTCCTCTCTCTTTCCTCAAGATAAACCAAGGCTTATTCACTTGCCTGCCTGAACACAGGTTGGTACATCTTTTTGCCAGTGTCTGTGAAGACTTTCTGCTGAAATGCATGAAACATATTGGAAAGTGTGTTTATTCTAGGATTGGGTTTAGTTGTTAGCAAGGTGAATCTTAATTTTAAACCACACCATTAATTTAGAGAAAGATATTTATGCTGTACTGCTTCCTGGAGAATTTCATGCTTTTAGAAACCAGACTTACACAGCCTTGGGTTGCTGCTGAGGTCTGTGGATGTGGTAGACACCCCTTCTCCAGGAGGAACAGTGAGCATGGAGGAGATCCTTGGTTTCTGTTGATGTGCTTCACTGCTATGAAACCAAGACTTCATCTCTTGACATCTCTTTCTCCACTGCAGTAGTCATGTCTCTCACCTGCTGCTGGTCTATTTGGAGATGTAGTTCCTATGGACAAGATCACCTTATTGGCTCTGGTAGAAGAAACAGAGGTTTGGCAGGTCCATTTGGTGCTGTTTGCTGCACAGGCTCCCCTGAGAGCCATGGCAAATAACCAGAGCTGCAGTGGAATGGCTTCATTTCAGAGATTCAGAGCCATTCACCAGGAAGCTTCATAGAGACCCTTCAACTCAGCTTGTTTTAGGAACTACTGCTGTAAGTGACAGAATTTACAATATCTTGGTCCTTTCATATAGAAAATGAAGCAGAAATATGCAGATGTTCCTTTCTACCTTAATTTTCAGTTTGACTGTCTTTCTGTATGGTCACTGGGCTGGACAAAAATATAGAACTTTATTATACAAAACACAAAATTTTGGCTTTATCTGGTAACCCTAGTGCTAAAGTGAAGTAACCTACAACAATTGTACTGAGCCCTTGTAATAGTCATGAGTTTTGAATGATGCTTCAAGTCATTTGCAAGATGTTTGGAGTAATCATTTACCAATGGGTGCTGTATTTTTTTGCTGGCCTGCAGTGCTGTAGGCTGGCAGTCTTTTTTTCCTGTTATCAACTCCTTCATGCTGTTCTTATAGTAGTTTTCTACTTTTCTGTCTTAATCTAGAAAGATATAACTTATGAGTCTTAATTTATATAAAGTAGGAACTTAATTTGTATTATATAGTAGTAATTATATAGTACAATAATATAATATAGCAATAGTAATATAGCAGACTGATGCAAAACTGGTGACTTGGAATCCAGGACTACTTAAAAGTAGTTAGGGAAATAAAGAGTGATTATATATACTGGACTTACCTGTATTTCTCCAGTACTCTGCAAATGTCAAAAGTTTACAGTATGTTCAGAATAGTTAGTTTTATTTCTGTCTATTCTGGTTCCTATCCACTCCAACTCCTGCATTCTGTGTGAAAATATAACAATTAGCTATTAACTACATAAAGCTGTCAAGTTTAAGCAACCATAAATTCCACAATAATATTTGATTTTTTGTACTTCACCATGCTGGCAATGAAGGCTCATCTTCCTTCCTTAGGAAAGTCTTTATTTCATGAGTCATAAATATATTTCTATCTAGCATCAGTCCATGATTAAATACAGCATCAATTCTTCAAAAACAAACCTCTCTCTTTATGCACTTAAATCCCCCAGGAATCTGATAGAAAGAAAGAAAATGACCACCCTGAACCATGAACTACACTCTTTCTACACCTTGAATTAAAGTAGCAGTTATTAAAACCCACAATTAAATTGCTTTACTTAAAGCAATAAAAACTAACGTGACTTGCAGGCAAGGCTAGACAAGCCTCCAGCTCCCAGAAATTGTGATTTCCTGACAAGAAAATGCCACTGAAAACAATGTTTGGGTGAAGGAGCTTATGAACTCAGTTTAGAAATCTTTTAAAAATAATCCTTTTTATGAGGCAGTGGTTTTTCTTGAGTCAACTTACTTTGAACCAACCTGTCACACAGAAAGACAGCAGAAGCCAATGTTTCTGAAAGGTAATTTCTAGCTGTCATTCAGACAATATGAATTGGCTTAATAATAGAAAATACTTATTCTGAATTAGTTAGAACACTTCTCTTTGTGTATTCAACCTTAAAGGGCAAAGCTATTCAGAAGGAAAAAGAAGCTTCTGCACTGCACTGAGAAATGAGAATTTATATTTGACTTCGCTATCTCTTTTCATCCATTCACTGTGTAGTCAGACATGAAAAAAAAAAAACAAGATTTCTGCAAAACCATTACTTATTTAATGACTTAAGAATTTTAACATATTTAAAATAACAAGGAGAAAATCTAGAGAGGATGAGAAGTTGCAAGGCTTGAGTGTGTTTTGTTTTGGTAGTTTAATTTCCCATATTTATTTGGTGCCTTCTTAATAGGGAAGGTAATGCCATGAAAATTGCTAGAAGGCTGTGCCCAGAGTCTGCCCAATCACACAGTGAAAACATCCATGCAAAAGTTGGTATTTGTCTGGGTGGAGGAGCTTTTGTAATTTTGATTGAAGGGAGAGTATATGCATAATGTCATTTAGTTTCTGAGCCGGAATGCTAATGGAAATTTTTTGGCAATAGAATGGATGATACTCCTGTATCAACAGAAAGTGGCTTTTCTGTTCTAAAAGCTTTCAAACTCTTAAAGCAGTGGTATTAACAAAGTGTTAAACAATCTCTGTCTAGTGTATGAATTTTTGTATCCTAAGTGAACCTAGAAAAGTTCTTAACTTTATGCTTGAATGAGAAAATGCTTGTTGACAGGTCTAGTCATGCTCAGGAAATGTGTATTTGCAGGACATTGGCGTACTGTACCCAAAATTGAGAATAATGAAACAGGCCTCTTTAAAGAACCTTAAATTTCTGATATGCTGTAGAAGTAACTGTGGAGGAAGAGCACAGCCTGTCATGGAAATAGTAATGGAACTAGTATTGCTTTTTTTCCCTCCTTTTTTGTTAAACAGTTGGACTAAGCAGATGTGTTCAACATAATAAGCAGATGAATCTGAGATGTTTTGTTCTAAATTGTAGTGTAAGCTTTTCAGTAACTATTTTTGTCTTGATAGTGGAAAGGAGTAAGTAAGAAAGAGCACATGGTGTGACTCTTGGGGATGGTGCTAAGCAGGGCCAGGAGCTGGACTCCATGATCCTTGAGGGTCCCTTCCAACTCAGCTTATTCTGTGACTCTGAGAATGCTGATAATTTTGGTAGAAAATGACTTAAATAAGTAAGAACACCCTTAAGGTTTTTGGTGGTGTTCAGGAGCATAATCATCAGTTGCTAAAAGAATCAATACAGAAGGTAGATGTTTAAAGTGTGAAGATGACTTTTCTGAATGAAATCCTTAGAAACTGATAATGAAGAGACCGTGTGTAAACAAACTGACCAGAACCCTCATTCCCAATCCTCCTGTGCTTCTGGGGTGTAGGAGTGGAGAAATTGGGAGTGAAATTAAGCCTGGGAAGAAGTAAGGCAGAAGCAAGGTGTTGGAAGGTCTTTTTTTTTATTATTATTTCTCATTACCCTACATTGACTTTTGATTGGCAGTAAAATTTCTTTCTCTGAGTGTTTTGCTTGTGATGCTAATTGCTGAATGATCTCTCCATGTCGTTGTCTTGGCCCAGCAACCTTTTGTTATATTTTCTCTTTCCTGTCCAGTTGAGGAGTAATAGTGGAACTTGGTGGAACAAAAACATTGTTGTATTTAACATTCTGAATAATTTTACTTAGATATAGACAACAAAATTTAAAAGTGGTGATGTTCCAAGCTAGTAATTTATTGTAGGATCATAATAAAATTTAGGCTGGAAGCATAATTCTCCTGTTCTGGAGTGTAGATTCGGTGACCTCTTGCTCAAAGTAGAGCTGACTTGGAATTTCTGTTCGTTGTTCAAATAGTTGCAGTCTAGAAGGGCATTGAAACAGTATCTTAGGTTCCAAACCTTGCTAGCTGCAGGAATAATGTTAAAACTTGGTGGAAAAGCTCCTTATTCAGTGCTTGCAGTTAACCTACTGGTTACTGCAGGATCGAGAGCATATGTCACAGACTTGAAGCAGGTTATTTTCTCGGCATATATTCGGCTCCAAATAGCACTTGTGGGAGTTGGTATACTCCCTAAAATGGGGTGCCTCAGGGAATACTTTCCCTTAGAGAAAGTGACTTTGTTTTGGAATGAGTACAAATGCCAGGGGCTGTTTGTTACTCCTGCCAAGCTTCAGACTGAACTGCATCTCAAGTTTTAATAACACTTGAAGGCTATTTCTTATGAATGGATCTCCTCACTTTACTTGGTGTCCTGGGGTGTTGGGACCACATGTGCTCTCTCCTTGCCTACCCCCCTTTTTAAACTGACGGTATTTGAGTGTGATGTTGTAAGGAGGACAGCTCAGTGACATCCTTGGACCTGGTCAGAGAATCACTGCAAGGAGATACTTTAGGTTGCGTATTGTCAACTTGCTACTGGGGAACCTCCAGAAAGTGACTGGGAATAAAATCAATTGCTGACGAAAGCAATAACTTAAATTTACAATTGTCAAAGTAAGGAGAAGCTCGGTGGTGCTACTGAAGATTTCCTCCCTCCCTTCCCTTTTGTTTCCCTTTGAAACAAAAATGTAAAGTGCCTTTCCTGTCCCTCTGCACCGCCTTTCTCTAGCACTGATCAGGTTTATTTTGCCTGTCCTTAACTGATTCAATGTTAATACTTGAAAAATTTTGTTGGCTTTTTAATGTTCTGTGTAAAGATCTAATCTATGCCCTGTTCAACTACTTCCTTGCATGGGTTCAAATTTTTTAATGTAGGAAATCTCTGAGAAGTGTGACTTAATTCCTGAGACTTGCTTTCTGTTAAGTGATGATCAGTGCAATCCAAGTGTAATGATTCTCAGGATAATGTAATTTATAGCCTCTAGATGTAATTTCTCTGGTGTAAGGGAGTGGAATCTTTTTCTTCTAATCAAGGTTGAGTATCTAATTCCAAGATCTGCATGCACTAGATAGAATGTTCTATTAGCACTAGCCTGGAGCTGTCTTACAGCATTTCAAATGCAATAAAATACATTCAGGCCCCCTTTGCTTTTTTTTCCTGTGAGATAGTCTGGGAAATTACTGCTCTGATTCTCCACATCACTATAAGGTCACTTTTTCATAGGAAGGTGCATTTTGCACGGAAGCACCTCACCTCAAGTGTCAGGTGCTCTAAAGAGCCCTGAGCTATTGCTATAGCACATAACCAGTGCTTAAGTAAATGAACTTGAGAGGCTGACACGGAGGGTACTCCGTATCTGCCGAAGTTCAACATGTGAGTTCCTGAACAGGTATCTGAGAGCTCTTGATAAATATTCAACTTTTATCAGCTTTAGGGATTTCTGAACCCATGTGAATAAAAGGGCCTCCCATCTCATCAGATCCTGATGTTCCCTTCTTTTGCAAGTGCCTCTGACTTACAGGGTTAGGACAATTGCTTGGTCTCCATTGCTTCCTTGTTTAACTTGGCCCTCTTCAGTGCCACTTACTTTTTCAGCTTTGATTACCTGAGGCTGAAGAGTAGCTCTTTGTTAGTATTGAGCCATACAGAGAAAGTGCTGCCTGTAGTGCTCTCTTTAGGTGTTGAAGTGCACACACACTGCTGCTGCCATGGGCATAAACAAATGATAAAACAGCTCTGACTAGAAGAACCTTGAAGCTATGATACTTGGTCCAAGAACTGAAGGAGAGCAGAGCTGATAATCACCTCCACCACAAAAAAAAAAAATCCCCCAGACACCCACCAAGCCTTAAAGTGAGTTAGGTCTTGTTCTGGCAGTTAAGAGGGTGTGGACTTCTTCAGATAACTCTGCAGATAATATCACTCTGCACAGCCTCTATTCTTTTTAGCATTTATAGTTGCTTAATCTTTGGTATTAATTTAGTGCTCTCAGTAGTTTCAAAATAGACTAGAGTAGGGTTGAATTAAACTGAAATGCTATTCTATTTTGCCTCTCCGTTCTCCAAGGAAGAAGTGGGTTTCTGTTCTTGTGTGGTCTGCTTCATGCTCTTGACACTTGAAAGTGCAGTTGTCAGTGACAGATGTCTGACCTCCATTAACAAGACTTTGGAATTGAAGCTTCTTCTATTGCATGTTATTTGGATAAGGGTGAGGAACAGGGAATTTTCTAGGGAATTGTCTGTTTTTATTCTATTTCCTTAACCAGGAAAGGAGTAAAAACAGAGTGCCAGAATGACTGGTGTTACGAGTGTATAATATTTGGCTTGCAAGCATATCTGAGACTTAGAAGCCTGACCGTTTGGTCTAGGTTTGTGTTACATTTGGACATGGTTATAGAAAGTGGCAACATCTAACACCTGTCACATGGGAAAGGTCCTAAATGACTAGTAAATCTTAACCTGTAATGAGTACCATATGGCACTTCTTATTTGCAGCTGGAAAAAATCAGGAAGCCCCAAGAGGCTGGTGATTAGAGGCTTGTGTGTAAAATAAAAGTAAATCTGAGACTTCCTGAAAAGTCAAGTGGCTTACTGTATCCTGCCACTGACTGACTGCCAGGTGCTCCGTGCTGGTGTCTCAGGGCTGGTGTGAGTTGCAGAGATGTGTAGCTGGACAGGCAAAGATGGAGACATGCTTAAAACTTACCACTCCTCTAATTTGCTGTGTACTTATTTAAGAAGTTCACTTATGGTCTATATAAAAGTTAGAAGATGGCTTGCATTCAGAGTTCAGCATTTAGAACTGAAATGAGCAGTAGTGAGGTGTAGACTGCCTACAGAGGTGGTATGAAATTTATCTGTTCCCAAACTGCAAAGCCAACTGGAGTTACTTTGTTTAGGATGTTTCTCCAGATATGCTGTATATGTAGAGGTTCATGCAGGTGCAGTGCTTGCTGAAGAAGGAAATGAATGTGGTGTTCGGCGTCTGCCAGTTCATTAATGTGGAGATGGAGTGGGTTCAGATCTCCACCTGGTAGTTTACGTTCTGGGTTAGTGCTCATAGCTTGCACTGTTCACCAGGAGGTGTACTTGCCAAATCTAAACATAAATGCTTTGTAAGATGCCACCTCTGGATGGCAGCATAAAGGTAATACTTCTGAGTTGCTGTTGAAGGAAATTTTTGCCAATTCATACAGCCTGATGTGGAGCTGTTTGGAAATTTGTGTTCATTAGGGCAGAAGTACTTGCCTTCTCAGGTCTCTTCAATTGTAGCTCTGAAATGCTTGTGAGAAGGGCAGCAAAGCTTGAGCTCATTATTTTACTTTGTGTGTCTCACCCAGTAAAATATACTGCACTGAAGCCCATCCTCTGTGTTGTAAGACCAATAGACCACAGAAACCTAAGGGTTTTAAGAATTGGTGAGAACTGTCCATGTTCTTTTCCTCACCTACACTTGAGTGCAGGGCTGGCAGCGCCCCTTAAAGCAGAGGGGCAACAATCATTTTTGAAGATGGAAGCCTTTGTAGAAAGGAAGAGTGAACTACTGTGAGTTACAAGGACTAACTCTGCTCCTTAAACTCTGTACTTAAAGTTTCTGCTTAATGTTTCTTAATGTCCTGGAGAGTTGTCAGCCCTACGCCTCTTAAAACCAAGTATTGGGAAAGGGAGTAAAGTCTGGGATTTTGGGAGAGTTAGATGCTCAGCTGGGCTCTTCTACTTTCTGTCTCCTTTTATTCAGGAATTAGATACAGAGAAATTGTCAGGTTGTGATACCTCCCATTCGTAATGGGTGAATAGTTGCAGTTTGGGAATGAATCAAAGTTGTTCAAGTTTTGGTATGTTCATTCAGTAAAGAGTCTTTGACTCTAAGAGTTGCCTGTAGTTAGACTGTCAACTGCTGTATGGGAGGATCTGTTGCTGCAAGTTTTGCCTTTATTTTAACTAGAAGCTTCTGTGAAAGATACCCTTTATAAAAAACTCTATGTTGAAGATCCATAATTAGTTCAGTTTAAAGCAATGAATTACATGTCGTTTTAGTACAAAGTACAGGCAGAAAAATTCAATCCTCTTTAGATACAAGCTCCTGTCCATTTCTTGTGGCACAAAATATTTTTAACATAGACATACTTATTTCAATTTTTGCATATTCTGAAGGTAGTTATGCCAAGGTTTTCTTGCTTTTAGTTTTAGGGATTTTTAAAGTACGCCTTTAATTCCAACCAATTTGTAGTAAATGTATTCTAAGAGAATTTATTAATTCTTAAACTTTCCATTTAATCAGAGCATTCATTTGGGATGTGATAACTAGACTTAGCAGATCTCTTACAGTTGTTCCATTTTGTTATTATTAGTAGCTATTTAGGTATCTAAATAACAAACATATAGTGCTACCCCTTAAGAGGAAAAAGGGTTTTTTATCCATCAGATGCTTGAGAATGGTTTTTAACCTGCCTCTTGTGTTCTCATTCACTGTGGCCAGAATTGTAGCTACTACAGTTAGGAGCTTCCTCTGCAAGTCTGAACAGGTCTTTTATTGCACAGATTTCAAAGAAAGATAGTGCCTCGAGGTGCAACAGATTAAATTACATGTCAGAAGTTCCCTTACTTTAAAAAAAATGGTCAAGAGCTTCTGCAAGCATATTTTGACTCTTACATTTTAGAGCATGAAACTTACTCTTTTCACATCTTTAGGCAGATTGAGGGAAACAATTCCTCAGGAAGGGCATGTAATAATCTTTTAATTCAGATTCTGCTTTAACAATGTTACTGCTCATAAGTACTGTACTTCAGTGAGAAAAGAATGGCCGTTTGGATTATAGACCTGTGGTGACTTTGCTGCCATAGTTGACTTCACACAAGTATGAGAGTAATAAATTATCTGCAAATTTGTACTTCTGCTTAAGCCTAAAGTGCATGGATGTGAAATCATAATTAAAACTCACAATAGCAGCTTTAACTCTGCTTGTCAAATCCCCACAAAACCTTTTGTTTGTTGGTTATATTTCTGTCCAGGCAAGTGAAGGGAAACTCAGCTTGCTGGAGATAAATGGTGAAATCTTTGACCTGGATAAGTAGTAAATCCTTAGCTGGAAAACTGCACAGGTGTTTTGTCACACAGATCTTGGCAAGCTAATGAATCTGAGGATACTCTTCAGGACCACCACCAAAATAAAGCTTAATCTTTGTCTGCTTGGAATGGAAAGGCTGAATTTATTTGCATTATAAATAGAGGTATGAATAATTGAGTTTGACTTTTGCATTGTTGCAGCAGAAAGATTACTTAAGCCATCTTCCTAGAGCAAAGGCATTTCTAACTGATGCTTTGCTCTATGTTGAATTTGCTGGTTTTAATCAGAGTGAATTTCTAACAACAGTCAGTCTTTATAATTGATAGAATTATCCAGTATTTATGCTCCTTTTTTTCTGATGTTGAATTTATGCTGATAACTGGTAAGCTGTCATATATGAATGCAGAGGGTGATGTTAGTTGCATTTAGGGAACTGCTGTAGCAGCAGGATAACTATGAGAGGTGCAGGATTTGTTCACTATATATAAGCTTTATTCTAGGAATATCTTTCACAGTTGTCTAACAGGTAATTGGAGTCCCTACTGTGAAAATTCTCTTCTGCCACCCTTAAATCATGAACAAGAGCAGTTTGAAAATCTCCAATTTCCACAGTGAGCTTTCATGAGCTGCAAAACACTGTTAAATTGCTTCTCAGCAGTGAAGTTGTATGTATTTGAGTTAATTTAGATACTGTAATAATTCCAAGATATAAGTTTATTTTACCAAATATGTGGTCTAGAGTCAGACTTGGTGAATTGGGAAGTCCTATTTCATTGTTTTCTGGACTAGAAGACTTCAAAACTATGGATTTTAGCCTAATTAACACTTCCATTGTGTCTAACCCCTCTCACTCTTCTCCTTTGGCAGTAAAAACCTGCTGGGCCTGATGCATGCTGTGCTGGAACTTGAAGGGTTTGATGTACCTGCAGTTCTTTTGACATTGCTTTGTGGTTTGGTGTGATTCTATCTTGAGTGTAAAACTGTGTTTCATTCAGCTTTTTTTTTAGTACTCAGGTAACTTCATTACCTGATTAACTTGCTAAGAAGAATCTCTGGTCACATGTCGCTCATAAAAACAGAAGGGAGAGACCTGAGGTGCTTAATAATCTAAAACTAATAGGAGCAAGTGCTATTTCTATTAGCTTTTTAAAACACATGGAAGGAAAGGAAAATATAAAGGTACTGTGTGTCCATTCTCAAGTTGAGACTGTATCTTTGATCACAGCAATTCATTGCCTGAGTGGCTGTGCAGTCAGACCTGCTGCAGGTAGTGGAAGGACTCAGAACCACATCAGTCTTGCAGAAGTGCTTCTGTTACTTTTGTCTGTGAAAAACCTGAGTTGCAAAGTCTCAAGTTCAAGAGCTGTTAGGGGAGACAGACTGCGCTGTATGGAAGCCCTCAGAGATGAATTGCTTTTGAATGGGTTGTATGGATGGTTCTTCCTTTCACTATTCTAGTGAATGGAAGGCTTAGTAAAACCAAACTATCAAAAGGCTTCATTATTTGTATGCAAATAAATCCTAAGGAAGTCATCAGGAAAAAGTATGGGAAAATACAAGTACAGGACACAAACAGCAATTGCTACACAGTGTGACTTGAGTGCATATTAACTTTTTTTTTTTCTAGCCTTTACTGCTTGCTCTGCACTCATCATTCACGTTGTTCCACAGTTCAGTTAAGCTCCTGTCATCAGTGTCTGTTGCAGTTTTCAATTTGTTTTAAAAGTCTGGCCAACTTTGCTTGGGCAGAATTTATTTCAATGATTTCTGTGCATCTTTTTCCTACTAGAGGGAACCATCCTCACCTGGTGAGGCAGCTGACAGTGTTGTGGTGTCAAGTAACTGTCTGGTTCCCTTAAGGACAATACCTGCTTGTGAAGCTAGCGCGTGTGCAAGTTAAACCTCAGTGAAGCTTCATCATTTAAACCTCTGAGGAGGTCTTAATGCATTACAGGTGACACCAGCATTTAAAATCAGTGGCTGTCCACAATCAGGTTTTTGATTCTTTCTTGACCTCCTGCTGCCATCAGAATGGAGCTGTCAAGAAAAGCTTGCAGTCTGTTAGTGGAAGCTGCATCGCTGGGTTTAGCAATGTCACTTTGCTCCTCTAGAAATGACAAGAGTTATCAAATAGGAAATTCTGGATTTGGGATAAAATTACACATAAGGAGGAAGTCAGAATAAAGAAATTGTGCTGTATTCAAACTATTTCTTTTTCTTATCCATTTGTCTGATACCTGAATTGAGAATTCATTTGTAAGCACTCGGGTCATGTCAGAACTCTCACTGAGTCACCTACTGTGCTTCTGTAAGAAACCTCACCTCCTCTTGACTGGTAATTCGTAAGTATCAAGTTTGTAAATGATTGGTTTCCCTCTGTAATCTTGCCCTTGGAAAGAGTATTAAAATCCTGTTAAACTCCTATATGTTTTAATGCTAATACATTACCAAAGTACTCTGGTGTAGGGGTTTAGGTGCTCCCATATAGCCCTCCCTGTATGCACACTGTTAGCTGTTAAGTTTCCCTGCAGCTGTGTGTATGTAGTGGTAAATCACTTCTTTTTCACTTCACAGTTTTGCAAAGGCCCAAGCTGCTGTTCTTTCCAGCAACAGCATTCATCTGCCTGGTAGTTTTGACAAATATTTTGTCCAATGCTGTTGTGAGTGGCAGCTGGGAGGTGGGGTAGGAATGGAATATGCTGGAATTGCCTTGTAACAAATGTCCTTGGGCCTGATGAGAAAGGAGTGGAATGTGCTCAGTGCACAAGGCAGGCTTCTAACACAACACATTTTGAGGATGACTTAGGCTATTCATTTCACTGAGCTGACTGTAACAAACCAATGTCCAAGAGTAGGAATGAGTACTTTTTTTCTTCAAACTGAAAAACAACAAACAAAAAAAACTGCATTCTGTTGGTGGCATAAAGCAGTTTTCCTCAGTCCATGTAAGACACAAAAGACCAAGCTTGTTCTGGAAGTATTATCCTTTGACCAGTAAACCAATACAGCCCCTCCTTTTATATACTAATGAAAAGAACTTGCTCTCCACACACAGATTCAATGGGGTAGAAGCTGTCAGGAAAATCCAGTGAAAGGATTAGCTAAACTTGAATAGATTAATTAAAGCCTTTGATTGTGTCTTGCTATGGAAAAGTCACAGCATAGGAAATAGCAGTGATAGTGCATTCATCTTTACAGGTACATGAGGGGGGAGGCAACAGGGATATAGTAAGGAGCAAATCTAAGCAGTTTGTCTTGAGTTCTTAAAAGCTGCTTTGATTCCTTATTCATCTTTGTGTAGCTGAAAACTGAAAGCTTTTGATAGATATGGAGATTTGGACCAGCTCCTTATGATCAAGCTGCAACTCGCTATTATATCAAATATTTTTTGCCATATTCTGTCACCTAAGACAATGTGTCCTACTGGCCAGAGCTAGGAACTGAACTGCTACTGAAGGCATCTGGCTGCAAAGCAATAATACAAGGCAAGAGTCTTGCTCAGTTTTCCAACTGCATCATATACTGAGTGTAACTTGGAGTTCCCCTGAGGTTTGGAGTCATTCAGTTTTCCATATCTGGAAACCCAGAAGGTCACATAATTTTCAGAACTAGTGATGATTAACCTGTTACTAAGGGCAAACTACTGATGGTAGCCATCTAAATCTTGCTCTTAATGTAGATTTTTCTACACTTGGAATGTCATTGCATCCACTTTCTTTGTTTGATTGAAGTGTAGATAACTTACTGTTCATGTGCTGGAGAAATTCCAAGTGTTCTATGCATAGTATGAAGCCTAGATTTTCGTGGCATTCATGTGAGATACACAACTGATTCTGTGACATCAAAAATCTCTAGCCTGTGGCTGCGGAGTGGCTTTCAAACTTGTACTAACTTGTTTTGCAGTATGCAGTCTCCTGTAGTGCAATTTTTGTGCCTGCTTTGCCAAGTTAAAAAAAAAGGCCTTGAGATTACTGGAAAGTCTAAACAAGAAGAAAGCTTTCACTCAGAGTAGGTCATTAAGCTTTATTTTTTTTTCTCTGTGCCATCATGTTTTACTTTGGGGTTTTTTAAGCTATACAGCAATAAGATCTCTAATTGGCATGAATTGATCTTGATATAATATAGATTCTCAGGGCTTTTTTTGCTTCAAACTGTTTAATTAAGAATACCTTAATTTGGTGTGGATACAAGTTAATGCAAATAAGAAACATAATCTGCCAAATACAGCTTTTGTACAGGAAGATAAGTGACTCTGCTGGGGGAGTACTTCTTGATAAGCTTGTGGGTGAATAGATCTTCCCAGGATTTATGCCAAAAACTTACTACCATTTGATTACAGTTGGTATTTGAAGAGTTTTCTGGTTACAGACCTTTAGCTTCCCTTCACTCCTGTCTGGGAAAGACCATGTTTCCTTCCTACAAGTATTGCATCCGAACTGGATATCCAAAACCATTTGTCAAAAAGTGTTCAGTGAGTACTCATGACTCTCCAAGACAGGCTGATTATGTAGGTTAAGAGGCTGCTCAAAGCATAAGAAATCTAGTCTGAATATATAAGTTGCTTTGGAAGACAGTCACAGGTTTAAAAAGAGCCCTACATTGATTAAATCAAAGCACTTTGGTTCAGACAGAATAAGGGAGAGAAGCACACTTTTCAGAAACTTTACATATGAAACTTTTAATGGATACAAGTTGCAACGTAAGAAATTCTGGTGAGATATTTCGTGGAAGAACAGCGTCATTGTGAAGACAAGCAGACACCAAATCCAGGGCCTGAAGGATCTGTGGGGTCTCCACCACTGTAGTTATTCAATATGCAACTGGACAAGGACCTGTGCAAACTGCCTACGTTGCCCTGCTTTGAGTGGTTCCTTCCATACCAAATTATTTCACTATTTCATTTGTTTTATGAATGGGATCTATTTCATGTGGTCTTGATGCTGACTCACTGTTAAAGGTGTGGAAGCACTAACCAAGCAGCCTTCTGCATTTTTCGTGTAAAGACACAGTAGCAAAGGGCAGAGACTCCTGAGCTTAATTGTCTGAAAATTCACCTTCACAACATTGTGCACCTCCAACTTGTTTTGTGAGGGGGCAATGTAGTCTCATACCATCTTTTTCCCTCCCAGCTTCCTTTTCTCCCTGTTCACCCCAACAGTTCCCTTGTACCTGAAAACTGAGAAAATTTCCATTAGAAACCTTCTGTGGAAGCTGTAAGGAAGACTAAATGAGTCTCCTCTGTTCCCAAAGGCTGAATAAATCCTCCTCTGTGTAGCATCTTGATCATGCTTTTCACATATGTGTTATTTCAGCCTCTGTGTGTTCTACCACAGTTTTTGGTGGGTTTTGGTGAGTACTGATTTAGTTCATTTTTTTCCCCCACCTCTTGGAGGCAGCAGAGGTTTTCCATGTTGCTCTCACTGTTCTATCCTTGTAATACAGAATCAGTGCTGCAGCACAGTGAGCTAGGTTTGTACTGTGAGGGAAGGGAATATTGCATGTAACTAAGGTTAATCCCTTTTAAACAAAGCTTTGTTAAAGAGATTAATCCTAAACTGGTTCACAAGGAACTTGCTTTTTTAAAAGCCATTTTTAAAAGTGAAAAAGATCAGATACCAAATTCCTAGGATAACTGGGATTGAAGGGGGACATCAGAAGGACATGTAGCCAAACACCCTGTTCCAAACAAGGACAGCCATGAGGTTAGGCCAGGTTACTCAGGCCTTTGTCTAGTCTGATCCTTGAAAGCCGGGCTAGGAAGGTTCAATTTCATTTTAGGAAATGGCTCAATAAATCCCTTTTAACTAAGAATATTGAGTGTTCATATACATAAAAGCAAGAAACTGGTTACAAAAGCCACTTGGAAGATCAGGAGAGACACCCTAGTCACGTCATGTAATACTGCTGCTGGACTTAAATCTCAAAGCTCTGCCTTTTGCTGCAAGATGCTTTAATTTATCCTGGGGTTTTGTAGCTCCAGGTGAATTAAGCTACTTCTGTGGTTTCAGTCTGATGCTTGGTAGTATGTTTAGGCTGAGAGCCAGGACATTTCTAATGCCAGGTAGGGGATGGGTCATGTCTCTAAATGCTTCTGTGGTAATGAAGATTAGAAGTGGGTGTATTTCAGATCTGATGTACCGACTGGTTTCTTGCTTGATTGAAACTCTGTACATAATGTTCTCTGTCGATTACTGAAGGGGAGGACCACAAATGCTCAGCTTTTCTAACTTTTAAAGCATCTGCTCTGTGTTTTTAATACAATGCTGCACCCGTTTTCAGAAAAAGTTGAAGCCTGAAGTATTTCAGGTAGTGTATCTTCTAATATGGCTCATAGTTTTTAACTGTAAAGAGCTCTGAAACATGTATTATGTAGAAACATTCTACCAAAAAAAGACTTCTAGAAATCTCACTTCTGTAAACACATTTGTTAATCTCTGAGATCAACACAGGGCTCTAATGAATATCCCATGTTAGAATGGGGGTGGAAGAATACAATCTGAGCAAATGTGGTATGGAAGGGGTACTTAACTTGGATCTTCTCTGTGAACCAAGCTTCTATATCCCTCTCCTTTGAACCCCTTTAAATCCAACTGTCACTCAGTCACCTGACTGTCACCTTATGCTAGAGACTGTTACAGCTGGTTTGTCATGCTTTGCACTGGTGTGTGAATGCAGCTACATGAAACCTAGAGTTTTTAAAATGTGTTTTCTGTGTAACTGAGCTTTGGTAGGAAGAATAAATCATATAGTAAGTATTCGTCTAATAACTATCACAAATATGCTCATAACCTTCAGGCTTGATTAAACTCTTGTGCAAAACCTGACATCTACTGGTGGGAAGCATAACTGGGCTGTTCTTAGCTGGAGATGTGTTGAAGAGCCTGTTCTATAAAGTGCTGGTGCTTTTGGCTATAGGTGTTGCATTGTACTGCTTAAGGATAAATTTGAAAGTCTAAAACTAACTAAAATACTTAGAAACAAACATAGGTATCATCAAAGGTGATTGAACTTTCAGTTAACTGTGTCTGTTTTGAACACTTGTATAATGGCTAGAGGACAAACTTTGTAGGTTTACGTCTTAGACTAACTTTTTAACTTTCTGTGACAATATTAAAGATTTCATATAGTCTTATGCTGATTTTAAACTATTTTTTTCCCTTATGTCTTTAAAGGCTTGCCATGGATGTACATCTTTATCCAAATGTGATTGCAGTGGAGTAAAAGGTGAAAAGGTAAATATTCCTTTTTTTTTATTTTTAAAACTGTCAGACCAGCACACAAACCACTGAGCCATATGCCAACTTCAGATGACTGAAGCTTATGGATGACAGTTCTTTGCTTCTTGCTCATATCTTGTTTTCTTTGATGGTATTGTGGGCATGCAACAAAGAGCAGAGCTATATTAACAGTTTCAGATATTGAGTCAGACTGATTGGTCCATCTGACAGTGTAAGATTTTCATATCATTATTTTCTCAATAATGGGGAATGATGGCACAGATTTTTTCCATCTGTCTGACAGTTAAAACACCCTCCCCCCCAAAAAAAAACCAACACAGAGAAGAGACAAATTGTAGTAAAATAGAAAGAATTCCTATTTACAGCCATGGCCTGCCTACACTAACTTAGTGTTGACAAGCTAAGGTGTGGAATGTACAATAGTGGCTACGCTAGTAAAGCTTCAGTGGGATTTTAAAATTGAGTGAGTGTGGGCTGTTTTTCCTCTTTTCTTGCACTGCCAGTTCATAAGTAGTTGATGCTCACTAATGTGTTCTGAACTTGTGCTGCTTTTCACCTCGTAATTTGTACAGCTGGATGCAAAGATGATGATTACTGTCACTGTCTAAATGTGAGCTGGACCATGGAAGTGACAAAATTCCAGATACCACTTTCCCAACATAGTTAGCTGCCACCCTAGTAAGCAACTAGTTAATGGCCAAACATGTATTCTTGGATCAAGCAGAGTAAAAACCATCCCCACTCCAAAAAGCATCTCTGTGTGCCTCATTCAGGTGCAACAAGTTGTTTTGATCTGCCCAGATGGTGTCCCAAGGCCAAGAGATGCATGTTGACATCTTGGAGCTTTCCTGTTTCCTTGCAGCTTTGACTTCCAGTCTCACTGCCTGTTCTCAGTGAAACTGTACAGTACTTCACATTTGTCACCATTATTTCTTACTGTTTTACAATTCTTTTCTTTGAGGAAACAGCAGGTACTCAGCGTTTCTTTTAGTTACAGTGCACTGTAGATTCACAGCTCAGGTCTTGTCTGAACCAAGCCTTTTCTCAAGTGTGAGGAGCCTGGTTATAAGAGAATTGTGGTTAAATAGTTCCCATGTCACTGCTGTTGTCACAGGGAATGAATGGGATGTGATCACTGCAAGGGGCAGAGGCTGCCAGAAATGTTCCCACTCTTAGTCTTGTAAACAGTTTGCTTGAGATTATAATGGAGTTGTCTTAAAGATGTGAACTGATAACAGAATTTGATAAGCATGTCTTATCAGACCACTTACCCTATCTTAGCAAGGTTCTAGGAGGGCTTCAGTGCTCTAGATTAATTTCTGTCACATTTCAAGGGTGGTTTTTGACTTGCATAAACAAATGTAACCTTAAATGAACAAAAGTAATGCAAAATAATCAGTCACTGCACTGGTACTATAATGTGCTGGTGCAGAGTTTTACTGTTGGCTCAGGTTAAACAAGGCAGCTGTCCAAAATTCAAGGTAATGCTCGATGCCACACCTGCCATCCAGATAGCTCCAGACAGATGAAGTCATTCCTTGGCATTTACTTGCTTTTAGTTCATTGAGTATATTCCCAATTTACATACCTGGTGAAGAATGGTATTCCCTTGATGGCAAGACTTCCAAGTTAGATTTGGTTAGCCAAGCATGAACCTGGTTAATGTTCCTAGAGCATCTTCAGATGCAGGTGCCCAAACCAGATGCATCGTAATCTAGTCACAAGTTATTTCTGGTTCAGTTTGAAGGCACTTAAACATCAGACTTCTATGCCCAATACAGTTGTTGCAGGTACAGCTTTGGGGAACCCTTCTATAATTCTAAGTTGGCTTTTTTCTGGACTTGTCACAGCTATTTTGTGAATTTACTGAGCAAGTAGCTGTTGTCTGGTTAGTGAGGATATAATGCAATCTGTCCTTAGAATGGATATGAAATTGGGGAACTGTGATTCATTTCCACTGCAGCCAAGGTAAACACAGCATAATCCTGAGGCATGCCAGAGGGTTTTTAAACAGCCCTTGTAAAGCTTGCAGACCCATCATGTACCTTATGTAGAGGAAGGATGAAAAGCAAAGCCCGTACTCCTAGGTATGGTGTGTTGCTAGTGGAACTTGTTTGAGCATACATGCACACACCTCATTATGGTAGTTGCCCTATAATTACAAAGCCCTCAGTGTTTGATACGTTGCTGGATTCAGCAGTTCAGCTCTGGGGAACCCCAAGATCTGTCCCTGAAATCCTAATGCTTTATCTTATAAATTCTTTGCTTTGCTTTGTTTAGGTTTTGAATTGTTTGTTTGAATCTTCCTAGATTCTTGTACTACTACAAGATGATTAGCCTGATCCCTCACAGTGTATCACTGTGATCTCTACATTTGATCTAAGTTTCCATAGCCAATACTGCTTCCTTCTGCAGTGACCTCTGAACCAGGAGTCACTCTCCAGAGCTCCTTGCTTAATTGGTGTGGGAAGAGCACTAGACAAAGAGCCATTTATGTAATCTACCCTCTTTGATTCTCCCATTAGGAGTGTGACAGTGTATTTGAAGATGTACTAAAGTCAGGCATATGGAACCTGGTTCTGTACTGGGAAGACAGGAAGAGCCTTGCCTAATGCACTCTGCTGAGCCCTGCCTTTTGTTCCACTGGGCTTCACTTCTGGCCCTAAACCAGCATCTGCATCCAAGTCGCTGCTCACTTGCATTAAGTCAGCTAAGAAGTGCTGCTTTGTTCAGCTTAGCAGAGCCTAGTGCATTCCTTCTGAGACTGAAAAGTAGCCTTCTTCCTAAGCATCCACAGCATCCCCTTTAGGATATCCCAATTTTAACAGGTCAGGTACAGGAATACAAATTCTGTATTGTTCAACTGTAACAAATAGGAAGACTAGTTTCTTACCTTGCTTTGGGGAGCCACAGCTCTAATTTAATTGCTCCCATGCTGGCAATGATTCTTCTTTAACACTGCCTCTACCATGTGCCCCTGTAGCATCAGTAGCACATTGTCTCTAGAAGAATCAAAGCACAGTAAGCTTTTTTTGAAACCTATAGTACAACGGCTGACAAAAATCAATGCACTTAAGTTTTCTTCCTCTTCTCAAACCTGCCTTACTGAACATTAATGTGAAATGGGTGAAGTTCAAACATGCCTAAAATGAAATAATGAAGAAAGAAGTCAGTAAAAATCGATTGCAGCTGGAAGCCAGTTTGCTGTTACTCAAAGTAAGCAGCTTGAAAGTGAACTGGATTTGGCAAGGGTATTAAAGCTGAAATGTATGATTAAAATGTTCCTTACAGGTGATTATAGGAATTACTCTCACTTTTCAACTGTAGAAAGTGTATACTTTTCATTTAAGCAACTGGGCCTTAAATAAAAATTGCTCTGCACTTTTGAGATGAACCTGCTTTTAATGCTTAAAAGTTGGTTCCTGAGTGAAAGCTAGCTAAAGAAATAAACAGGGCAGATGCTGCACACAAAGCAGTTTTAAGAGAAACCAGTAAGACTTGTAGATTATCGGGCAGGATTTACCTTATCTGAAAAGAAGATCCAAAGCTGCTGGTAAGATCAGCTTGATAAAGACTGGGGAGGAAGAGGAGGGGGTGGTATTGAGTCTCAGCTGCTCCAGCTGATGAAGGCTGAGGGCACTTAGCCCAGGACTACTGTGGGTTTTGCATAATTGCTGCTGCTGAAATGGTTTTCATACCATCCCCTAGCCAGGTATTCCTAATCTCCTCTGGGGCTTGGGAGGCTCTGCTCAGAGCAGTTGGTGAGCTGATCTCACTCAAAAGACGTTTCCTTGTAAATTTTATCACTTTTCAGCCTAATCAATTCCTTCACCCAGTTTATGTTGCAGCACAACGCTGTGGCTGTGATAGAAACACTTAGCTTAAGGTGGGACTCTATTTTTCACAGAACCCAAGATGCAGTTTCTCCTCAAAATAGCTGCTAATTATGCTGTTTTTGACAAATACTGGGGACAGTTGATCTGATTTGATCACCTCAAGGTGAGGCCACATATTCTGTGGTATCATACTCTTGGTCTCATTGGATGTATATTCCTGGACTTCTGAGTCTCAGAAGAAAATTATCAGTATTTGTCCTCAAGATGCCTATTTCCTTCTGCCTTTATCACGGTAAAACTTAGTCCTATTGTGACCCAAGCTCAGCTTTTCTTTTCACTGCTGTATACAAATTCCTAAGGAGGAGTTAAAACTTCTGTGATTTTAATCACTTAGTCAAGAATAATTCCATGACTGGTTTATGTGCTTCCTAACTGTTGACCTGAACTGTACCAATATGGCCCTGCATAGTGAAATGTTTACAATCCCGGTAAGTGACCCACTGACCATTAAACCTCAACTGTTTCATCTTACAAAAGAAGCCACAGATGACATCCTGAAGAAATTTGATATATTTTGAAGAATGCAAGGCCTGTCAGAGGGGATTTCTTTGTTGCATTAAGCTATCACTTTTAACACTGTGTTTGTTTTGGATATGTCTTGATTAGATACTGTAGTTTTAAATGTGTTAAATTAGTGCTCTTCAAGTTGATTTGCTCTTGTTGGCTAGCATTATAATCTCAGGCAGCTGTTATTTTCACTCTATTGTGTAGAAAGGTGGAGAACAATATGGGTGGCTGTGGCATCACTTCTTCCATGCTGTGTATCTTAATATTACTATGGACATTTGTACATTAATTTCGTTTCAAGCAGCCACCCATAGCTAAGTGTTTTTACACTCTTTCTGAAGCTCACTATTTTCATAGCAAGGGCAGGAAACAAGTATGTGCCTCTCTTGTCAAATGTTACAGCTGTGTTCTTGCAGGTGTTTAGGCATTAAAATGGGCTCTTCAACTACTGCTTTTCTGATTTTTTTTTTTTTTGCTCCAATTTTAATTTTTTTTTTCCATAAGTATACCACATCAATGTACGCAATTATTCTGGTTTCTCTCCCCATACTGTCTATTTATAAATACATAATTTTAGAGAATAAATTCTAGAAATGTGAATTACTTGTGCATGCTTTAAAACTGCATCTATCCCTGCTTGTCTCCTATTATTAGAGTACGTGGAACTCTGCCAAATTTTTCTGTATCCCTGTTTAATTGGCTATATCTTGCTGCAGCAAAGCATAATTTTAGGGTGTTTCCCAACTGTATTTTTTTTCTTTCTATCCCCCAAGCAGCAGTCATGTTCAAGCTTGTGAGCTGGCAGTTTTGCTGTATTGGTGTAGCTGATTGAGGGCAATTGAGATCAGAATCTGACTCCTAGCCCATTCCCCAAGCAAATGATAGTTCTATAGCTGATGCATCTTTATTTTGCTATGGAAACAATCCTGTGTTTTCAGGATTGGAAGAGGAGATCTGAGTTGACCTAGACCTTTGCTATTTATGTTTTAGTTTAGTAGCTTCCAGTCTGAAACAAGAAGTATCCAAACTTCCTCAGTTCTTTCTGTGTAAGCAGAACTGGCTAGTGATTTTTTGCATTTATAAGAAAATTCATTGCACACTAACCAGGAACTTCAATCTCAGACTATTTCCAATTTGCCAGTATTTCTTTAACCAATTTTTATCAAAAATAGGGATTGTAGTGCAGCTATTTCCACTGTAATTATTTTGAACTTCGATGGAAGTTCCCCTAGGACATGTCTGAGGTACTTCCTCAGCTGTCCTCAAGCACAGTCCTTCAAACAATCTGTTTGCTTTTGGTGGTAATTTGCTGGTAAACTCTACAGGAGTTGCCCTGGCAACAGTTTCCTCAGGCAAGGCTCTCATTATTGCTGCTCACTTTCAAAGTGGGCTTGGAAAATACTCTTTTCAGTTTCAATACTACAGTTCACTAGCATCTGTTGTTGCCTCTTCTATTTCTCTTAGCTGTTTGGCTTCATGTTTCTCTTTCTTTCAAGGCCTTGGCTTCCCCATTCTGTGACTGTTTAGAGCAGAGACCTTGGCACAGCTGCATTTTGGAGAACAGTTCTTCAGCTTTAGATGACACTCAAGGCCAACCCTCTGCTAAAAGTCTGTTCTAGCAACCATGTGTAGATGCTACTTGCTCTAACAAAAATGTGGAGAAAAGTGACCAGGTTGAGATTAGTAGGCACCGTGTAGCCTGGCTTGCCCCTCACACATCTGACATGTCTCTTGTACACAGGTGTGGTTTTTAGTGTGCAAACACAGATCATGCCAGAGCTTGCTCCAAAACCTGGTTTTGCCTAATGTTTTCCTTATCTGGCACTCCCGAATTCCTCATTCTCTCTCCTTCAGGGACACGCTAACCCTTTCATGTCCTGGCCTGAGATAGTAACACTCCTTCACAGTCTCACTTTTCAGATGAGGTAGCAGACCAACTGTATAGCTCCATGCAGAAGTACTTGTATTGGGTTTTCATCAGATAAACACCCTATGAAATTGGTTTAAGTGCTCTAATTAAAGGTAATGTGTGTCTATGTCTATGTCTACAGGAATTTCTGTAGTTAAGCAGGTGAGATGTTTAGTCACAGTGTTAGTTTGTCAGTGTGATGACTTCCTACAGAAAAGCAGAAAGACAATGTGTGTTCTAAATTTTTCTTATAACATATTTTGTTTCTGTCATATTTCAATTCCACTACCACCTATTCTTTTTGCAGGGCGAAAGGGGATTCCCAGGCTTGGAAGGACAGCCAGGTTTGCCTGGATTTCCAGGACCAGAAGGACCACCCGGTCCAAGAGGCTCAAAGGTATGTCCAATTCACTTGAATGGCATGAAGATGCTGAGCAGTGTTAGCTTAAGTGTAGTGCTGATCCTAAGCAATTCCAGAACTTCTGGTTATCTTAGGTTTAATAGTCAAAATCTGTGGATGTTGGGATATAACATAGGTTTTTTTGGTTGATTAGTTTGAATAGTCAGCCGGTGGAAAAAGATTGCTCTGAGTTTCCTATCCAGTTCTTCACCTACACAGACGCTTGCCAGCACTACCAGTGCACTTGTATCCTTTCACTGGGTGCTGCAGATTAGGGTCAAAGAACAGGTTTGGCAAGGTGCTGTGATGTAGCTTTGTTAGTCCTTGCACTAAGGAGATCCTGGCTTAGCCAAGTTTACTGATAAGAGCAGAGTTCTGCTCTCAGCTGCCCTGAGGGCTCCCACCGTGTAGGTAAACTGTTGTTTGCACCTGGTGGCATTCCTGGGCTGGGATTCTTGGGCTGGGTTTGGGTGGGGTGATGCAAATGAAGGCCTCATTGAATCTATGTGCAGAGAGCTGAGGAATCCTCCTGGCTTTCCCTGGAGGGGTTCCATTTATTTCTGTTTACTACTGAATTGCATCATTACACTCAGATGGTGTAATTCAGCAGTAAAATTCCTCTGAATATATTTGCCTTTAACATACATAAGGATATTCAGCATCTGCCATTTCTTTTATAAACGCTCCCAGTACAAACCTAATAGAAGCACATCAAAAAGAAGCAGAGAAAAAAATGGGCAGGTGATAAGAAGAACAAAGGAAGTCTACACTAAAATAGAAGATTAATTGGATATAACAAGAGTGAAACAGCACAGGGGTCTTGGACTAGAAACTTTTATTCCATGAATGCGTTTTCTTAAGATTGTGTTACAAAGTTCTGCATTGTGATTCTGTGATGATCGCAATGCAAAGTAACAGCGGTTCAGTCTGGCCCCTGTTGAATCGTGGCTCCCCTGCTCTGCCCACAAGAGGCCGCTGGAGGATGTTGCATGGATGGCCTGACCCTGCGATTGGCAGCGACCTGACAGCGCCGTGGCCTTTTGGAAAACTTTCATTTAACTCATGGTTAATCAGCTGGAAAAATACTTTTCAGCTCAGAGTCCAACGCCAAAAGTTAAAATAATTTTGAACCCTTTAACTCATGAAACAACAACTAGAGTAACTTTTAGTCCACTTACTGTGAACATGTAGGAAAGTTTAGGCTTACTGTTTAATTTGATAGAAAGACAAACGGCAGCTTGAGTGTGGGTTCTTGTTTGTTTTGTTGTTTTTTAGGGTGATGATGGTCTTCCAGGGCCTATTGGACCCAAAGGAATCAGAGTAAGTATTGATGCAGTTTTAGGGCGATATTTTGTAATAATGAATGAAGACTGACATTGAGTGGGTCCTAACAGAAGTGGTGACTGACAAGAAAAAAACAACTTAAATCTGAAGAGTAATCTACCAGCTAGAAGAGACTGTACTACTTTTTATAATGAATACAAGATTGCATAAGCAGTACAATCTTACATATTGTTTGTATTTCATAAACTCTGTGGGGAGAGCAGCCCCAATACTTATTTGATGTGTTTTTCAATACAAGACCTAAACAAGTGCCAGTACCTTTGTTTCAATGTATTCTGAAGTAGAGGCAGTATGTCTAAGGTGTGTACAGGAGGTGGACTTGTCTGGAAGTCCTTTAGGTTTTGTGCCTGTGCTTTTTGTCAGACACCTCAACTGGTAATAATTGATACATCTCTGACTTCATTGGGCCACATCCATTTTCCACACCATGAGTATTTGTTGATTTTCTCTATATATCTATAATCTATTACTTTAGTAGCCCTGCACTGTCTTTTCTATGTTTTTGTGGCTATTTCCCTGAAAGATTGGTAAGAACCTTGAATGCTATGTCAGCATGGCATTCTTTTTTTTTACAGGTGATTCAGATGTTTCTTTCTGTCTTTACTTACATCTGCACAAATAGGTTATGTTTAGGGAAATCTAGGTAAATCCTTTTGCACACCCATTCCTACCATACTGTTTCAAACACGTCCTTAATGTGGTTAATTTCCTTCCAGGGACCGCCAGGGCTTCCCGGGTTTCCAGGAACACCAGGACTTCCTGTGAGTAGGAATGGGCTGTAAAGATACAAATCTGTTCCCTTTTGTCTTTCAACCCCAGAAGAGCATCCTGCAATCTAACTCTTCTTTCCTCTTTTCCACTTTAAAGGGATTGCCAGGACAAGATGGGCCACCAGGACCTCAGGGTATCCCAGGATGCAATGGAACAAAGGTGGAATTCCTTTAAAAATCTTAATGCAACAATAGTATAGTAAAGAGCTCTTGTTCTCCTGGGTTTAGCCAAGAGGTTTAGTCTGTTGAGTGCAACAGTACTTGCTGTTACTGAGTCGTGCCGGTGATTCCAAGATAATTCAGACTTTTACACATGTGTGAGAGAAGGGGTCATGGTCTGGTACTTAAAGCACAAGTTTTGCCAGAAATTGCCAGCACCAGGACGCAACATTGTGTACTCTGCAGCCAATGTAGCCAAACAAACTTCTGTGTTCTAATCCGTGACTGTGTAGCTTACATATGAGAGGTGTGTATGATAATTAGCTCAGATGCGGTGTCTCATCATTGTAGTAGTCTCTTGCTGCCAAGAAAAACTCATTACTTAACAGTGAGACTTTTTAATTATTAATTTTTTAGTAATATTATATTGAAAATACTGATTTAATGTCTTTGTTGGAGGGAGTCACTTGATTCTGACATGCTACTTAGCTTCATGTTCAGATTTTCCCAGAAGAAAAGTTGGTCTTCTATAACATTCCATGGGTTTTCCATCTCTGTAGCGTACTATTTTGCCTGGAAGTACGCAGAAACACCTGACTGTGGAAATTTCTGTTTCAATCAATTGTATGAATTAACTAAGAGATTATTCTATAGCTTGTTCCAATACACTTTGCTATTCTGGAGTCATAAGCCAACAATGACACTAGATTTTTGAGTGAAAATTTGTTTATCTGGTTTTGTTATGTTTTGGTTTGGTTTTGGCTAATAATTTTCTTCATCCCTAAGGGAGAGCGTGGATTCCCAGGCAGTCCAGGTTTTCCTGGTTTACAAGGGCCTCCTGTAAGTAAAAGATTTCCCAATCAACTACCTGTAATCCACTGAAAGACTTCTACTGTGAAAAATTAGATAAATATCAGCCTCTTTTTGCAGTTTTTCTTTTAATAAATAGGAATTTTTTTAATGTTTAATCAGAACATTTTAGATGTCCAGTGAAAGTGAGTTTTTCTACTGCATGCTGTGGTAAAGCTCAAAAACCCCTTTGAATTCTAACATGCTGAGATGCTTTACCACCTGCAGAAAAATACAAATACATGAATATGTGTCAGAGAAGTAAGATCTTGATACTGACATCTGGTACATCTAAAGAGCCTTACTGGTGATTAATGGGTCAGAAAAAAGAGACAGTGTAGGGTATAAAAACACAAGGATGTACTGTCAGTACAGTCAGAACCAAAGTACAAACAGAGCTGTAGTAGACAGAATGGATAATAGGAGGCAATATAGAAACACATTGCTAAGAAAGGGAAATATAATCCTTCTAATGCTCAACATTCACTGTGAAAGTTCTTCTCTAATTTTTCCATTTGGTTCTGAAGTTCATAAAAAATTTGTTTTCCCCTGTTCCTTATATTTTTATAAGTTTCTATCGTTAATGTTTTCCTCATGGTGTAGATCTGATTAGTGGTTTGCAAATAACATACCAGTGATTTATTTCTATTGATCTTTCTCTTTTTGTTTCCTTTAAACAAAGGGACCCCCTGGTCTGCCAGGAATGAAGGTGAGTGTGCTGTACTCTCACATCCAGGTACTTACCAGGCACGGGTGTGCAGTGTGATCTGCCATGAGTAACCTGCTCACTTCATGCAAGACCACGTGCATCCACTGGAACCTGGAGTGACATTCTTGGTGTTTCTAGGCCCCTCCAGTGCAGCTAACTGGAAATTCTGCAGTAGCTTAGTTTGAGTCAGTAGCTCGAGAGGCAGCAGAGTGTTTGCTGAAGTTGTTTCCTTGCGACTGTGAGGGTCAGTGTTGAGGCCTCCAGTTAACAAAATGTCTACAAACACCCACATGCACTGTTAGTCTGCCTGTGCATACTCAAAACATACACTTTTAAAACAAAGATATTCCCTGAAATCAATAAGAAGCTGCTTCAATATAGACCACGAAGCATAGCTGTTGTAACAGCACGCTCAGCACTAATCTCATGAGCTGGCACATTGGAAAAAGCTGAATGAGCCTTTTCTCTGTTATGTCCTATCCACTGCTTTCACATGAAGCTGTAATATTTCTTTTGTGAAGCGTTTGTGTTTCAATCCCCTAATCTTTTGGAATTTAAATCAATGCTGGTATCTTTGTGTAAAACAAAACTTCTAATGATTGTTAGTTTAGCCATTTAGAATCTTCATCTCTCCTAAAAAGAGCTATTCTTGGAGAATTTAGTGCTTATATTAAAGTGTACTGCTGGGGTGTAGCATAGCTCAGAGTCTCTGAGAGTCTTAGGAGCCACTAGGTGCCCTTTGGAGTCAAAATGGTGATAAGGAATTGTAAAATGTGTTGTTGATTAAAGTCAACTGTATTTCTTCTAGGGTGAAGCAGGTGAAATAATTACATCCTTGCTGCCAGGACAGAAGGGTGACCCAGGATTTCCAGGTCTTCCAGGGATACCTGTAAGTTGCATGAAGTACTGTTAGGCTGTGTTCTGACAAAAAGAGAACATGAAAAGTATTTTCATTACAGCACAATTGGCAGCTTTGGTGCTAGGGAATCCATATGTTTTCCTGGAGATGCAGGGCTCACATTTAATATACCTCTGATTTATGGCCTGAGGGAGAGTGTGTGATTCCATATTGCTCTTAATAGGGTGACCCACAGAACACAGAAAGGTCCCCTGGTCAGGAAGGTGGTATCCAGCAGACAGCAGTACTCACAGTTACTGACCTGCTTCTCTGCTTTCCCTGCCTCTTCCCCCTTCCTAGACATTCTTTGTATCAGTTCTGGAGTTCCCTCCCCTTCTTCATTCTGAGTCAAAGTCACATCTGGTTTTCTGGCTGTAGCTGCTGTTCTGGATGGTGGGAAGGAGAGGGTAATGCCTCAGCTGTTCTCCTCATGTTGCACCTCCTGAACAGCGTTCCTGCTCTCCCAGCAGTGCTCTGTGAAAACAGCCAGTGACTCCAGGCCCTGTGCTTCCCCACTGAGCCATTCATGCTTTAGTAGAAGAACAAGGGGAGCCGAAAATGAGTCTATCAGTCTGAACTGGACAGAAGCCAGACTCCCATTTCCTGGTACAGAGAGGCAAGCCCCACGCTATTCTGTGACCAGACTGAGCCTGTTAGCATTTCTGCTCCTCTGATCTGTGCTTCCCTATTGTCTGTTTCTGGCTGGGAGGAATCACAAGTACAAAGTGTTTTGTTGTTCTCTCTCAGTGCATAAAGAGAAAGAAAGCACAAAAGTAGTTCAAAACAAACAAAAAAGCATTCCCTTATCCGAGCCAAAGAGATGCACTGATGTTAAGAGCAGAACTGTCCTAACATGATGTACAGTCCTTTAGGCCTTTCCACAAGCACAGATTGGTAGGTTAGTGGTCAGCTACATTGATTTGACATGTATGGGATGCCAGCTGTAGGGGTTATTTGAGCTTACAGCTCTCACTAGGTTGGTTTTTTTTAATAAAAAGGTGCCTCTCATGGCCTCCTCCTCTTCCTCAACAGGGCCCACCCGGCTCCGTGGGAATACCAGGTCCAGTTGGCCCCCCAGGGCCCCCAGGTTTGACGGTAAGTTCTTTAACCTGTTGCTCATAAAGCCTTAAATGGCACAGTTACTACTTGATTTCGTGTTCTCAGAGGCAGGTCAGTAAATTGAAGAAATCATAGCAGTAAGGACTTGGTATGAAGACAGCAGCAACCATGCATTCAGTTCAGCCTGGAGCTCTTACTGTGCATGTGTAAATAAGATACTTCTGAAACAACCTGTTTCCAGACATGTTTTTGCTTTAAATGATCCTCAATTGTTGTGCAAGCTTCTTACTTGTGTGAAACATGAGACAGGATTTAGCTTATTTAGACTCAGATGTTTAATACCTGACTGTTTTATTTCATTTTACTCTCTCACTTAAAGGAAGAACTAGTTTCTTACGTATTTGTGAAGTTGAGTATCATGAGTTTTCAAAGGAAAGTGCCTTGTCAGCATGGAGATAATTCACAGGAATCAAAGCTGCAACATTGTTGTGGGGGCTTTTTTCTACAGGGGTTTGTTAAGTGCTTATAAGTGACTTGTTTTTTGGTTTCCTTTTTCAATAGGGACCTCCTGGTCCACCAGGGCTGCCAGGACCCAAGGTATTGTCTTTCTCATATTGATGGTGGTGGTGGACTCTTTTTTTCTCTCTTTCTGCTTATTTGTGACTTCCAAGGACTGATGAGTTATACTTTTTGCAGGGTAATATGGGTTTGAATTTCCAAGGACCCAAAGGGGAAAAAGTGAGTAGGTGATCATAATGATATTTTTGCTTATTACTTTCAAAATACTTGTGCTTGCCATTTTTTGCTTGCATTTCCTGTAACAAACTGCATCTTCCTACACATTAGGGTGAACAAGGTCTTCAGGGACCTCCAGGGCCACCAGGACAAATTGGAGAACAGAAGAGACCAAATGACATTGAGTTTCAGAAAGGAGATCAGGTGAGTGGGACACTACACCCGATCTGCAGTGAGCGTGTGATCAAGCTGCAGCCTTGGTTGGCTTGGCTCTATATGCTCACATCCTTCTTACTGCAGAGGTTCTGGTTTTTTTCCTCAGAGTACTGAATATTCCAAGCCTAAGTACTTTTCCTTTAATAGAAAGCATGCCAGTCACATTAGTTGTTTCTTCCCTTAGTAAAATAACTGTTCTAAAGAAACTCCCTTATAGGCAGTTCACAGTAACATTAAAAGCAGTTAAAATACTCCCATTCCTTGGAACACCCAGAATTGCAATTTTCAAAGCAGTCTGGGGTTTCAGATTCCCACTAATTAACCAGCTGTGTCATCCATTGTGAAGAAGTCTTTCAAAAAATTTAATTCAATTTCTTCTTTTTTTGTTATTAGTTATGCCCCAAGATCTTTATTCCTTGTGGTGTGAATAAAGTGCTTTCCCTGTTTCTGGCATCTCAAAAGTAAATATCAGTCATACTGTTACAAGTAAGATCAAATACTGGTTTAATTTGTGTGGATCCCTCCCCACCCATAAATGCCAGAAGATCATTGGGAGAGTTAGCATTTTTAAAGTTACTGCATTTTTTTCTCTTTCTTTTTCACTGGGGAATGTTCTGCAATACTGTATAATTCTGGGTGCCATAGACAGTCTAAGCAAGACCAGCAGGATCATGGGTGCCTTGAAGTTTTTGTGATATTCTCAAATACCACCCTGAGTAATACAAGAGTTGAGGTAGATATTTTGAGGAAAAAGTGTTGAGTGATCATTTTTTGTGCTCTTATTATTTTGCAAATATCACTGTAGTGACTGAAGTTTAAACTGTTAGTTTAGTCCATCAGTATTTGGATCAGTTTCTTCCTTTCCATCTTATCTTGGGAAATGTGTCAAAGAAGGCTTTGGGAAACACCAGTATTCTATTTTAGTGGGGTGTAGGGTAATTCTGCCCTTCATCTTGATCAAAACCATTTGTTACCTTTCCTTTCAGAGCAGCATTGAGCACCACTAAGGCATTAACTACAACTATGTGCTGGTGTACACTTGCAGTGCACAGTCATCCTAGAAAGATCTCTGATTTTGTCTGTAGCTGGCTAATAGGACAGAAAGTAAAGGGCAGCATTGTGTGTCTTTATAATTCTAAGGAAACACAAGGTGACATTTTGACCACACTGTCATTGAAGCAAAAATTCATCTGATTTTATTGGGGTCAGAGTAATTTGCTTCTGTCATCAGGGATCCCTGAAGGACTAATTATACTTGCACTAATTTATGTAAATGTACAAAGTAAAATCATTCTACCTACATTCCTTTTAAAACACTAAGAATTTTAAACGTTCTGAGTGCATTGACTTTGACCAACATTTATAATGGTTTCTAAGTTTGCAAATTTGTTTTTATTTCAGCTAAGATTATGCTTGGTAGTACATAATTGGTAAAAAATGTCAACGTTACAGTTACTTTTATGTGAAATGCACATGGAGTTCTGGTGTGGGCCTCCACCTATGATCTCTGACTAAAATCAAGCATGTAGATGGGCTTGTAAAAGTCTGTGACTCCAAGAAAATAATGGAAACTGCACAGAAGCTTTTGGCAGATTCACTAGCCTGTAACTTTTCTTTAGGTTAATGGTGAAAAGATTTAATAACTTGTACAAAGGTGTAACAAGACAAAATAGAAATGACAACTTTTTAACACGATGATCCTGTGACTTTTTTCTGACAAATACTTTGATCCTGATGGCCTCTCAAATTCAGCAATTACCAGTAATCTAATGACTGTTACTCCTATAATTTCAGCAGGATCTGGCATTTGTTTGTTCTTACTTCCTTTTTTCTTTCTTCTCTTTATTATTGGATAGCAGCTGCACGCCACCAAACCAGCTGCTGCAGTGCACTCAGGAGGCAGTTGTGTTTTTAGTGGAGTGAATCATCTAAATAAACAGGATGAGCAGTTAATAAAATTTATAGATGCACTTGAAATTCCACATAAAGAAAGAATAAATATGGTCCTTTATAACTTGGAATATAAATGACAGCAAAATAATTATTCCATTTAAGAAAAAAAATCAACTGAGCTGCTAGGGAGTGATGGAGGCTTTAATCCTCTTTTTCTTTGCCCATGCTTGACAGGGTATTCCAGGTGATCCAGGCCCACCAGGACTTCCTGGGCCACCAGGCCCTCCTGTGAGTAGAACTCTTAGTTCTATTTTGTTGCTTATCAGAACTGTAACTTCATTTCACTCTGGCTTGTGGGCTCAGTTTAAGATGACGTTTGTGTGTCCAGGGTCTTCCCGGTGGCATAAAAGGTGAAAAAGGTGAGCAAGGAGAACCAGGCAAAAGAGTAAGTAATCTGTTTAACCAAACATTTATCTTTCCATTCAGTGTTATCTTTGACAATTAAGCAAATGTTGAATTCAGGTGGGGCCATCAGCCTCTGGGTAAGAGACTACTTTTTTATCTCCTTGTAACCTGGCAAACTCGTAGATGATGCACAGGGGTCATGACAGTGCTTCTAGCTATGGCTGTCTCAGTGCCTTCTGATAGTTATCTACATGTAGATCTTAGTTTGGGGGGCTGGAGAAAATAGTTTGAATTATGTTATCAGGTTAACATGTGAAAACCTTCAAAGTTTATGGACTGCTTGTCTGAAGCAGCAGTTTTCTGTTTCCTTTTAGAAAGGGTCTTCATTCAGTTTGCTATGTACTGGGTTGCCAAGCAGCATGAGATTAGTGTATGTAATAATTGGTGTATATAAGCTGGACTAGGTAAATTCGTTCTCAGTGAGTTTACTGAGGTGAGTCACAAAGCCTGTTAAAACCAACACTGTTAAAACCAAAAGTCCGTTTGCCACTTCCCAAGAGACTGCCTCAATTTATGTGCTATCTGGGGAGGGCACGAGTCAGGATAGCTTTATCTAGGGATAGCAGGAGTCACTTTGTTCCTGACCAGACTCAAATCAATCCTGGAACTTGAACGTACTGGGATATCACAGCTCAGAAAAGCTGAGGAAGATCATAGAAGTGCTAAGAAATAGGATAAAAACAACATGGGCTGGACTGGCAAAGAAAAGAGGCCGTAACCAGCTCGAAACATTCTGTATCTTCACTTCCACAACTTCTGAATGCATAGTTTCATCAACAAAATGGGCCCCTTTCAAAATCAAGGCATAAGTCCTGCTAAGGTTAATTGGACAATATATAAACACTGTTTAGAAACATGCTGGTGATACGTTTTCCAATTTCCATAGGAAATAACTAAAGTGGAAACAAATCCTTCTTAGTTGCTGAGATTTATAGAAGGGCTTTGTTTTGTCTCTTTTAAAGAACATAACAAGCAGATTTACCAAGCCAAAAGTCTCATTATATTTTGAGTGGGTTTTGAATTGTTGCTTCTCTCTGCAAAAGTAAATGGGAACCACATAAATTTACAAAGATCGAAAGGATAAAAGTCCTGAGGGGATATGTCAGATGCCTTTTGCCAAACATTTGTTTACCAATATTTTTGGTTGGTTTTATTACTCTGAATCTGGGCATGTTGCATACTTGAAGCGCAGTTTTGCTATTAAGTTACTTTAAAGTTGCATTTTAGGGCTCCATAGGATTCTGTGCAGCTCAAAGCCATTTCAGATATACTCTTTAAAAATGTCAGTGTATGTATTCAAACAGATAGTTCTACACATTCACAGGAAATCTTAAAACCTCAGTTTTGGGAGTTAGAACTCATCACTAGTAAATACTAACTTCACAAATCACATTATACTCTGATTCACTTAATCTCTGAGGTCTTATTATTAACTTCTCAATGACTGAGAGCTGATCTTGGCACTGAGGAAGATTCACTAGGTGAAGCTCAGTCACCTCTAGTTCTGTTCCAGCAGCCACCCCCAGACACAGCTTCTGTAGCTCTGACAATAAAGTGCCATTTGTCTGCCCCATGAATGGTCTGGAACACAGTGGAGCTTGCCCTGCTTTTATTGCAGCAATGGCAAATCTGTGCAGCAAGAATGTTTTTCAGAAGTCACTCCTTTGAGCAGAACTTCATCTTGTATTTTCATTTATACTAATGAGAAAGTTGTGTTGATTTAAAGGAAAATTAAAATTCAAACATGAAGTTTTGTTTAGTTTTATTTAATTTCACTGGTCACATTTTACTAATTTCCTAATTAAATATAGTGTTCTAGTATTTAGAGAGTTAGGATCTGTTTTCCAAATAAAGGATTTCTCTGATGTTAAAATAGAGGGAGTAGTAAACACAATGAATCAGCAGTAGTTAGCTGGAGATCATCTTGTGCTGCATTTACCCAGCATTTCTCTGAGACTTGGCATGGTTTTGTGCTCTGGTTTTCAAAATGGAAACATCAGTTTAGGTAACTCCATAGGTTGTGGTTGATGTCTTTGACGTGTTTGTCCCAAAGACTGCATTCTAGATACAGTTTGGTTTATTGAAAAATGGGAAACAAGTAACATAATTTCCATAAGAATTCTTTACCACTGAAGTATTTTATTTCAATGCATGTTTGTCTTTGAAGGGAAAGCCTGGCAAAGATGGAGAACCTGGTCAACCTGGTAGGGATGTGAGTAATTCATACATTTTTAATCTAAGCAAACTCTTTATAAGCTTTTCTTTTGATATGGAAAAGATCTGAGTGTGATTATATCTCCCTTTTCTTTAAGGGTTTACCTGGTGGGCCTGGAATAAATGGTGCTCCAGGAAGAGATGGTGAAAAGGTATGCCAGGGTTTTTGTCATTATTGCTGTACTAGATTGAAAATTTGCCATCGGTGAGTTCAGTTCTGCCTGAGTAGTAATTGCCTTGCCTCTGCTATTACAGTGTTGAGGAATATTTGCAATAACTTGTTTATGTACTACTGCATAGTATCTAAAATGCTCTTAATTTCGTTGGTAGGGTGAAAAAGGTGACATGGGTCCCCCTGGTCCTCCTGGACTTGTAAGTTGCTGATCCTTTATTCTTTTCTGCATTTGGTTGATGGTGTTGTTTCATTGTAGTTCTTGGCTGACTGAGCGTCCTATCTCTGGGTACAATACCAACAGTAAATTTTTTATATCTACACTGACAGAAACAATGGTTTCCTTCTTTCAAGATCAGTTCTGTGCTCCGGGATTTGCTAGGTCACAAACACAGGCTAGACTATAACCTCAGACCAGCAGGACTGAGTCAGCCTCACTGAAGCCTGTTGTAACTATGTTGGCTTGGCAGGCAAACAGCTTCCTATTGGGGAGTGCTCTTTACTGGAATTTTCCCTGGTAATTCAGTGGAGTGGGGAAAGCGTCCTGTCATTGGCATAAGGTTCAAAGTATGTTGAACTTTCCCTCCCTCCCATCTCTTTACAGTTCCAATGACTCTTTTCTTGGCAAGTAGTTTCACATGAGCATGAAACATTTACAGGTTATTCCAAGACCAGGCATTGATGCAACAGTGGGACCAAAAGGTAGCAAAGGATTGCCAGGACTTCCAGGAGCCAAAGGGGAGCGTGGATTCTCTGGTAGGCCAGGCCCACCTGGCTTGCCAGGATCTCCAGGTAGGAGTGCAAGTTTTAAATTAAGTTGTATGCACAAGTGTCTTATTGGGTATTTGGCTTCACAGCCTTTACACACTCCTTTTAACAGAAGGCAGAATATTTAAAGCTACCTTTGAGCTTGAAGTTTTGAACTTCTGGGGATAATGTGAGGAATTAGGAACATTCGTTGTCCTTGCTGTGGTGAACTGAGGATGCTAATCAGATACTAGTTTAATGCTCCTGGGGGTAATATATCACTTACCTATAACATACATTATCCTTTGCATTGCACAGAGAAAGTTTTGTGTACCATAAGCCTGGTAGGAGATGATCTGAGTCTACAGTGGGAGTGAGCAGTGACACCTGTATGTGCCCTATATATGCACAGAGAGGAACATTATCATTCTAATGTTACAGCTTGTATATGTTCTTTTTTCTCATCAATACTTCTTTTCATTAGTCCTGTTTTATTTTCTTTTCCATCATAAACTTAGTTGTTGAGTCTCAGGTCAATTTTTCAAACAAAGATCTCTAAAAATGTAAAATGTGGATCACTGTCATCTTTGCAAAAATGTGATGTAAACCTTTAAGCTAGCAAGGAACTAAATCCTTCCTGTCTTAGGGATCACTACTGTTGGACCTCCTGGCCCACCTGGCTTACCTGGTGAGAGAGGACAGAAGGGAGATCCAGGTTTACCTGGGGTTTCTATTCCTGGGCAACCAGGAGTTGAGGGACCACGAGGACCTCCAGGACCACCAGGTCCCCCAGGGCCACCTGCACCATCTGTTGCTCCTGGTAAGTGATGATCACATAGACAGCAAGTAGAAGAGACTAAACAGCTTTGACATTTGTTTAGGTTTGGGTTTCTGTGGTTTGTTTGTTTGGGTTTTTTTAATTCCACCTCCAAAGATGTTATTTATCAACAGCTGAAGTCCATGTGATTCTATTTGTATACATTCTCCAAGTTGCTCCCATTGCAAATCAAGACATCTGTAGGAGAACTTTAGGCTTAAGGACAGTTACAGAATTTGGGAATTCAGTGGTGTGAGTTGCAATCTGACTTTATCCTGCCTCTTTCCTACCTCAAGTGAGCCCTGCTGTGAACTTGTGTGAGATTCAGCTAGACTAGAAGAGAAGAATCTTGTCAGACTTGAGGGACCTTTGTGCTAACTCACACAATAGTGACATTTCTCCAGGGTCTAGCACATTTGGCCCAGATGTCTAAAATTAAGTGTATTTCCATTTTATGTTACATGCTATTTAATTCAACTAATGACAGTTACATTGAAATTTGGGCAAAAAGCCAGAGGTAACCACTTGGACACTGGCTTGAGTAAATTCTGCTTTCATGATATGATCTAATAAATGCTTGGAGAGACTGTTTCCTACTAAGAGTTGTGATAACAGGAGAGTCAAAGGTGTAATTTTTCACAGAATTCCAGTTTCATTTCATAAATATTCTAGTATGTAGACCACATGAAATTAGCTTGGGAGTGGACACTTTAGATGAAAGCTCTTAGCTCCCTTTTTGGTATAAGGGGAGTAAGGAGTGGCAGATAGAATATAAGAATGGAAAGCTGTAGTGGAGAGGGGCTGCCACGGTTCAGGGAGGAATTTAGTGCCTAGATGGCATTGGCATCTGAAGTGCCCTTGCCCTGATGATGATTCATAGGCATGTTTTTATGATAAGAGGTTCAATATCAGAATGTAATGGAGAGATGGAAGTGTATAGGCTGTGGGGAAGCAGTGGGAGATGGTTGGGGTTGTGAAGAATTGATTGTTGTGTAATATCACTGTTTCCTTTTGAGATTGAATTACATGTGTGGGTTCTCACTAGCATTGCCAAAATGTTTGGTCTGTGATTATGGGGGTGTGTTAGAATATCCACACAAATACATTTTTGTACTGAATACATGTATTTGGTGCTGCTGTCAGTCTAACACAAATAGCTCATTAAACCTGTCCTGATTTTCTGTAGGTGAAGGGTTATGTGAGCAGGGACCACCAGGTCCTCCAGGAATTCCAGGACAACAAGGTTTTGCGGGGGAGCGAGGCCAAAAAGGTGCAGTGGCTATATTTTCTAATTTTCTCTTTGTTTTGAAGCTTGTTAAAAAATGTAAAGCCTTCATTAAATAAGGATTAACAGTGCCTCTTCCCAGTAGGGTTGAGTGCAGCTATTTTATGTCTCTGAGTAAGAAAGCTGTTTTCTTTGGGTGTAGGATACTCCTTCATGTAATATTAAAGCACAGGAGTCTGAGTGACTGAGGGTACAACCAATGCCTAGCATGGATCTTGAATAAAGTAAAATGGAACTTGAGGTTTATGAGTATCTCCCAGGAAGATAGAAACTGGGTGCATTTTAACAGCACTGGCCAAGTCTATGTGAAAATGTTTTATAGTTCATGAATAAATTTGACATTTTTTATGGGAGGTAGCATTGAAATTATAAATACAAGGCTCCTAATTTGAGTTGGTCAGTCTGCAGTGAGTTTGTTTGTTTGCTAAGCAAAAGAAAGTCATATTTAATATATATCCTTGTTTCCAAAAAGACAACCTTGCAATGAGGATGCTGATACGGGTAAGTGAGAATCTTTTCCTAGCCCAACCATGGACATCATAAATGACTTTAGGCATCTCACTTAAGTTTGTATTCACTTCAAAGAGAAATATTTTTTCTCATGGAGATTGTAAGGATTAATTCATTAACCTAAATAGAATGCTCAGATATCACACTGATTAATGTCACATAAGTCTGTATGTGAAGGAAATTCCTAAGCTTCTCGAAACCAATCTCTTTTTTTTAATTAAATACTTTTAGTCTATTGTCAAATCAATGAAACATTCCCAGTATTTATTTTACACACTTGGAGTTTAATTAAGTTTGGGATTTTGATATCTGTGGTTTAGACTTGTAATTAGAAGTGTCAAGTACCTAATTTAAAAGAGGACACTTCTGCTGAGGAAAAAAAATTCATGGTTTTATTTTCTATTATTGAAAGCATTGCTTTTGTTTTAATTATTGTGCACTGTCATAAATACATTCTAATCGTATCTGATATTGGTTGTCTGACTCCTAGCCACAAAAAAGCTTCAGTTTAACTTGCAGGGGGGAGACAGACTTCAAATATTTAAGCAACAATTATTTGAAGTAGTCACTTAGGACCTGCTATTATAGATCAGTAGCAAGAAAACAGTTGCTGTTGTGCTGAATTCTTGTAATATTTTCTAAAACCTGATGCTCAAGTGCACTTTTTCCATGCAAATCTTTTTAGGTGATCGAGGAGACACATGCTTCAACTGCATAGGAACTGGAGTAACTGGGCCTCCTGGGGAGAGGGGACCACCAGGACCTCCGGGTAGTCCAGGTAGGGCTGAAGTCTTCACTAGTTTGCTTAATATATTCCATAAAGTCACTTTTCTCTCGGGTATCCGTGTACAGGGGTAACAATATATCTGTGTATTGTCTACAAGTTCAAATGTGCAGTTGTCAGCTCCAGTGCAGAGTGGGTACACGTTGTATTTTGCACAGTTGGAAAGAAACACGCTGGGCAGGAGTAAAGCAAACACTCATTCTTTGAAAATCTAGTCTTTGAAAAATATTTCTCTGTTCAAAGACAGCCTTGCAAGCATTCCGCATATTGATGCTTTAGGGTCTGCTGTAGATTTAACAGAGAGAAAAATTAACTTCTACTACTGCTATTCCTGGAATAATGGAGGAGCTTTTTAAAAGCATTGTTTTTTGACACTACTGATTTAACTTAGAGTTGCAAATTTTTTGCTGCTCAAATAAAATGAAGCTCTCAAAAAAACCTGAGAGTAAACTTCATCTGATTTTAAAACAACTGAGCTGTTATCAATGAAACAGCGTGCTTGATATTGAAGCCTCTCCAGATTTATGGTTTTCTTTCATGTTTTTCTGCACTACTCAGGTTCTCCTGGTTTTCCTGGACCAAAAGGTGAAAAGGGGCTTCCTGGATTAACTGGCCTTGTAGGGCCACCAGTAAGTGGTGGTGTTATGTTCTGGTGGGAAAAGAGTGTCTCATTTGTCTTGCATGATTGGTAGATCTGTAAACAATAGCTTTAATTTTTCATCTAATACGTATTTTTTTGTCCATAACTGCCTTGAATGCATGATTTTTATATTGTTCCAAACTCAGGGAGTGAAAGAAAAACTAAAATACTTTTTTTTTTTTTTTCCATTTTTTACTCCTCAGGGCTTCCCAGGCACCCCAGGTGCTCCTGGCAGACCTGGTCCTAAAGGAGACCCAGGGGATGTCCTGACTTCTCCAAGAATGAAAGGTGACAAAGGAGACCCCGGCTTCCCAGGACCTCCAGGTCTCCCTGGCATAGATGGCACTCCTGGACGAGATGGACTGCCAGGTTTGCCTGGCCCTAAGGGGGAGCCTGTGAGTTCCATTTTAGGCTGTCTTTGACTAGATGGATGTTTTGGGAAGTCCTGTGTGCAGACAAGAGAACTGGCAGATGCACTTTCTCTGTATGGGATAAGGCAGGAATTCTCTTCAGTAGATGCCAATCTAGTGATGATACACTGAGGTACCTCCTGAGTCTGTCAGTGCTCTAGAAATAAACTGAAGCTTCTCTCAGGCAGTGTCAGAGGGTCCCTTCTGCCTTTGTCTACATTTCACCTCTGTACTGGGAGGAACTAAGCAGCCAGGTTTGGGCCTGCTCTCTACCATGCTAGCAAGATGCAGGCAGCTAATGAGAGCTGGCAGGATGGAAACTGCCAGAGTTTCAAAGCAGAAGCAATGAAACAGTTTACTCTTTGATAGAAAACACATGATCTTTCCCATCCTGCTCTTTCTATTTTCAGGGCAGTGTTGCATTCAAAGGAGAAATGGGTATTCCAGGTGATCCAGGAATACCAGGTCTTCCTGGAGAAAAAGGGCTTCCTGGGCCTCCTGGTTTTGGTCCACAAGGCTCACCTGGTGAAAAGGGCATCCAAGGTGTATCCGGCCGTCCAGGGCCTCCTGGTGTTCCAGGTGAGTTGGTCTTTGTGTGCTATTGAGCAAATGCTGCAAAATCAAGCTTTGCTCCGGGTAGTTCTCAGAACATAATGGGGCTTTTAAGCTTTTCCTAGAGGAATCTGGTCTTTGTGAGCTCCCTTACTGAGGGCCCTCACAGAAGCACAGGGAGAGCAGCATTTGTGCCATGTTGCTTTAGGCATGTGCCTCACCTTCTGCACTGACCTCCAGGAAAGCTTTTCCTTCCCCCCTGGCTGCAGTGGAAAGGCATTGTAACTACCTTTGCATGCTTGGCCATACTCCAGCTACAACGGGTTTGGTATAAAAGGGATTGCTTTGAACAAGTTTGCTTTTGTTACTTTCTTGTCAACTACACAGATCCTAATCGAGTTGTGCTGGTGTCAGCTTTGGAAAATCCTGTTCACATGAGGGTACCTAAGATGAAGCTATTAAAAAATAACAGTTCAGAAAAACTGTCTGAACACTGAACAGGGCTTCTTAGCCTCTAAGTGCTGTGTGAGCCTTGGGACTGGAGAACCTATTGAATAAAGTGTTGCTGGTGTCTGAGTTCTTTGTAAGCTTGGGATGGGATTGGCAACTTGTTCTGCTGAAAGAAAAATAGAAAAGCAACTCCAACTGAGTGATTCATATTTCTGCTTTTTGGTTTTAGGTCCAAAAGGTGACCCTGGCCAGACTATTACAGAACCAGGAGTTCCTGGTCCCCCTGGTCCTCCAGGAAGAAATGGTGATCCAGGTCTTCCAGGTAAAGTAGCAGCTAGATACCCAGGGAATTCCAAGAGCTTTTTATTCTGATTTTGGATAACTATGTTGATATTCTTATTCTTACAGGAGATCCTGGTCAGCCAGGTCAGCGTGGTTTACCCGGCATCCCAGGTGCAAAGGGAGAGCCAGGAATTCCTGGCATTGGACTTCCAGGTCCACCAGGCCCAAAGGGTATGTTCACTGCCATGTTACTGTGTTGTACTGACTGCAGGAGGAGACATAAGGGGTGGTATCTCTTCACTTTTTGCTAGTGAGTTGATTTGTCTCTAGAATACTTTAAAAAAAAATCTGTCTTAAATCTGTACATCTTTATAACAGTTTCAGAAACATGAGGCGAAAAAACTGCTGAGCTCTTACTACTATATTCACTGTCCTGCTCCTTCTCAGTAGCTTATGTTCTTCAGTAAACCAGCAACGCAAAAGTGGGTAAAACTTTGGGAAATGAGCTTGAATCAATAAATGGTCTCCAAATGCTGCCTCAAGAGGTTAATGTTCCTGATGGAACTGCTTGTGATTTTTGTAAAAGCTCACGGCGTGGGGAATGCCCCCTCTGAGAGTCCCAGAGACCCTTTGTGGCAAAGACTGAATGCTCAGAAGTTCTCTCAGCTGAATGGGTACCCCTCAAGTATGCTTGGGCTAGCACAGAACCTCTTTTCACGGGCCTTAGGCATGTCTGGAGGAGTTTTTCTAATGCTCTCTGGTGTCCTTTCTGCTGCCCTAATCTTTATGTCATGTGTAGGTTTCCCAGGGACTCCAGGCCCGCCTGGAGCTCCAGGAACTCCAGGTCGCCCTGGTCTGGATGGACCTCCTGGACCACCTGGTTTCCCAGGACAGAAGGTCTGTGTTTGTGTTTACTATAAAACTTCCCTTTCTTAGAGGCTTTTCTGTGTCACTGGGAAGATGGTGAGGAGGATTTCACCTCTTGTTCTCAGCTTTTGATGGTGGGGAAGTAAAATATTCTACTTGACATTTTGAGTGAGGGTAGTAAAATAGAAATTGACCTCTAAGATGGTGGGCATTTTTAATTTGTTACTTTAAACATTTTTAGGAGAGGCTAAACTTAGAAAATCCCCTTTTAATTTTTTTTTAATTTGTTATAGGGAGATCGTGGATTTGGAGTTCCAGGACCACCTGGGCCCCCAGGACCCCCAGGCATAAAAGGAGTTCAAGGACCTAAAGGTGATCCTGGCTTCCCAGGAAGCCCTGGTCTTCCAGGCCGGGCAGGCTTTGATGGAACTCCAGGGCCCAAAGGTATTGAGAACTCTCCCCTGTTTTGTTCCTTTTTGAACTTTTAAAAATTTAGCTGTACTGGGAGGCATATGGCAGTTAAATACAAGCAGTGCTGACTTTAGAGCAATTACTTCAGAATCAATTTTTCTTAAGAAGAGACACCTGTGTAAATGGAATATTGTGTTCTCAAAAGGCAGGCAAGGGAGTAAATCCCAATCTGTGGGTCAGTACCTGAAGGTCTGTATTGTAAAGGCAAATAATGTTTATATGGGGGTAAAACTTTATCAATAGAATAATTGTCATTCATATGCACTGTGCTTCCACATGCACAGAGCAGGCAATTCATTTACCCCTGCTCTTGACCATGGTTTGTACTGACCTGCCCAGCAGGCCTGGTTTGCAGGAGAGCATCTTTTGAGTTTGATGTGTATGACAGTGCAATATCTGTGTGTGTAGCCTAGAAACATAAACTTCATGCAGTCCACTTTGAGTGAGGACAAATCCCTGGCTTTCAGAAATAGCCTCTGGAGTGTGGGGTTTTTTTCCTCTGTCAGATCAATGTTTGTTTGCATGCAAGGATGAGATTTCAAGTACAATGCGCAGGCACTCTGCTCTGAAAGCAAGTGTCTCTGAACTGAGTTCAGTATTTAACTAAACAAGAGTGTTCTTTTAGGTGACCCTGGACCAAGTGGACCACCAGGACTTCCAGGCCCACCAGGCATCCCTGGCATTGGTGGTCAAGGTCCTCCTGGATCTCCAGGACCTCCAGGTCCTGTTGGCCCCCCAGGTAAAACCTGCACGAATGGTACCCGTAGGTCATTTCTGGCATATACAAGCAGGTACACAAGATGCTGAAGGTCCAACTAGACAGATAGTGATAATTAAGTATATGTCTCTGAAGGGAGTTTGGTTGCCTTTTGTCTAAAATGACTGATTGATGAAGATATGAACTTGTTCCATCTCTGCACAGAAGGGTACATGTGCATGCATGCACATCATTCTATTCATTAAGTTTGTTCAGGGAAATTCCTTTTCCCTTTCATTCAGTGAATGGACTTGCTGTGCACCAACTCCTGATGTTGCAAATGTGTGGCAGTCACCACAGTGAGAACACTTTCTGTGGTCTTGAGCATGCCTTGCACCAAAGCCCTTCCAAACTCATCCAGTTCCTGCCATGCCTGTAGAATGTTTGCATTGCATGTTTGTGAGCTACTCTATTTGAATGTGTTTGTGTGCCAGCACTGGGCTTGGCATTGTTTGCAATGCATGCTGACAAAGTCATGGCCAGCTCTAAGACCATGGGTCATGGATTGGTTGGTCAAATTCAGATCTTTATGGTCTGTGAGCTGAGATTCAGCAAAGTGCTGAACTTGAAGGTAGGCAAGCACTTGAGTGAGTAGCCCCATGGAGGTCGAGTTCTGCTCACATGCATAGTGTGGGTCATGTTTAAATCTGTTCTTCCTGAGTGGGGCAAGGAACATGTGGTCAGGGCACCAGCAAGGCTGGAATGTGCCCACTACTGGGAGCCAGGGACAGAAGGGGTTGGGACAAGGCACACAGGGGTTTCCTGGGGCAGCAGTGGGTCCTGTGCCTGGCTCACTGTGCTGACTGTAGGGTCCTGAGCTGCACTGGAGGCTAAACTGGAACAGAAAGGCAGCACAAGCCTGGTTTGGGGGTGAGGGAGGGATGTAGTAGTGTGGGTTTGAATGTTTCATCCATTGCATGTTCTTTTGTCTTCCTGTAACATCTCCTCTGGTGCTAGCCAGAGTTTGATTTCATGTGGCCACCGATTTATTCTGCAAAATACCAGTGTTGGCAAATGCACAATGATTACTGGAGTTGATGGATTTGAAATGCCTTTATTTTCACTCTTCATGTCTGTACTGACTAATCAGTGTGGCTACTAACAGCATGGGGCTCTGAAATCTGGTGCATGCTGGAAGGTCCTGCTTGAGAAATCCTTATTTCCCTTGGCACTGCTCTGTCTCTGTTTTGTGCAGAATGCCTTACATTCCCTTCTTCCATCCCTTGTGTGTTTTACTAGGCTGTTTTGGTTCTGTTCCTTTATGCGCATTAGGATACAGTTTCTGGGACTCTGTTTTTCAGGGAATTTGGAAAATTCTTGGAGGAAAGTCCCTGTTCAAAATATGCTTTCTCTGCCACCACCATTTATTCAAATAGTTTGCAGTAGATCAACATTTTTCTTTTTTTGAATATGAAACAAATTACTTTAGAATTTACTGTGTTGTCTATATTGTTCTAATTATGATCTGATTACATTTTTGAGACCAGAAATTAGATTAGAATTGATTTCTATTTGAAAAAATATCTTTACCATTCCAGGTATGGAGTTTGTCCTATATATTATGTTTTGTTTTTTTTTTTTCTACTTGCTGATAGAAAGCCCATGAACAGAGAGCATGTGCATCCCCTGTCCCTCATCTGGTACTGGTTTTTTTCTCTGCAAAAAAAGCCATTCCATGCACATGACACCACGGTTTAAAGCAGTGATAAGCTGATGCCAGAGGGGAACATGCTTAGTATTAAATAAATGGAAGTCTACAGTTTATTCCATAAAGAAAATTCAATCTGCCTTTTCAGTGTGCAAAGAACATGTGATGACATCACTCCTAAACTTGTTCCTGCAGCTGAGAGTGGGGTGACCATTACAGAGTTGGAATACTGCTGCCTTGGAGTTATTTAGGAGGTTTTGGCATGCTGGTGTCAGTTATCTCAGACTGTGGCAGGGCATGCAACATGTAATATACCGTCTGTGGGTGTAACAATGTACATTTGCATAATAGAACTAAAAGAATGGGGGGAAATATTGAAAGGTTTTTTGTGTAATTAGGAAGGAACATCTTTTGAAAATCCCTGTTTGAAGGGATTTAACAGAATGCAGGGCCAATCAATGAGAAGCTGATTGGTAGGGTGTACTCTGGTATTCAGAAGGGGTCCAAGCTGGTATCTAGAAATGAGTTTTGTAAGAAATATATCAGAAAAAGCTTGTTACCCACTTTTGTGGAGAATACTAGACAAAGAGAGAGGGAAAAATAATTTTATTTTTAAAATGTACCATCAAGATTTGAAAATATCTCGGTGTTCATTGTTTCTGCATACAGTGGTGGCTGCACTTTGAAAAAGATCTCCAAGTTTCCTTGTAGTCTAGTTTCTCTTAGCTGCATTATAGCATCGAATTCTTTGTATTTAGATCTGTTTTCAGTAACTTTAGATAGATTTTGTCTTTATTCTAATCTGTGTGTGCTTTATTTTGTTTCCTAACTTAACGACTATTTCAACTCCTTACTGCTACCTGTCTCAACTTCCTGATGAGCTCTAACTCGTTGGCTTTTGAACCTCAGGTCCCCCAGGTACTGTGGTTTCTTTACCAAAGCCTTTTCTTAACTTGAGATTTATGAATACTCCTTTTTGGTCAGCTACATTTCCAGAGTGAGCATCTTCACTGACACCATGCACTGGAGGGAAATGAGCTGCCTGCTCGCTTCAGCAGTGCCTCCAGCTCAGTGTCGTTAGCATGGAACAATCTTAAGCATCTTTTAACAATTATTATTTTTCATTCAAGGAAAATACAATGCAGTGCAGAATTTAGCTATCCTTCAAAAATATTCAGCTAATGTTATCTTAGAATGTAGGAAAATTGAATAATTAATGGAAATATATGAATCTGAATACCTAATTATAAAATACAAACTAGTCTAATAAATTTGGCTTTTTCTTTTAATAATCAGACTTAAAGGGTCATTGAAGAGATTTGTTTTCCTTTTGAGATTTGACTTGCATTTGCTACATCTTAGTAAAATTTTAGTAATGTTTCTCTTCAGGAGAATGTGGCCTTCTAACACTTGGAAGTAATTAAAAAATAATTGGATTTAGAAGAATTGCAGGGTTTCCATCAATGCTGGGAATGGATTGCAACTAAAACTATATCTTCCATACTCTACCCAGACACACAGATCTCAGCCTTGCCTGACCTTTTCCTGAAACGTTGTGTCTTAAAACATTGTCTAGGGTTGCAAGGCATTCCAGGGGAGAAGGGGGATCCAGGTCCTCCAGGCTTCGACGTTCCTGGTCCTCCAGGTGACCAAGGAGCTCCGGGATATCCAGGACCCCCTGGACTCCCAGGGCCTCAGGGTTCACCTGGGCCACCTGGCAGGGATGGAATACCTGGATTTCCAGGTAAGTTCATGTATTTTACCTGTGGACAAAGACCAAACTGCAGTTACAGGTGGTAGCTCATTATGCTTGGCCATGCCAGCATAATGTGCTTAGGAGTTTATCCTACCTAGTTAAAGCTGGATATATGTAACCATTACATCTCATACTTAAAAAAACATTGGAATAAAATTCGTTGCTTTAAAATTCTTGTTACCTTTTCACTCTTTCCTATAACTTGATTTAAATTTTTTGTACATTGTTCTTTTTCGTAACTTTCAGACATGGCTTTGATCATCATTATTATGATGCTTCTCTAACTTATTTTGATTTTTTTTCTAGTCATTGCTATAATTTAGAATAAAATTTGTTTAAAGAAAATAATGGTAAATGCTACTTAGTTTTAAGTATTAATTTCCTTATTCTAAGTGTTAGACTATTCAGTTAAGCTAGTCTGTTTTGCCCTTTGAAATAGAAATATTAAAAATTAATTTTGAGAATCTCTCTTGGCTAGAGGGAGCAATACAAAAGATTCTATAAGTAATGTATACTTAATTGTCTTCTTGCCTTTTACTAAACTCAAGTTTTTTCAAAGTAGTATTTGTGTTTCAAACAAGGGAACTAAACCTCTTGGAGATATAAACATACTTTCTACCATAACAGACCACTGCAAAGTTTCTTCTCAGGACCTAACTGGAAAAATTGCCACCATTTTCAAGTGTCATTTTATCTGATTTAGATATATACAAGAACTGAGTGCTTGTAATTCCCTTAAAACAGGCTTATATGCATGTGGTGGTTAATAAATACCATAGAGATCCAGGGAAGCAAATTTAGGGTAGCTGATAGGTTTTGAGTTTCTGTTCAGAATGACAATGTGGCTCAATGCTTTTAGGTGCCAAAGGTGAGATGGGTGTCATGGGAGCTCCTGGTCCTCCAGGGCCTCCAGGAACTCCTGGAAGAAATGGCTTGCCTGGTGTGAAAGGTAATGTTAGTTTTATTCACCCTGAAAGGGGTGCAGAATGCTGTTTCCCCTGTCCTGTGTTGAAAGGTTTTGTAATACTAACATCTAGGTTTTCATTTCTGGGACCTGCTCAAGTTATCATCTTTTGACAGTGCTGATGTTCAGAATTGCTTTGCATTTTTAAGCCATAGCCTTCAATCACTCTATTTAGTTGATGTCATGAATTGTTAGCTATTTTAGAAACATTTCCTTTGGTTTGGTGGCATTGAAGTAGGGCAATATTTCTGAAGTGAGTTTTGAAGTCTGCTTAAAACAGCAGAAAGAAGAAAATCAGTAGCTTAGGGTTATGTAGTCAGCCAGAATTAGCTATATAGGTATCACAGAGAATCTCTACATTTTCCCAACCCCCTTGTTGGAGATGAATTTTGAAAGACTTAGGTAGCAGAAAACCTGATTCCCATCCCCAGAAGAGGGAGGCTGTGAATCCAAAGCTGCTGTAGCTGTTGAGACCCCTCTGTGCTGGTGGCACAGCGTGGTGGGGCTCTGGCAGCCCTCGAAGGCTGACAGGCACAGCTGCTTCCCCTGCTGCCCAGAGCTGACAGAACCCCTGGGCACTCCACTCACTCAGCTTTGTTCCAGAGCTAAAGATGCTGTGGGGCACCTTCCATAAATTACCTCATCATTCAGTGAATTCCAACTTCATGAATAAATCATGGAATCTCTATGCAAGAAAAAGCATTACAAATACATTAGCCTACCTTAAGGATTATATTTTTTTTCCTTTTGTTGTCTGTACCTGCTGTAGGTAATAGTGGATTACCTGGTCCGCCAGGGCCTCCTGGACCAGTGGGGCAGAAAGGCATCAAAGGTGAAGCAGGTCTGCCAGGTCCACCTGGAACAGTTGATCCCAAACAGCTGGGAGCAAAAGGAGAGAAAGGCGAGCCGGGTGTTCCAGGTAAAGAACTTTGCATGTGGATGTGTTTTGTTTTTTGTCCTCTACACATGGTAGTGAGCTGTGACTGAATCCATTACTGTTCATTCTTTCTTACAGGAAAAAATTAACTTAGAATATAGATGTGGTTTAAGGTTCTTGTATTTAGGCTTTTTTTTAAAGGGATTTTGTGACCAAGTTCCTCTTTATGGTTAGTTTGCAATGTCCTTGCTCATTAACTGTTACTATTATTTGGCACATGGCAGTTTTGTAATGGCACTAAGGTGCTTTCAGCAGGATTACAATTCAGTCTTCTAGGAGTTATTCCTAAGCATGATGAGAGAGTTGTCATAGCTGCTGTGCTGGCTGCATTCCTGCTGTCCCAAAGGCCCTTGGGTCTTAGCCTTGTAGGATGAAATTGCACAGGTAACGTGCTCGTGCACCACCTCTGAGCTAAATATCATCTGTGTGTGTTTCTGGGAAGTTAGCAGGCTGGAAGTTTTTCTCAAGTCTGTGTTCTCTCTCACTTTTGCTGGCTTCCCCCTCCTTCTCCACCAGGGGTTCTGATGTCTCCTTTGAACTCTAATTTAGCCTTGAGAAGAGTAAAATATTTTCTACCCTAGAAAGAGCCAGAATGCTTTTCCCTAGTGTTGTCCCAGCCATTATTGTACTAATTTACCTATTGTGCTAATTTCTTGGAAGCCTAGGTAGGATCCTAAGACACTATTTTTCTTTTTCTGTGGAAGGCAGGTTTAACTGTCAGCAGGGCAACACAAAGGTATTTTATGGGATAACAGCCACATAGAATTTGTAAAAATCTGTTAAAATACCTGCATTAATTTTTATAATGTATTAGTCCCAAAGTGATTTTGGTGTAGCAATGTAATCAAACTTGTCTATAAATAATCTGGGTGAATGCAGAGGTTAGCATGGAGTCTCTTCATCCAGATGACAGCCCTTTGAATGAAGTTTACTGGCATTAGTTATGAAGTTATATTTTTCTACTTACTTATATTATTCCTGCTCTGTAGTAATTTTAAATTTCCTAGAACAAATATTTTGTGTTCTGTGATACTTCTCTTTGCGAAACGAGGAGGAATTATATTTACTGAAGAAAAATCCCTATTTGGTTTTTTATTTGTCCATAGCTACATCTGCTCTCTTAAGGTAAAAGAAAACATACAGTAGTAGTAATAATAATAAAATATGTCTTTTTCCCTTGAGGTATTCCTGGTTTATCAGGCCAGAAAGGTTATCAAGGTCTCCCAGGTGACCCAGGCCCACCAGGACTTAGTGGCCCACCAGGTGTGCCAGGATTGCCAGGTCAGTAAACAAGGCCTCAGCTGGACAGCTTTGATGAATAAAGATTTCTGTGTTTTTATCACATGGAGTTGGGATGTTAATCCACTTACATCTAAGCTAACCTTAGGGATTTGCACTTAAAATTGCAGCACAGTTTTGGGACATTTAAAGTTATTATCCAAACAACATGCTTGAAGCTCTTTCCTTCAAACAGACCCAAGAGCAGATTTAAACTGATCCCATTAAAGATTAAGGTGTCTTTTAGGATGAGTGGAAAAGTACTTGCTGCTTGAGCAAGCAAGGTGACTGCAGGATCTGCCAATAGGACTTGTCATTTCATATGTCTGTTTTGTATATTGCTAAGCATTACACTTTGCAAATGGCCAAATGGATGTATTGCAAAGGCTGTCTGGGTGTCACCTATTTGCTTTAAAGAATTGCAAGGACCAAGAAAACGAATTCTGTTTTGCATTGCTTCTCCCTACAGCTACAACAATTTATCTGAGATCTTGAGTCCGTGCTTGCTGTGTCTAATGTAGGCCTCGCTCTAAATATGTTGTTGGGCTTGGGGAATATTGTTAACCATCCAGGACTCCAACTAGTTTGGGCATTGTAGGTTGCATTTAATTCTGTAATAGAGGCTGCTGAATACCTGTTGCACATAAGGAGGAGATAATGTGTTCATTCTGCAGATGAACTCATGGGAGACCAAGTCACGCCAGTCCTGAATCCTTTCAGGTGGTGACTAAATAATGGACTGGGATTTGACCTATTTCATTAGACTAACCTTCAAAACAAATAAGCAGTGTCCCTGATCAAGTCTTGGCTTGGAACAAACTGAAGTTGTTGAATATTTTACTACAAATGTGTGAAAAAGCATGTAGGAACAGTATGAGGCCTAAAGCAACTCCAAATCCATTACCTTTGTAATCAGATGACAAGCATGTCCATATGAGAGTGCATGGATATTAGAAACCTTTTATTATTGCCATTAATTAACTCAATCACACCTTTCCTAGGCATCAAGGGAGACATGGGGCTTCCTGGGCAGCCAGGACCAACCGGACCCCCAGGATTAAAAGGAGCTATGGGAGAGATGGGCCTTCCAGGTTAGTGTCTGTGCTTGAATTTTACTTCATTTGGGCCAATATTCTCCTTTTATGTACTCCAAAGATGACCCTGTTTGTGTGTAGTATGTAATAATAAACAGCAATAAAGATGAGGATTGCATAAAACCCTACATACATAATTGAGATTTTTAGATAATTGTTTTAGTTTGCTTTTAAAAGTAAAAAAAACATTAGGTATTCACGGCCAGACAGTCAAGTTGTTAGACCTCTCTAGTTCAGTTGCTATACTTTGAATGATTTCTCTAAATTACTGCAGAAGTTTTATTTATATTTTTTAAAATTTCATTTTATCTTTTGGACAGGTCCCCCTGGGATTAAAGGCAGCCAAGGAATAGCAGGACGTCCAGGGCAGCCTGGGCCTGCAGGATTTCCTGGACTGAAAGGGGAGAAAGGTGACCCTGGTCTTTCAGGCATTGGTATTCCTGGTCCCCCTGGACCAAAGGTACCTTTACAAAATTCTTCAATTGAAAATTCAATGAGCAAATTACATTTTGTGATGATTTTTTCCCCCCCCAACTATTACTTAATATATATTACGTATAACTGTAAATAGGTATATAAATATATTAGTAACAAGCAGGGTTGACCTTTCAAGTGAGATAAAAATTTCAAATTTTAAAGGTGAAATTATATATATGTAATTTGATCAGGTTAAAGAAATTATTTACTAGACTTTTCAAGTTGGGTTTACTTAGTGGCCTAATCTTCACTGTGATGCTTTGGTACTTGGTAGGGATTTATTCAATTAATATCATTGTCCTGCTGTCTAATTATATAGTTAATTCCTCAAATATTAAGATGTGCATTTAAGAACAAATATCTAATAATATAGCATGGTTACTGCTGCTTAAAATTTTTAAGTCTGTATAAAGTATTTGAATTAATATTTGCCTATATCATCCTTTTGCCCACCCACAAAAAGTGACAAAAAGATCTTCAGAATGTCTAGCAGTCTTCACTGATGCCTTGCAATTGATGTTGAGCACAATTAACTTAGCAAAAACATTGCACGATTGAAGCTCCACAGGTTTCTTTTTTTATTCTGCATTATCATGGGGTAAAAATCTGTTCCTCCTGGAAGAAAGGAAGATACTTTTTTTCTTTAATGTGGGCCAGTTCTGAGGAAAAACTACGATACTGTACACAAAATTATTGGGGAAAGCTGTTGAAGTCTTTACTATTGCTATTTCTGCTTAATTTTGTGTTGAGATTATTCACATTAACTGTATATGTGGAGAGGTGTACACAATGTAATTGTGACCTTGATGGGATGGGAAGATGGGGAATATACAATAAGGGCTCTCCCACTGTAAAAAGTCTGGGTTCTTACTTCTGCTTAATGTTTTCTAGGGAGATCTTGGCCTGCCTGGGTACCCAGGTGGTCCAGGCTCTAAAGGCATAGCTGGAAGTCCTGGTTTGCCTGGATTTCCAGGCAGTCCCGGAGCAAAAGGAGAGCCAGGCCTTCCTGGATTCCCAGGTAATTCCCAACAGGTTTTTTTTCATTTCCCTTCTTGCTAATATTGGTACAAACAGCTAAACACAGTGAGTAACTGAGGGACACTCCAGCTTTTCAGAGTTTCTGGCAATCTGCTGATTCTAAGCTTTGTGCTGTTGGAATTGTCACAGCAAAAGTGTGGGAATACATCTCTTATGAGTGCCTTCTGAAATCCTTCATCTGCTCTGAGGGGATGTAGGAGCTGTGTTAGTTAATACTCTCCACTCCCCAGAGCACTCTTTCTTACCTTCTCTGACCCACAAATGCTGGCATCAAAAAAAATGTGTCCATATTTTTTCTTCATGAATCAATAAAAAAGTGCCATCCTGGAAAACTTAGCAATTTTTTTTTTCAGAGCATTTATTGTCTAAAAATGTGTTTTAAAGAGAAATCTCTGAAATATAATTAAATTAGGTTTTGCAGTGTTCTCTAAAATATGTTAATAGAGGTTGTTCACAGGTATATGTCAGTTTTTTGATTCAAAATTTAAAGAAACAAAGTTTCTACCTCTGCTATGTTTACAGCACTAAAAGCTATTTTACAAGTATGCTTGAGCTGCTTTGATGTAGAAAATTAGGGAATTTACAACTGTGGTCATGACAGCAGGAAGCTTAGAAGAAAACAAAACCTGACCATGAACCTGACAGTTTTTACCCTCTATTTCATTTCATGTCATGCCTAAAAGGCTGAACAGTCCCAACGTGTATTGAGACACTGCCTTGATCAGGCTCAGGTGCTGTTCAGAGCAGACACTGCAACTGATCAGGGGCTTTTCCTACCTCCACTCACCTCATGCTGCAGGGGTGAGAATCCAGTGTAAACTCTAACTAAGACTATTTTTATTAAGTTCCTTTTTCAGGAAGTAAAAAGAGGATTGGGGAAGGACTATTCAATCCCAGTTCATAATGCTTTCAATTTGTTGTCAGGCAGAAACACCTGTCTCTAAAATGGTAATTTTCTAGCAGACTTCCAGAGTTGCTGTGTGCTTGGCCATGGGCACTCAACAATTAAGAAAATGCTTGAGAGTAGCAGTAAGGGCAATTGTACCAGTATGTTTCATTTTTGTACATTCTTTGCTTTAGCATTCATCTCCTTGACCAGCTGTAAATCTGCAAAATGAGCATAAATACATTATCTTGGTAGAATTAGCTCATTTGTTATTCAGGGCATCTCAGATTGTAGCATTATTGGTGTGTGTGAAAAGTCAGTTTTTTCATTATTTGATTGAAATGCCTGTGCTTTACAGGAACGCCAGGAATTCCAGGACCAAAAGGTATTGAGGGCCCTCCAGGTAATCCTGGCCTGCCTGGACCACCTGGGCCAGTAGGTGAGCATGGAGAGTGCAGCAGAGATCAGCTGCTTCTGTGAAAAACATAACACATGAAGGCACTTCCTTTCTTCTTATCTTATTTCTTCTTATCCATCATCATGGAAATGCATCTATAGGTACATGGGTGCTCAAACACCATTGCACACACATAATTCACTGAAATTAAACAGTAAGGGAAATTTTTACTTTCTTTTGAGGACTTGTATTTGCTGTCAATTCATTAGCTATTGAAACAAGAAGTTAACTGTTTCAGTACTTACAAGCTTTATTTATGCTAAGTACTCCAGTGGTCTAACCTGTTTTTATAGGATCAAGATCCTAATTTTTTCTAAAAGGAAGCATTATATTTTTAGCAAACAGTGACTGCTTGAAAATTCACAGGCCTAAAAGCCTTTTCTAAATTGTCAGAGGAGAGAGAAAAAGCTTCAATTTTAAGATTACACCCCTGTAAATCTTTTATTGCATTATCACACCTTTAGATTCCGATGGTGGGGAAGGGGATGCTGGGTTTTTTTTACTGCAGGTTAGGCAAGACTGTGCTAATGTGTTCTGTCCCTGTTTTAGGTGATGTTGGTCGTCCTGGCCCTCCTGGTCCTTCGGGGGAAAAGGGACAGCCTGGCCGAGATGGTATCCCTGGACCAGCGGGTCAGAAGGGTGAACCAGGTTAGGTGTCCTTCCTGTTTGCTTTCTCCTCTTCACTCTGCCCTGGCATGTCCTGTTTGCTCTATTCTTTCTTTCCTGTAACTGCCCTTTCACCTTCAAAGCTGCTCCTGTGGTTCCTGGCTGCTGGGTGGCTCACAAAGGGTGCTGTCAAGCTGCCAGGGAAGCACAGGACAAGAATTCAGTCAGCTCTCCTGGGTTTTATTACCTGGCTTTAACACCAGCCCCTGTTCCTGTATTTCATGGTAGCTGCATTGCTTCAGCTCAGTTACACAGTGGATAAACAGTGTAATCCCTGCTCTAAAGATAGATATTCAAACAAAAATGCAAACATAGTAACTCCCAAAATCTGAAAGAACACGGATTGCGAGGAGATGGAAACACTTATGAAAGCTACAGATGCATTCAATAGCAAAACCTCCAACTTTGGGGAAGATTGGTGAGTGAATGAGAATACAAGTAATCTCAAGGAATCACGTATTTAGATAAACTGCACTTTCATTGTTCTAAGACTCATATTCCCATTCCTGGAGACTTGAAAGTTAAATAATAATTTTTGTCTAAATCTATGTTTTTTTCAGGTCTGCCAGGTTTTGGGCGTCCAGGACCCCCAGGACTCCCAGGATTGTCAGGTAAAGCTTTTCTGTTGTCCTTTGTTTGAAAGGTTCAATGTAAAATATATTTATACACACAAAACCAAGAAGGGTGTGTTGTATTTTCTGTAACGAATGCTATAGCTACAAGTAATTTTTTTTTTTTCTCAGCAGACTGTTTTAAATTAACCACAGCAATAAAGACACTTTATTACTGGCCACTGTATTTTGTAAATTAGCAATTATACATCCAGAATAAATGCACACAGAGCAATAGCCTACTGCATTGTGTGGAACTTTGCTGATTTGTGTCAGTAAATAAAGTATTCATACAACAGATGACAAATGAAGCTGCTTTGAAAGTATAGCTGCGTGATACATTGCTCCTCTGGTAGCATTAAAGCTCCTAAATTCCTCAGGCTTATTTGAAAATTTTGCAAGTATGTCTTAACTTTCAGCAATATCTCAAAAAAAGTCTTAATACTGACAGGTTTCTTCACAGAAAGCCTTATTTGTAGGCTTACAGTCTCCAAGGATGCTTATGAATTACAGCATCACTGACTTGTAAGACTTTTTAACGTGTTATAAGCTATAGCACTTTCTCCTGCAAGAATTATTAGCCCTCACTCCTTTCTGAATGTTAGACAATTTTACACTCTCTCTCTCTGCAAATGAGGGGAGTTGTGGCCAGACTTGTGCCTTCTGCAAGAGAGAGAAATGGCTTTGCAAGTTGGCTTTTGGACTTTATGCCAATTTGTAACAGTATTCACAAACATGGCTGTTTGGTTTTACAGGGCAAAAAGGAGAACTGGGGTTACCTGGCCCACCGGGACCCCCTGGACTTCCAGGTCTGAAGGGAGAACCAGGTTTCCAGGGATTCCCTGGTCTGCAGGGTCCACCAGGTCCTCCAGGAATACCAGGGCCACCTCTGGAAGGTCCTAAAGGTAGCCCTGGCCCACCAGGTGTTCCAGGAAGGCCAGGTAAGAGCATGATCCATACCCGTGAACCTCCGCCAGTACTTTGATATTTTGCTGGTAGGTCATCAGCCTTTAAATTCGCTCAATTTATTTGGATGGATAAGGTCAAGCCTCATGGCATTGGTGTGTGGGCAACCAGAGGAAAATCTTGTAAGTAAAGCAGGCTATCTATAGATAAACTAGCCTCAGTTTCTCTGAAATTCTGATGCCTGGCAGCAAAATTCGAAGGCGCTCCTGCGCGGGCGGTTCTCCGCATGCTGCCCCCGTAATCGCTCGCGAGCACGCTCCGACCTCGGAACGCTGAGACCTTGCAGCGTTGCCACACCATCAGCAAACGTCATCGCGCACAAACAACCAAAAGTAACAAACCCCATCATTCTAAGAGTCATGACAATCAAATTCCCACTAGCATCCCAGCATGACCAGATTGGACACTGCTCCTCACCTCCGGGCCATGTAACACGAGTCATTGCTCCATTGTGTGCCCTGGCTCCCGTGGACTCCATCGTGCCGTCTTCATCTTTCCATTCCATGTCTGCGTTTTGTTCCTGCACCAACTAATTCTGGGAATGAGAAAACTCTACACTGAGCTAACATTGCTGAGCAACTACCTGTCCTGTGTTAGAAATTGATTTCTATTTTGTGTTATAGAAGGTTTATTTGCATTTAGATACTGCTCTTGAAAAAATCTAACTTTAATGAACCTGTCGCAGCTCCAACTCGAGGTTATTGCTGGATCTTGAATCCAGAAGTGCTTTGCTGCCTCTAAGATTCATCTCACTTAACAGGCTTGATATTCTCCCTAAAGGAGACTGCTTTCAAACCAAGCCATTGGTTGATGGCACAGATTTTTTCCTTTGCATAATAATGGTGAAGTAATATTTTTATTTATTGCCCTCAAATTATTCTTTTATTTAAAGACTTTTCTGAGGAAAGTTAGTTTTGAATTAGTACAATTGTAAAATAGCTGCAACACAGAGATTGTTGATTTTTGGGTATCAAGGGAGAGTTTAGCTTTGCAGTACACACTTGGAAAGATTTTAAGATTTGCTCTTTCCTCATGCTTGCTTGTGACACAAAAGGAGTCAGTCACACAGGAAAATGGTTTTTTGAATGGAATTTTATAAAAATATTTTCCCTAGAGCTGAAATTGAATCATATATTGTTATTATCAATGGCAATATGAGTTTTTTCTGTTGCAGAGTAAGCTATGAGCTCACCTACCCTAACTGTGCATTTAAAAAATGAGTCATTATAAACATTTGTTTTTAACACCTTAAAACTGGGGTGCTGTTTGCCAGTATAATGAGGTTTCCTTTTAGTCCTAGTAAAAATACTTGAATTGTGTTGCATCCTAAACCTGCCTTGTGTGACTGGTGTGGAACAACAACCCCATGGGTTAATAATCCCCAGCCAGTGAAAGGTCTTCCTGGTTTCCTATTTGGTTAGTGGAATGAGGAGTGCATGCCTTCCTCCTTTGTGCTGGAGGAACTGACTGCCTGCTGTGCCCCAGGGACTCTACCCAGCCAGTGGAGCATCCCTGCAGCACATTTGTAGCCCCAGTTTGCTTTTGACTTTCTGTAATTTTTCTGTATATAGAGTAGTGCAGCAGTTAAAATTTTGGCCCAGGACAGTGGTTGGTACATAACAGTACAGGCTTTCATTTTTGAAACATTCTTATACAGAGGATATCTCCAAACAAATCTTGTAAGTAAAGCAGGCTGAGCAACCTCTGAGGTATAGTAAAAGTAGCAACTGAGATTCTCTGCTCTGCTGTAGCATTGGGGTTTTATGGAGCTGCTCATGCTGTTCACACTTCCCTGTGTAAATCAAGTGTTTACTGATTCTGATCAGCTGCGGAGGTGGAGCAATGCTGGGATCATTTTGTGCAGGTTTATGAGCAGGGGAAACAACCAGTGAGGTTCTGCTCAGCCATGTTCTCTCTCTCTTCCTTTCTTTCTTTCTCTTATTTCCATTTTTGTTGCATGCAATGCATAAAGTGAAGCATTTGTTTTGCTCAGTTATGTGTGAACTAATGTGGATAAACCAAACTATTATTGCAGTTCTGGTACAATCAGCACTCCAGCCTTTTGTTTCCTATGATAACAGAGTCTATTGTTAGAATGCTGATTTTGTAACATTTCAACATAAGGCAGTTACTCATAAAAGCAGCTGTGTGGCTGTCAAATTACCCCTTCTAGGGACAGAAATAAAACCAGAAGCTGTTTGTGTGTGCTGTTTGTTGTTGACTTCTGGGTAAAATTCTAAGATTAGTAAAAGAGATGAAGTCAAACATGATACAGCTCTCTGCCTCCAGTTGAGTTACCCCTAAAATAAACATTGATAGCTGGTGTTGGGATGGATTTATTAATTCATTATAAAATTAAGCCAATTTCCAGGGCAACAGAACATTGCTGTTACTCCACATGTCTATTTTCATTGCTATGAATAATAATAGTTTGGTGTTTTGCATACTGTATGTAAAGGAATATTGAGCTAAATCTAAAAAGAAAGGTTTAGTTGAATATGTTAGTTTGTTGATATTTCTAACAATTTTGATGTTTTTCCCCTTGTTCTAATGATGACCTTGGTGAATTCTGACCCCTACTCCCAGGTCCCTCAGGTTAGCCCCATAACTCCAAAATAATAACTTTGCATGAAACTGAATGTATTACTTTTGTAGTGTCTAAATGTAGATATGCGGAGTCATTTTCAGACACACCTTTTAATTTGTGGTGGGAAAGAAATGCCCAGAGTTGGTTTTCAGCCACCTCCTCCATGTTCTTTTGGGACTGACCCTGGAAGGACATTGTTGCTCTGCTCAAGCTGGAAGACCTTGTGGGTCTAGATTTGCAAGGCTTTTATAAAGTGTCCCCAGCTGTGAAACTTGTTTTAGCATTTTTTTTCCTCAGTGCAGTTGGAAACAATATATTCTGGTTGTCAGCTTTTTTTTAAAAAGCACATTGCACTGTCCTGCCATGACTTGCTGTGTAATTCTGTGTTGCAGCTTGGGCAAGTGACAGTACTCATTTTTGTAGCACCTGCTACTGTTGGTTTTGGCCACTCTCAAGTGACTTAAATAAATTAGATGCTTCTTTTAGACCAACAGTATCTGTAGGAAAATTTATATAGACTAACAGTGATGCTTAGATTCCCAACTTAGAGCCTTTTAAGTTTTCAGTGCAGAGAAATCCTTATTTCTATTTTGCTTCCACAACCCATTTAGAGGAAATGAGGAAAGTTCTTCCTTTCACAAGTATCTAATGAAAATAAAGCTCACAGCCCTCCCCTCCCTGGCATGGGGGCAGTGGGACAGAATTGGTGAGAACATAGTCGTTTCCAGAAGTTTATTGTAACTTTAGTGGATCAGCATGGAGCACAAACTGGCACTTGGGAAGATTTTAACATCTGAGTCTAGACTGAAAATGACTTGGTATATCTATTTAATAATAATGATGTCTTTAGGTTTTGCTATGATGACTTTCAGGAAGCAAAGAACTGTCATGAAAATTCAATAAAGGAATGCATTTTTGTTTTCAGCCTGCTATCCTAAGCACCACAAGGTGTCTAATGTGGTAGCCCCAGATGTTTGAATCCATTCTTCCTGCAGCCATGTAAAAAAAGGGAATGTGGCTTTCCCTTTTAATTTAACTGTGGTCACCCAAGCAGTAACCACACTTCCAAAGAGAGCTGCCATCGTGGGGTGCTGAGAGGAACTGAGCAATTGCATCACGTTTTGTTCCACCCTGACTGTGATCAGCCAAAATTCAGTGATGAACACATGTAGGACTGATTTATAAATCATAGCAAAACTTACCTATCAGTGAAATATAGTTTATAAGTACTTAACAGTAACAATGAAATGTCCATGTCATTATTTTTAACAACTGTATTACAGTTAGTATTTAAAATAGTTTACCAAATATGTAAGAAATAGTGCTATGAGGTAAACCTGATGTGTATTTATTGTCGTTTTTAGCTACAAATTGCATGGTGATACGTTGATATATTTAAATCATTTCACTGACATGAAATATGCAAGTGGCACAGGAGCTAAAATATATATTAACTTAGGAGCATGGTATGGACAACCAGCTTATCTTTTGAAAGAGAACATTTAAATCATTTTTCTAAGATGTTATCACATGTTGTTTTCCATATAAACTTAAGCAGGTAAATTAGCATATTGCAACATTTTCAAGACAAAATAATGCCAACAGTAAAGACAACAAATTCTAAATTTGCAAGTTCTGCTGTATTTTTGCTTACAGCATTTGCAGCCCTGTTGATCCATGTCAATCATGCTTACAGTTTTAAAGAGGGTGTAAGCCTCCTTTTCAGTCCTGAAATTGTATTCACAGATAGTTGAGGCTCGTACCTGATTAGTGGTGGTAAGTCCTCCTGTTAGTCACACATCCCCCCTACCCAAAGCAGCATTTTGCTCAAGAGTAAGTTGTAATTCACAATTTAACTGTTTGCCAAGCTGCAGGCCCTGTGAGGCTGAATACTGTCAGTGAAATGGTTACATTGTCCAAACCCTGTTGTGAGCAGAACTAACCAGTTATAGGCCTTAGCTGTAATGTTAAAGCAATAACACATTCTCTAGTGAAGCTTTAAGTTTGCTGTTAAATGAAGTGTCAAATTAGTTTCAGTAGAGCCTAGTCACCAGAATAACTTGTATCTGAAAATACCTGTTTGTGTATTCATGTGTGGTTTTATGCATGTATGTGGATTATACTGTAAATACAAAATATGCTGGTGAAATGGGTTGTTGTGTAGTGTATTTGCTGTCATCTGTACTATTTCTAACTAGTAATCTTGTTTTGTACTGTGTGATGTCTGACCCTTCTAACATCGATCATGGGGCTTTGGTGAACTCTGATCCTTCCAGGTCCTCCAGGTTAGACTCTTAACTCGGGCAATTTGTTTTACTGCGTTGCACTTGATGTAAGAGAAACAGATGTTTTCCTGTAATTCTGTGATTGTCTTTTTAAGGGCTGTGGTTACCCTGCAGACCATATGTGTTTGATTAGCATGCCCCAGATGGTAACCTGGTATTATTTTGCATGTGTACAGTACTAGACCTGTATAAAAGAGCAAAATGAATACAAAAAATACTCACGTGATATGATGTTTTTAGCTGAAACTGCTACAGGGTATGTGTGAAATCTGGTACAAAATTGCTGTTGATTTAAAAAGGAAAGGAATTCTCTACTCAAATTTGCATGCAAAAATACAAGTCATCAAATTTATCCATGGAGTATAGACTATGAGGATGTCAAAGGAGATGTTAAGTTATTCAAGGTTGCAGGAGAACTGAAAATCCAGCACACTGATAAATGTTGTTAGATTTGTACTACAGGAGAGACTGTCCTGCAAAGAAATCCTTTTGTTAATCCAGTTGTGAGATCTAACTTGTAAAATGTTATTAGCTGTTGCTGCACTTGCTTATGGTTTATTTTGCCACAAATTAATACTGGTTACCTTCTATTTAGATGGTGGGACAAAGGTGGAGGTCTCATCTTTCAGTTCTCCAGATACCAAAGTTTCTTTTATAGCTACTGCTTTGCTTTGGATTAATGTGGCTGTAGCAAAGGCAAAATATTTAAAGANCGGTGGGAGAAAGATGGAGGTCTCATCTTTCGGTTCTCCAGATATCAAAGTTTCTTTTATAGCAAAGGCAAAATATTTAAAGACCAGCCCAGTTTTTCTATTAGATTTTTACACAGTGTAATTCTACTAAAGATAAAAAAGTCAGTTGGAAGCAGAGTCATTCAACATAAGGAAGGTCCTGCAAATCAGGTTGTTATGTAGGCAAGGCAGAACGATGAGCTTCCTGCTGCCCAGCAGTCAGGAAGACAGTACCTGTGTGCTCCTTAATAGGCATGTCAAATTCTGACAAAAAAGCAGTATTTTACAGTGTTGAGACTAGCTTACAAAAGGTATTCAGGCTGTTAAGAAGCACTTAAGACACGGTGAATGTAATGCAGGTCAGCAGAGGGGATATTTGTACCATCTAATTTTGGGTTTCTCGGCTCCTGGTAAAGGCACTGGTCTGGTCACCAGAAAGCTGCTAATGCAGGTGAGCTGCACTGCCTTCTGGAAAGACCTGCTTCATCAGCTAGATAAGGAGCCTTGGTTCCTGATTGGGGTAGTACAAATAATTCCTCTATTTGTTTTCCTTTTAGTTTACTCTGAATTTAGCATTGAAATAGAGCTGGGAAATTAAGCCAAAATATCTTTCTTTTTCTTTTTCATTTTATTTTTTTAAACACTGAAGGCACAAACTTGGGGAGAATGATTGATACATACTGATATGTGCATATTTGTTCTGCAATGTTAAGGTCCACCAGGCCCAGAAGGTCCACGAGGGCCACCAGGCAGTGGAGGACTTAAAGGGGAGAAAGGGAACCCAGGTCCACCTGGTCCACCTGGCCTGACTGGTCCAAAGGGAGATCAAGGACCACCCGGGCGCCAGGTAGGACAAGAAATGGAGTTTTCCCCATTTTTAAATCCAATGGAATTGGAATATATTTGGGTGGACCATGCAGTTTAACATAATAAAATAAAAGCCAAAATGTGGTAGCTAACACCCTGTCTCTTCCTCAGTTATCCCCCAGTATCTGGGCAGGGTGTCCCTGCTGTATTCCCATGGGAGCTGGAGCTGTCGGTGCAGCCTCGTGTTCCCACTCCCACTGACAGCCCCCCGTGGCCTCAGCCCTCCACAGCCCCCAGTGGGCTTGGTTGTCCCCAGGCACCTGTTCCATTCTGGTTCTCTGGAATGCTGAGATGAGGGAATAATGTGAGGTTCTTCTCTTCAGGGGGATCCTGGTCGTCCGGGTCTGAACGGAATGAAGGGTGACCCCGGGGTTCCAGGCGTTCCAGGATTCCCAGGTATTTCACTGGGTATTCCCAGGTATTTAACCAGCATTTCAAGTGAAAACCTCCAGACACAGTAACAGCCTGTTTAGGCCATTCCTGCAGCAGATTCTGTAAAACAGCATGTTCTTTCACTGTGTAAACTGTGTGAATTTGATGTTTCAGGTATGAAGGGTCCCACTGGACCTGCAGGACCCGCTGGCCTCACGGGCAGCCAGGGACTGCCAGGCCCACCAGGTAGGAGTCCTGGGTACTGACACTGTCACTTTTGCTCCCTGTCAGTACAATTTGTTACACAGATGTAGGACTGAGTTGGTCTCAGCCAGCAGTCAAAGTAAAGTGAGCAAGATCTTCAACACAATTCCAAGCTGTACTTTTTAGTCCCTACAAGTAATTCTAATATATTTTATACTCTGCAGGCAGTCTACATGGATTAACTTGTGTGAGAAGGGGTCCTTAGAGGGGGTCACCAAGTGCACTTTTTGCCCTATGTATACATGTACTCTTTTTTTGCAATGATGGAGCTCTGATTTTGAAATAAAGAGACTGTTTCTAATGCTGTCTTCCACCTTGGTTTATCTAATACAAATCTTCTTTCTCTCAGGTCCACCAGGTTTACCAGGTACCATTGGACGAAGCATTGTTGTCAAAGGTGATCCTGGTCCCCCAGGTCCCCCAGGACAGCCTGGGTCCAAAGGGCCACCTGGATTGCCAGGGCCACAGGGATTGCCAGGTACGATCCAAGGTGGCTGCAGAGGAAATGACCACAAGTGTACCTGAGTGCAGGTGGCAGTGCCAGTGACATGGCACAGGCTGCAGAGATGAGTGACTGAGCTCAGCAAGAGAGAAGTGAAGGTTAATAGATAAACGCAGGGTTAATAGATAATAGATAAAACAGGATTCCACCATACACGTCTGGTTTAGTGGGCTGTTCTTGTCTCATGTATCAGAAAGAAGCAACAGATGAGTCACTGACAGCTTAAAGATTTCTGTAGTGAGATTTCAAGAGCTTTTATTTCACTTGTGCTTTTGTGTGTTCTAGGTCCAATTGGTCTCCCTGGTGACCCAGGGAGAGATGGACTTCCTGGTTTTGATGGTCCAGCAGGACGTAAAGGAGAGAGAGGTCTTCCAGGCCAGCCAGGTATGGTGTTTATCCTGTGAGGACTCACTGGAAAAACACACTCCCATTTCTGAATGGAGGCTAATACTGGGAAGTAAGATCTTTGTTTCATGGGAATAATGATCAAATCATAATTTTAGGGTTTTCTTACTGCAAAAATATTACAAGCAGCTGAACATACTTTGATTTGGAACATTCCCAGCACCAAGACATTGCTGGTCATTGCTGAGTAACGTTGTCAAGTGCTTTATCTAAAGTTCAATAGCATCCTCTTTGCAGCACAGATGATGCAGAGGAGATAATGAAGATTGTAGGAAACTGAAGAGAGATTAGTAAAATAATTCTTCTTTTGCTTGGAAATTATGAATGGGGAAAAACAGACTTCATAAAAGAGTTTCACTAGAGTCAGAGATTGGGTTGCCATGTAGCTATTGCTTAGAACCACTGAACTAGGATTTGAGAAATCAGACTAGGCACTGGGACAATTTTCTAAAGGTGATAGATATTAAGTAGCTCTCTATTGCAACTTGTGAGAAAAAGTATTAGAATTTAAACAGTTTAAAAGAACACAAAAATCCATAACACCTCTTTTTCTTTCTTCTCTGAGCAGCTCTGTGAAATGTTAGCATTATTTTCGTGAAAAAAATGTAAATAATGACTGCAGAATAACACAGTCTAAATATTTGTAGTTATATATATGTTCAAGAACAGCCTTTTCTGATACATTTCTCAGTCATTTGACTCATTTTTGCTCACATTCAAGGCTGTTGTAGCTTATTTCCACTTTGAGTAATCTATTCCAAAACTGGCAACAGCTTTTCTATTCATTTTGATGAGCTTTGGCTCAGGTGTTACCACAGCATGCCCTGGAGTGAGACTTGTCCCTGTTTCTGACTCTGCCATTTCTATTGTGATCTTGAGCAAGATATTTCAACATTATCTTAAGCTGCACATGCAGATACGTTTTGGAAGTGGGAAGCTGATTGAAGTCATTCCAGTGGCTGTCATGTCCTCTGCAGTTATCATAGTGCCTGACAGCTCTGAGAGTATTTCACTTCACAGTACCCCTACAACACAGAAGTTCCACTGCTACAACCACCTATGACAATCTCCCTGATTCAACCAAGCTTAAATGAAAAAAAAAAATTCAGGAAGACAGTGTTAGCAAATACCAGGTGCCCTAACTCACAAGCACTCAATCACGAGACCAACAACCTTTCAGAGCGATGTTGGTCCTAAAAGAGCAAGCAATGGTGTTAATCAATACTGTGTGTTGTGTTTCTCTTGTGTGAACAGGCTCACGAGGAATTCAAGGACCTCCTGGTCCTGATGGCTTGCAAGGCCCACCTGGTCTTCCTGGAACAGCTTCTGTTGCTCACGGATTCCTTATAACTCGGCACAGCCAGACCAGGGATACACCCCTATGTCCACAGGGAACATCAAGAATATATGATGGATTCTCTCTTCTATATGTGCAAGGAAATGAGAGAGCACATGGCCAGGATTTGGGTGAGATAATCTGTGTGCTCTGTCTTTAACAGGAAACATGTTGTAGCTGCTTCTTCAATGCTCGGGTTCTCTGAAGACACAACAGTCTTGGAGATTTCTTAGATGAGGATGGGGATTGCATACTAAGATCTGCTGTCTCCAGAGGATGCACATTGTAATTCAGGATGAAAGAATATAAACCAAAACGAAGAAGTGAAGTTTTTCCCCCATGTGACAATCTGATAGCACTTGCTGTGCACTCACAGGAGGAGAGGAAGGATCCACAAGTACTGTTCTCAAAGAATTGCTATAAAAAGCAATGATGTGAAAACTTTGCTGTCTTATATGTCTTACTCTGTAGGTACTGCTGGGAGCTGTCTTAGGCGTTTCAGCACCATGCCCTTCATGTTCTGCAACATCAACAACGTTTGTAACTTTGCATCAAGGAATGACTACTCCTACTGGCTGTCGACGCCGGAGCCGATGCCGATGAGCATGGAGCCCCTGACTGGGCAGAGCATCCAGCCGTTCATTAGCCGGTGAGGCCAGGCAGGCCAGCAGGTCTCTTGTGATATCTGGATAAATAGCACAGCTTATCCATGTGTTTCCAGCATGCAGGTTGGGTATTAAGAGATGAGCCTGTCATGTTTTGTTCTGGAAGAGACTAGAAAAATAGCTTGTTTTAAAGTATTCATTGTCGTCAGAGGTTCGTCTCCCTGCAGCAGTGATAACAAGAGGCTGTACGAGCTCTCCTCAACCAAGCAGTCTCTGTAGTCAGCAGTGCAAGATCACTATGGACAGGAAAGAGAACATGGGAGCCATTGGCTTTAGGATTAAGGCACTCACTTGGGGACTTTGAGCTTCCAGTTTTTGTTTCAGAAAGTGCTTCAGTATTTTACCCAATGAAGTAAAAATACAGAGATCTTGAGCTCCAAAATACTCTTATTGCAGTTACAAAATATGTGAGAAGTAGAAGTCTAGATTAATAGGAGAGCCTCTCACAGGCGAGTTTTGTTCCCTTTCTCAGTATAAGAATTCTTAGTAAAACATAGTGCTATTATATTTTAACGTCAACGTGTTTCTCTGGTACTTCCCCTGTGTGCAGATGTGTTGTGTGTGAAGCTCCTGCCATGGTGATAGCTGTGCACAGTCAGACCATTCAGATCCCTTCATGTCCTCCAGGCTGGGACTCCCTCTGGATTGGTTACTCTTTCATGATGGTAAGAACTGCAAGGGTTGTCACTTGAAAGCTTTTACCTTCAATCACTAACCAAGGTAGCCAAGATTGACAGGGATTTTCCATTACATGGATCTCAGTGTCACTGACATTTTTGGTGGTGTCTGACACCGCATTATCTCTGCCAAGAATGAACAGTGACTCTTCAGTAGCTGACTGCTGTGCTATTCAGTTTTTAACACCTGAGATCCTTGTTTGTGTCTGTCTTTCCTCCACCAGCACACGAGTGCTGGAGCAGAGGGCTCTGGACAGGCTCTGGCATCGCCTGGATCCTGTTTGGAAGAATTCCGCTCAGCACCGTTCATTGAGTGCCATGGTCGGGGCACCTGTAATTATTATGCCAATTCATACAGTTTCTGGCTGGCAACTGTAGAGGTGTCAGAAATGTTCAGGTAAGAAAACCTGTTTCTTGTCTATTGCTTTATTCCAGAATGAACGCTTTGGAAACTGAATTTATTCCAAAGATCAAAAGAGATTTGTTTACAGGGGTATAGGGAAATAATGTAGCTTGTTTTCCCCCTCACAACCAGTTTTTCAAGTGTTTCTTTGGTAAGCCTTTAATATTATGTAAAAACTTGCTAGGGCACATTCTATTTTGCAAGGAGTCAGATTCTTTCTGTGTCAATTCTTATTCACATTTTGTTGTAGTACGTCCTCTGAAAGTAGTCCTACTGTGTTTACTATATTCAAAGCACAAAAGAATAATTTTGGTTTTTTTCTTGCCAAACCTTTCAATAAACTCAAATATGTGGAAAGGTAGTTCACAGATATAAAAGGGATAGGAAGGGCATGTGAAGGGCAAGATCAACTCTACTTAAACCTTTTAAGGCAGAGGTTCATACAACTTGTTTTTTAAAATCTTGAAGAAGGTTTTCTACCCTCCATGGCCAGCATTTTCTTCCACACTTTGCAGAAGGAAACAGGATGACATTTTGGCTGCAAGGAAGCCAGTGGCCATTCTGTCCTCAGCTTCTCTGCAGTCAGCTTTTCAGCTGGAATCTCTTACCTCCTCCAACTTTTTCCCTTTCAAGTTGAGTAGCAAAATCATTTATTCTTTGAAAAATCATCTCCTTTCATAGAATAAATAGCTACTGCCCAGTTTGTGTGCTGATAAAAAACTCTTAATATTCCCACTGCCACCTAATTGAAAAGTGTAGCTTTGTGGCACAGGGCTGGCACTATGCTCTGAGCAGTGGTGGCCCCTAAGCTGGTTTTGTGTAACACCTACAATGAGGGTACTCGATGTAATAATTCATCACTCTTCAGTTCTCTGGGTAGTTGATGATTGGTAATTCACCAGTGAAAACTTCCTATTAGTAACTGCCATGCACCCTTAAGATTTCTGTCTGCTATTTTCTCCCTACCATAAAAATAACTTCCTTCTTCATTCTATTTTTTAAAGAAACTTTTAAGCATTTGACTTATTTGTGTACACACATACTACACTAATTATATTAATCTCCCATCTTGTTTCCCTTTCAAAATAAAAATAAATTATTTGGTAAAGCTACCACCTAAATTACAGCTCTGGCTGTAGCAGTACTTTTTATGTGTTGTTAAAACACCGTTCAACTAAACAACCCAAAGGCCAGAAACAGACCCCAGAAATAGTCTCAAAGGTACAAAATTCACCTTCCCCTCAGGTTGTTGTGTTTGTGCTCCATCACCTGCCAACCTTAAGCAGGTGCTTAGCATACCTTGGGGACAGTGACACAACTGAGCATCTGTCACCTGGCGCTGGGCACAGACAGAACCATCACTCTTAAGCAAAACTCTCAAATTCAGGATTCATTCCCTGCTCACGTATTTAAGTGTTATATGAAACTGTGAATTAAGTAGAAGTTGAACTGTAAACAAAGAAGGAGCTAATCCAACCTTTCCTTTGTGTCTGCCAACCAGCAAACCTCAGTCAGAGACACTGAAAGCTGGAGACTTGAGGACGCGGATTAGTCGTTGTCAAGTTTGCATGAAGAAGACGTAACGTCTTGGAGAATGTTTTATAAAACAGTTGAAAATTCCTAAGATGCACTGTCTTCCAGCTGCAACAATGGTGCTACTGTGCAGAAAGAAAAGAAAAAACAAATCCAAACTGTTTTAACCATGCAAATTCAAGTGTACCTCACTCATGTGCCAAACTAAGGGTTGTTCAGTATGTATTTGACAACAGGACTAAGATGAAAGAATTGACCTCTTGGAAACAGAAAAGAACACTCGAGGTTCACAAAGGATCAGAAGATGAATAATTTTCATTTCTCTCCCTGTACCAAAATGGCACCTTTTTGATCAACCAAGAGACTAGAGAAGAACACGACGCACTGAGTATGTTTAAAATAACAAGACTGCAGTTTTGAAAAACATTTTTCATGGTGCTACTAACCCTACTGTATCCCAGGTTTTTAATATGAAATTTTAAGCTTATTTCTCTTTGTAAGTAATGAAATGTGTATATTATGTAAACACCTTTTTAATCTAAACCTTCAGTCATTTAGAAACAAACCAGACTGATATAAAAATCCTTATGTCTAAAATTAAAAGATAAGACAGTATTTTATTATGAAACTTGTGGTACAGAGAGAATTTACCCCTTTTATGCCAACTTATTCGTGTAATTTTTCATTTCATTCCTCAGTTGCCAACCTGATATATTTGGGGAATGCACAATTATTCTGAAGTAATTTTGATCAGGGTTTTAAATGTTGTACACCATGCTGTAAGTGGTTTTATTTGTGCTTAGAAATCCCAATCCACTTGAAAAGGGGTCTTTTATCTTGTGAAAATATGTGAAATTATTAGCCATATTCTATATCCTTATTTTAAGAATACAAGTCACATTCACATTTTAGTAATCAGTTTGGTTTAACCAAACCTGTCCTTTGGGAATATCCAGTTACCAAAGCATTTAGGATGATGCTTACAAGAAACTTCAGCTCTGAAGTGGTGTCATATGTTTTATCCAAAATAGTATACACGCTAAGAAACCTTCTGAATAAAATAAAGCATAAGCTGGTGGAAACCTTCCTATTTACAAATTAATCTTTTAATCTTATGTGAATTTATACACATCCACAATGTATTCACAGTATACAGCAACTTTTGTGTATGTATAGTTCACATAAGGCCTTGAAAGATGGTGCATGCAGTCTTTCTGATGTCAGTTTGTAAGAATCCTCCTGTGTATGTCTAAAGAGTGTCACTACTTGTGCAATAGCTGAAAAGTGATCACTTTTGTATGCATGACTGTTCAGCTTCCATGGTCAGAGCGTTTCATTTACCCTCGTGTATAAACAGCTCCCTGACAATGCAGGACTCTGTCAAGTGACAATACTTTAATATTTTCGTTGTATATTGCCACCTCGACTATCAATACAACCTAACTTGTGAATTAACGTACTGCTCTATACAGGTGATGTGTATTTGTTTATTGAAGACTGTTAAGTAATTTATCTGCTAATGGCTGTTCGTTCTTACCTTCCAGTTCCCTGTAAACACCGAGCGTCCGACATCTCCTTGTTTTATGCACATTTGACAAAAGACATAGGACTGGTGACTAAGCAGGTGGCAGAGATATACAATGAGATTGGTGCTGATTTCAAAAGCTTTCAACTAAGTATGAAACTGAAGTTCTTTAGTTTAAAGTGCAAAATATTACTAGCTTTGTCTTTTTTCCATTAGCTGCAGTTATATACGTTGGTAGAGAGTGGGCAATTCAGCAACGTGCATCTTTCAGCTCAGTTTAGTTTGGTTTGCTGATGCATATAGTAATAAACTGAACCTGCTGCTACCTCCAAGTCAGGAACTTGTTACCAAAGCAGAAATAAAATAGTATGTCTCTTCATGTAAACACAAGCCCTTATCTTACTGCTGGCTCCACAGAAGTCTAAAATGAACGTAGCAGCCAATCCCTAGCCCCAAACAAGCAGAAGAATGGATGCTAAGGCCAAGGAGCTCTCACAGGAAAGGGCTCTCCCAGCATTCCCTACCAAGACCCCATCTTGTGTTTACCAACACAAACTGTTCAGATGTGGGGACAGGGGATAGAGTGGACCATGTTTGTTATAGCAGTGCATAACTGGTGCTTCTTTGTATGATCTGGGCTTCTCTTGCAGCATGTAAAACCAAGACAGGAGATCCCATTCCAGGCTAAGGTAGAGAGCACCCAGACCTGGTGGTCTTGTGGCAGCTTCAGGGCCCAAAGCTGTGAGGTGATCACAGAAAAGTAAAGTCGAAAGTAGCTGTGCTTGTGACAGCTCCATTCTGTTCTGTCCCTGCAGCTCTGGCCCTGACCTGGACAAGACTCCCAAACCTTAATCAGCTTCAGGTTCAGAATTCCAAAGGAATTTTACTTAGAGAAAAGTGGTCTGGAGAGGAAGGAACATCCTTAAACTGCTTAAACATCCTTAAACTGCTGATCTGCAGCAGAGATTCAAGAGATGTTGGGTTAATTCTCACCACACCTTCTGTGCCTTAGAGCAGGTAAATCACTTGACCTGTGTTGGATTGGAGTTACTGATCTATAAAAGAAAACACGGTTATTATTCTCTCCTGCTTCTTGATGCTTAGACTGTAAGCTCCTTGGGGCAGAGACATTGAGGGGGCTCAAATGTTGGTTGGGGCCTCTAGGTGCTATCCATCACTATATAAACATTAAACTACAGGTAAAAGTTTGTGTTTGCAGCTTTATTATTAAAAAAGGAAAACACTGCTTTTTGAACACTGAAGCCATAAAATAGTTTTGAACAACCCCCAGATACGATCCAGTTCTGGATGCCACTTCAGCTCTGGTTAAGGCTCTTCTCCTGATGTCTGGTATGTTTTTTGCAAAAGCTTTTATTCTCATGGCTTATCACGTAGAGTTGGGCTATTTTAGTTAATCTCAGCAGGCACCTGGCAGGTCTGAGCTGTTGGGGACACGCTGTAGCCACTCGAGGGCACCGTGTGGCTTTGGCAGGAGCTGTGACAGCAGCACCACCAGGTCTGGCCCTGCTGGGAGCAGGGAGAGCTCCGGGAAAGCTCACCAGGAGGAGGGGGGTCCTCACCCTGCCTTGCCCACTACCCAGGCCCAGTTCTTGTAAGCTGCTGCAGGTGGGGCACTGTCAATTGCAACCAGAATGATGAGTGAACAAGTGCAATTTTTCTAAAGGAATACTAGTTTGAATCCTAAAACCAGGATTTAGCAATCTTTTGCCTCGGCTGGATTTACACTGTTTAAGTGTTAAAAATAAAAGGTTCTGCTTAAGGCAGACTTTTCAGTATCCTTCTTCCTTCTAGAAATCCTGTTACAAAGAGGAAAAAGCTTCCTTCAACGTCATATTCCCTTCTAAGGTGGGATTTAAACTTCTTAAACACTTTTGCAGGACAACCTCTAACTGAAATGGGCACACAGAGCAGTGCAGCAGCACTTCTGTACCCTGAACTAGATGTCACACAAAAATGTCGTGCTCCAGAAGCTCTGAAGTCTGCAGCATTTTGTCCTCTGCTGTAAAAGTCAATTCCTCTCTAGTGACCATTTCCAACAGAGGGTGCAGGAAGGATCTATTTTAAAAAGTAGTTCTGAACTTGAAAAAAACAACATATTGATTTTGCAAGCAACAAATGCTCAAGTTCTAAAATCTGATGTTCTGCAATTATTTTCTATATACTTTGATACCCAGCTGCAGTATTTTTGTAGTCAGTTTGCTGCCTGAACTGTGCTGCTGTGGCATCCTTGGGACACACCTGAGGGAGGGCTGTTGTGCCAGATTCAGGACTGTGCTGCTGGGAGCAGCATGATGTGTTTTTAACAGGTCCTTCCCAGAAAAGTTATGCTTCAGCTAACTCAGCACTGTTGGGCACACAATACTTCTGCTGCCATGGCTACTTCCACTAGAAGCACAAGCTGGAAACTGCCTAAGACACTGGAATAATTTAGCCTTTCCAGGTTAGTCTAGTGACAAAAAGCAGGACACCTGCTAATGGGAAGACAGGGGCAGTGATGAGCTCAGGGGAGCAGTGAGTGTTCTACATTTAAAATGTAGGGTAAGTATCTAGAACTCCAGGCTTTGGAAAGAAAGATGATTAACTCTACCCCTGTGCAGCAGACAGGTGAGCAGTGCCTGAGGCAGCCTGGGCTGAGGGGGCAGTAACTGCTCAGTACCAGACACTGCTGTCCCTGCAAAGGGCTCTCTGCCCCTGGCTGGAGCACAGGATCGGGGCTGAGGCTGCTCTGCCAAAGCAGCGTCGGTGCCTGCTGAGCTGCTGCCTCGCACTCAGTCAGGCTGTAACCATAATGCTGCTTTAAAAAGTTGTAAATTAACTCAGAAGGAAAGCAAAGAAACACACTTGGTGTTTTTCCTTACCAAAAGGGGATGGGAGGGAGAAGTTTCCACCTTCCAGACAGACACAGCAAGCTCAGAGCTCCTGCTGTCCCCAAGACATGCTGCTCCACAGCTCTGCATGGACAAAGCAGGGGAGAAACTTCTGTATTTGAGGGAACACTTACTACAGCCAAAAGAGGACACAGGCATAAAAAAAACATGCAATACAGATTGTATTGATACCTGGTACCTCTAACGAGGTCCGTCCCTCCCTCCCCAGTATTTGGTTACTTCCAGTACCACAGAGCTCAGGGGAGATGCACAGGCCATGAAAATTGGTCAGTGCATTTCCAAAGAAAGACTTTAAGATGTATTCTCATGACTGTCTTCAGATTCAGTCAAGAAATCTAACTTTCCTTCTGGCTTTAACTGAGGGCTTTCACCATCCTTCACATGGAAGAGAGCTCTGTCATGCAAAGGGGCTTGAAAAATCCGTGTAAAACTGTGTCCCCTGCATAAAAAACCTCACAACCCTCCAGCAGTTGGGCCATTTCAGATCCAATCAGTCAACGGGATTTTGAAGCACTTACCATGACACTGTCACAACAGTCTGGACTGAGTTTGGATAATTGTCCCTGCTTGTTTGTACTGCTGGTAGGGCTCTTTCTGCTGTGGCTGAGCAGCCCTGTTCTCTTTTCCCTCCCAATACAGGCTATACACTATGCAAAGGGGCCCTAAAAAAGGGGCTGATCTGAGGAAACCCCTATTCTTACAGCAAATTTGACCCTTCCAGGGAGCCCTTTCAATGTACTGTTCCGAGTAACAGGGTAAGAATTAATTCAGGTAATTTTAAAGAAAGGTCTCATCCAACATATGTCACAGTAATCACCCACATTTATGGAGATCTTATACATTCCCATTTATGGATAAAAGCCTCTTTCTATAGAAAATTACTCCTATATCCTTCATGTCAGTAAGGAGTCTGAAAAGACACTACCTTGTGTTGGTAGTTGCTGACTTAAGTTGTTTTTGCAGGTGGGTGCATTACTTGAAATGATGAGATTATCTATTTGTGTTTGGATTTCACATACTGAGACCTATTTAACATCTCTTTTGCAGTGACACCATGAAACCAAAGTGTCACTGCAAAAGATACAACAACAAAACACACTTGTTCTCTCCCACCCTGAAGTCAGGCCCCTATTTGATAATACACTGCCAAAAATTTCTTCCAGGACTAGTACTTTTTGATCATGAGACTTCCTTATCCAGTCATGAACAAAGTTATCAACAAAAAATTGCCACAGTCTTCTACATTTAAAGCAGAAAATGTATTGGGCACTGATCTTTGTTTTCAGTCCAAAGCTTAATTGTTTAGAGGCACTATGAATCCATGGCAAAGAAAACTTCTGGGCTTTGTTCTGTATGTTACCTTCTAAACTAAGTGGAAAGGCAAACAAAACTGGAGAGATGGGGAATCACTGTCCTGAAACAGTGCTAAAGCTTCTCCAAATCTTCAGGGACACAGGGTGACAAAACCACTTCCAGGAGAAGCAGCTGCAGCTGGAGCAAATGCACTTTGATGGAAAAACCCAAAAGTTTGTTTAAAAATAAAACCCAGACACAGAGCTACATGAACACGTATTTACTGCAAGTAGCTCTATGGAAAGCCAAGTCAGATAAATATAAACACTATACAGAGCTTCAAGCCAGTCTCCCAAAACCGCAAACGCGATGTGTTTTACAAAGAAAACAACAGAACAATATTTACAATGGAAGACAAAGCCAGATCAATCAGCTCAACTTTAAAACAGATCTGTGAAGCAGAAATAGCAAATATAATGAACAGTTTCAACCATATATGTTTTAGTTTGTACAGACAATAACTGTCCAATATCAAATTAAATTTACAGGACAAACATTGTTCTATCATTGGTATTTTTGTACTATACAGCAGCATAAACGGGTAGCTGGAAGGTAGTATATATAGTGATATGTTTTACATCATCTGAAAATGTTCTTCCAGCACAATACTGAATAAATTAGTTGCTGTAAACTAAGAGATTCAAAAAGATTGCATATTTATTATGCCGTACCTATTAGTATTTGTACCACTATACTTGAGGTTACCCATTTACTTATTTATTCAGCATGTATTAAATCAGTGCTGTATATTGTACAATGGCAGCCTCAGGGATCTAATATGAAATAAGTATGTAACAAATTTCTTCAAAACAACCTTTTCCTTTCACATTAAATGTTTAGAACTATCTTCATCCAAATTTTGATTTCTTAGAAAAGATGTAAAGCTTTATAAAAAGCTGTCTACGTATAGCATTATTCATTTATGAGACCAACCAACAGCTATATGGCAAGACAGTATCATGGTCTGTAAGAGTGGTCATGTTTTTAATTCCTGTGTTTTTAGCAGCAAGTAATTGTACCAACTGAAACTTCTCTTCCAGAATCAAAAACAGGTCTGTGCTTTTAAACCCTGTAGCAACAGTTTTTCCTGTCACTAGACACTGCATAAACTGATTGGTACCGTGTTTCCTAAAAAAACCCCAAAACAATCACCTCCTATTTTAGTGACATGTACATTTCAATACTACTCAGGAATAGATCTGGATACACATCACTGAATAATCCAAGCTGACAGTGTCTGATTTGTTACACAAACTGTACCAGCAATCTAAAGGTTGTCTGTTGGAGGTGAGGCAGCCTGGCACATCCGTTGTACAATATACATGTGGAGGATTCCCAGCTGTGTGGTGCAGTACAGCATGAGGATTTGTGTACCACTTTGAAACCTTTCAGCAATTGTCAGTGCCTTTTATAATCCATTGCATGTACCAATGACTAACGTCATGCTCTTTTAAGTTCATAGCAGTGTTAAAAAGCTAAACTTATTTCAACCAAAAAAAACTCAGTACAAGAGTGAAGCACTTAAATTGTAGAAAAATCAGGGCTTATTTTAAAAATGTCAAATAGTCATTGTTCACATTTCTGTCAGTGGGATAAAGACAATTGATGAGCCAACATTTTACTTTTTTTCCCCATTATGCCAGAAAGAAAGAACAAAAATAGTCCCAAATTAAAAGTGGGACTTTGGTTGAAAGTAAGATCAATTAGGGTGGTTTCCCTTTAAAAAGCTACAGCTGACAAGTCTAATGCAGAAGTCACAAACATTGGATACGACTCCGCAGTTCTCCATTCGAATCCATGAACAAAAACCTCATTTTACACAATTCATATTTATAAACAAGAACAAAAACAATCTACAAGACAACCAGCCCATTAATCCTACTTTGTACATACCAAAATTCTGAGCAAAAAAAATTTCCGTTTAAGCTCTGACAGACACTTGATTTAAAAGCCTCTAGCCTATGCTCAAGAAATACCTCTTGTACCATAAAAGCAAAACCTTAAAAAAAAAAAAAAAAAAAAAAGGCAGAAGAGGTCTCTTTTCCTCAGACCCATCCAGTCCCATGGGTTCACCCCTCAAGCTAATGTGCACCTCTCCCTCCCTCCTTCTGCCCAGTCACCTGGAAAAATCCTAAACTGCCAAAGTATTTCTAAACAATACATGTTTTAAGCTAACCACTTGTTAATGTACCAGAGAAGTAAAACCCATGTTAAACAGACAATCAGAAACCAGCTTTGACTTCTCAGAATATGTTTTTTTAAAAATTAACGAGAGAGGCAGTAAGAAGAAACGGACATACAGGGATCTCCTATTAGCGTTCACACTGCCTCCCAAATAGATATGACATGAAAGACCAAATTCCATCACCAAAGCACAGCTATGAAAAAATCTCAATTCAAATTAATTCAACTGTAGAGAGCTGATGTCTATGAAAAAAAATAATTAAAAGGATGTGTGTCTATGTCCGTGCTGGTGGAAATGAAAGTAGCCGGCTGGAGCTGAGCTTTGCTTCCAAAAGCACCACACAGTTTCTGGAGTTACCAGCAGAAAGTCTTCTCTTCCAACAATGGTTTCCATGGCAATGCAGTCAGTCTAGAAAGGAGGGAGGGGAAAAAAAAGTCAGTGACATTTCAAATGCAAATTATATTGGAAAAAGATTGTTTTCTAGGGAGGAGAATACATGGAGCTTATCCACTGCAGGAAAGAGAGCTGCTGACTGCAGAACGCGGGTCCCTCGCAGAGGGAGGGGACACTCCCAGATGCCAGCCCTTCAGAGATCCCGAGGGAAGGAAGAACGATGGAGTCTGCAGCAAGCACTGAGAGCCGCTGCAGCCAGAGTGACACGTGTACAGGGGCCAGGAGCTGGGGCGGCAGCCAGCCCGCCCTGCCAGCCCATGCTGGGGACGGAGCAAGGCTCACAGCTGCCCACGGCACTGTCCCCATGCACTGTCCCCATGCACTGCCCCACTGCACCGTCCCCATGCACTGTCCCCACTGCACTGTCCCCACTCCCCTGTCCCCATGCACTGTCCCCACTCCCCTGTCCCCACTGCACTGTCCCCATGCACTGTCCCCATGCACTGCCCCACTGCACCGTCCCCATGCACTGTCCCCACT